>HG995344.1:1852226-2452226 GCA_905333045.1 Lysandra bellargus
TCAGTTCCTCCTGTCTGGCCTGTGGCCAATGGGGCTTCGCACGGCAGTCGGAGGCCTTATGACCCGCCTGACCGCACCGGTAGCACAACTGGCCCCTGTCCACCTCTGATTCACACCGCCGCGCTGTATGACCCACCTCCAGGCAACGGTAACATTTCATAATACGCGGTTCTAATAGCTGGACTCGCGCCGAGCTCCAGCCAACGAGAAGACGGCCCGCAGCCACCAGGGTGTTGGCGGCAGCTACGAGGCACTGCACCCACATAGTGCCGGTTCCTCCGGGACCAGCGCGGATGTCGCCCCCCTTTACGTGTTCCGGGGAGCAACTCGTACTTGCAATAACCGCAGCTATTACGTCCTCCTTCGTTACGGAGTCGTCCAGACCAGAAATGCGTACGTCAAAGCATTTTACCGGTCTGGCGACTCTGGCTATTCCTGCCAAGACACCGCGTAGCCTCTCCGCAAAGCGGTCAGCCATCTCACTGGTTGCGGTGCTTGGGAGTTCCATTATTCGGGCCCCTGTGGCTGTATGCCTGCATTGGACTCCCTCTGTCAGACCCAGTTCCGCCAAGTTGATTTGTTGGCGGGCCTTTTCGATGACGTCTTTGTAGCTAGCGCCACGTTCCACTGCTTCGTGCTGTAGCGTGACGACTACCGCGGCCGTAGTGAGCGACGTTTCTCCTCCTCCTCGGCCTGCTCCTGGGATTCGGTCTTCGGGAAGCTTTGGAGGCCCCCTTAGGCCCTGCATTCGTCGTATCCAGTTGTGTCTTAGCCGAGTTTGTCACGTCCGGTTGAGTTTTTCTCCTTCCTTTCTTTCCAACCACCGTACTCCAGCCCTCTCCTTCCGTCGAGGGGCCAGGAACAGCAGCAGCTGATGAGGCCGGCGGTTGTTCTGCCGGCTTCTCTTTTTGGGTCTTCTTCTTTCCCTTACTTTACTGCACTAGGTATGTGGTCGCACGATGCAGGATTAGTACTCAATGCCCAAAAAACAAAACTTATACATATCAACTATAAGCGACAATCGATATCACAATCTCTTAAACTTATAGCACACAATCACCTATGTCTACATACGAGATCCCAGACGTGTGATTGCCCAAACATAGAACAAACTAATACAGCAAATTACCTTGGAGTCCTGATTGATGATCATTTTAACTGGGGTCAGCATATCAACCACATTTGCGAGAGATTGAGAATATTGCTAACGAAGTTTTATAGTTCGCTTTTATATCTTTTTACTTTAATAATTTAAGTATATATTACTGTAATAATTTAAGTATAATCAAATCTTTAATCTGTAATATTAATCAAATCTTTAATTCCTTTTTATATTATCAATTCATAATTTTAAGTATTCTCATCCTCACTATTGTCATCACTATCATCACTTGAAGAGCAAGCAGCAGCATTACCGAAACTGAGCCAAGGATAAACTTTGTCTATAGCTACTATTGCTTCGTATTTAGGTCCCTTCCTGGTAAGTGGTGTGTCCTCTATAAGGAATCTATCATTCGGTAAAATCTTTTTGATTCTATAAGGTCCTCTACACCTAGCTTCCAACTTTTTAGACTGACCGGGTGCAGTTACTACATTTCTAATAATCCTAACTAAATCACCTTCTGCATAAATCTTACTAGGCTTTTTCTTTTTATCATAGCGCTCTTTCATCAGCTGTTCATTTCGCTTTAACCTATCACTAGCTTCAGCTCTTATATCTTCTATATTTTGGACATCAGTATTTATATCATTATTTAGGTCATTTAGTATTCCTAACGCCGGGTTTGATACATTCTTACCGAACAAGAGTTCGGAAGGTGTCTTTTTTGTTACGTCATGAACGGAGGTGTTAATACCTAACTGGACATCTGGAAGAAGTTCATCCCACGAGTTTTTGTCTTTACCATGAACCATAGAGCCAAGGGCAGCCAGAATGGTACGGTTATACCGTTCTACCTGCCCATTTGCTCGTGGTGTTGCGACAGCATTTAGAATATGCTTTGCGCCAACAGATCTAATAAATAATTTAAATTTTTTACTCGTGAAACTCGTACCTCTATCCGTTATTAATCGCGAAGGCGAGCCAAAGAAACTAAGCAATGTACGAAATGCCTTTATAGATTCTTTAGTGCGCGTGCTCTTGACAGGAGTTAAGCTGACAAACTTTGTGAATGAGTCTACCACAACTAATATATACGTATGACCCCGTTTGCTACGTGGAAACGGGCCTAAATGGTCGGCATGTATCGTGTGGAAGGGGATATCAATCTTAGCTATAGGATGTAATGGTCCCTCTTTTTATGAGGTTGGGACAAAGAAGACGACATTCCCGGTTAACGATCAGTTTATTAATCCACACTTAAACCTAATACATGGGTTCTTATACTAATACATTGTATACGTTAACGTATACTTATTACTTAGTCACTACGCCACATGCCCTACCAAAATAAAAAATAAAAATGAACCTAATGTTTATTTTTATTTAGCATGAAAGTACTTAGTAAATACATAAAAATCAAAGAAAAAAAATTTTTCTCGCATGTTGAAATTACTTTTTAAAGGAAAAGAAAAAAAAATCCTAATAAATTCTAAATTCTAAAGTAAAAGAGAATAAAAATAATTTCACAAAAAGACTATCTTATTATTATTTTACATTAAACAATCGTCGTCTTCTCATATTATACTACATACTAAGATCTTATTACTACAAGTACAGTCAGAATGAAAAGTGTTCTTACTTAAATTTTATTTTTAAATGTGATATAATCTGCTTCTATTTTTATGTATAATTTTTTCTTTGCCATCATCTAAGATAACAACATTAGGTGATATATCTTTAACGACTTTAAAAGGACCCAAATATAAAGCATCTAATTTATTACTGTTTTCATTTTTAATTAAAATTAAATCTCCAGGTTTATAAATAACAGGATTTACATAGCTATCATATCTGTCTTTTCTTACAACCTTACTATCATACAAATTATTTCTTGCTTCCAATTGTGACTTTTGTATTCGAAATTTTAGTTCTACTGGATAACTATCGTTATTATATACTGGATCAATATTACTGGTGAGATTACTAGGTATACTACAAGGCTTACCGAATACAAGTTCAAACGGAGTGTATTGTGTCTCCGAATGTACTGTTGTGTTATATGAGAAACACCAATACGGAAGCCATGTACTCCATTCCTGAGTTTGAGTGTTATTTATCTGCATTCTTAGATAAAATAATAAATGTTTATGCGAATTTTCTATGAAACCTAATGTTTGATGATGATAAGCTGTAGATTGTATATGATTAATTTTTAATATTTGGCAAACTTCTTTAAGCATTGAATTTACGAATTCCGTTCCTCTATCTGATACGATTTCGGAGGGAATTCCATATCTTAATATAAAGTTATTAACTAAAGCCGTGGCCACACCGACGGCCTCTTTAGACTCTAGCGGATACGCTTCCACGTATTTTGTTAAACTACACTGAAGGGTTAAAATATATTTATATCTACTGTCCCTAATTAATGGACCGACTAAATCTAAGTAAACCTTATCGAATGCTGATGATCCACAATCAGTGAGAACCATCGGCTCCTTTACCGTTTTAAGATACTTATACCTTTGACATTTGTTGCATTTTTTAACAAATTCTGACACATCTTTTTCGAGTCCGCACCAAAAATACTTTCTACGTATATTGTTCACCATGCGTCTTATACCAGCATGCCCACTCGTGGGAAGAATATGAAAATCGTTTAAAATAATTTTCTTTGTATCCTCGTCAGTTATCTTTTTAATTCCTTTAATCACACATAAGCGGGGTCCGGACCACTTACGCTTTTTATTTATATACTGAGCTAGCTCCTTTATAATTAATTCATTTTTATTATCTTTTATTACGTATACCGTGTCTATGTTTAGACGTAAACAAAAGGATTCCATTTCCCTCACAGAGACAGCTCGTGTTCGCTGCGATCGGGTAAACAGTTTCACAAATAATATACGCTGAACTGACGAGTATGCAAAATCTCTACATTCCGAAGTTATCTCAATATTTTTAAGGTTTTTCCACTCTACTTTATTTACAAAAATCAACTCGGTGTAGACCTTCGGTAACTTAATTATTTCTACGACTCTCGGGTGATCAGTCCAATCGTCGGTAGGAATATTAACCACCGAAGGGCTAGCGCCCAAACCGTCCTGCAATCTCCTACTCTGCGCCCTCGTCAACACTGTCATCACAT
This sequence comes from Lysandra bellargus, assembly GCA_905333045.1. Lineage (NCBI taxonomy): Eukaryota > Metazoa > Arthropoda > Insecta > Lepidoptera > Lycaenidae > Lysandra > Lysandra bellargus. The sequence goes on from HG995344.1 coordinate 1,856,477, forward strand.
GTTCATTCATCTCCTTTAATTCCTCACTCGTCAACCGTATCCTCGATAACGCGTCTGCAGCCACATTATCTCGGCCTCTCACATAAACCACTTCAAAATCATACTCGTGCAATAATAACCTAAATTTCATTAGCCTGCTAGAAGGATCCGTCATATTATATAAATACACCAGGGGACGGTGGTCAGTTTCAATAATAAATCGCCTGCCGTAAAGATATGGCCGGAAATATTTAATCGACCAAACTATAGCTAGTAGCTCCTTTTCTATAGTAGGATAATTTCGTTCGGCCTTGTTGAGACTTCTACTGGCATACGCTACTGGCCTACGATCACTATTACATAGCACACTCCCAATAGCAAAACCTGACGAGTCAGTTTGTAAAATAAATTTATTTTCAGGGCTTAAATTTGGGTACTGTAAAACTGGTGGGTGCGTAAGTGAATTTTTTAACGAATCAAAAGCAACTTGACACGAATTGTCCCACTTAAAAGGTACATTTTTCTTACATAAATTATTTAAAGGTAAACATATATTTGCAAAGTTGGAAATAAATTTACGGTAGTAGTTTGCAAATGCAATAAAACGCTTTACTTCGTCTGCATTTTTTGGAGTGGGATATTCTTTAAGAACTCTAATTTTTTCCGGATCGGGACTGATACCGTTCGCTGAAACGACGTGACCGAGATATAAAATTTCTTTGCGTAAAAAATCGCACTTTTCGGGATTTAATTTAAGATTTACTTTACGTAACCTAGTCATGATGTCAATTAAATTTTTATTGTGAATATCTAAATTTCGACCGAAACATACCAAATTATCTAAATAAATAAAACATTTATCGTAATTGAGACCCGCCATGGCAACAGTCATCATTCGAGAGAATGCACTCGGACTCGTCTTTAACCCCATCGGCATGCGAGTCATTTGATACTGTCCTGACGGTGTCGTGAAGGCAGTATATTTTCTACTGTTTGAATTTAATTTAGCCTGAAAATATCCTTGTGTCAAATCGAGTTGTGTAAAGTAAATGGAACCGGAAAGAGAATCGAGTATGTCCGTAATATTTGGTAGGGGAAACTTGTCGTCCAAAATACATTTATTTAAATTACGAAAATCAATCACAAGTCGCCACTTTTTATTTTTACTATTATCTGATGGCTTGGGAACTAATAAAATCGGGCTACTCCAATCGGAGCTCGCCGGTTCTATAATATTATTTTTCAGCATATTTTTTACTTGATTTTCAATTTCATCTCGTTGTGAATAAGGCAATCTGAAAAAACTGTTTTGTATATATTGGCTCGCTATTTGGTTTTAATTGTATATTTTGCTCATATAAATTACAAGTTCCTAATTCATCACCGGGAAGAAAGAAAACATCGGAAAATTTAGCACAAATGTCTTGAATTGACTTACTTTCTTCCGGATTTAAATGATTCAAACTAAGTAGCGATAACAATTCTTTGACTCTTTTTCCATCTATATTATTTTGTTTATGAAAAGAGCATATACGATATTCCGATAACCGTTGAATATTTGGCTTGAAATAACTAAGATTGACCTGCTCGTCCCGTGTATTTAAAATTTGTACGAAAATATGACCTCGTTTAGGCCTACAAATACTTCCACCAACAAACACTCCATCGCATAATTCCTCTGGCAATACAACGCATTCATCCTTCTCACTCACACTTATTTCAAATATTTTCTCACACCTAGCTGGAACCGATATAAAATTATTAAAACCTAAAGATCCCATTCTTAAACTAACACTTAATCGGTTACCGAATAAAGTCAAAGATAAAGTATTCTTTTCGTAATTTAAAATACAATTATACTTAACTAAAAAATCTTGGCCGATAATGCCATTCTTTAAACACGGTAAATTACGCAAAATGTAAAACTTGTGTAATATTTCATTCCCACAGATAGTAAGCGGAATGTAAACATATCCCTCGCTTTGTAAATGTCCGCCGACTCCATTTATCTGTATATCTAAATGTACTACTACTACCTTTTATGTTAAAATCAACAGAATTGTCAAAATTACTCGCTAAAATTGTATTATTGCTATTATTAAAACTACAGTCAATACTATCCTTAGATTCCTTAGCCTCGAAAAAATTGGATCGGAGGCTTGAACTCCTTACCCGATATACCCGAACCCGAATAACCTCGACCTCTAAAAGAGCACATGGGGGCCTGTCTAGAGCCCCGCCGGGAAGGCCGGCTTACAGTACCTTGCCACTGGTTCGATCGAGGTGGCATCATAATAATATGTCGGGCTCGGCCTCGGCCTCTATTATAGTATGAACCTCGCGACTGCTTATAGTAAAAGGACTTACCTCGGTTGTGTTGGCTCGCGTAGATAGAACCAACCCCCTGGTCCACAGCGCTGGGTTCAGCCGCTCGCGAGGACTCCTCGTCCTTCGCCGCTCCGATTACATCCTTTAGATGCGTATAGTTCCGGGCCGCTAAAATAGTGCTAAGTCGACTATTTCTCAAGCCTTCCGTGAACCTTTTGACCGCTAATTTCTCATTTAAAGGTCGTAAAATTTCGTAAGCTTTCTCGTCACTTCCGGCTTGCGAAATCGTTAACTTAACAAATAGATCCTCTAGTTTTTTGCCAAAATCTTCGATAGAATTTGAACCCTGACGGGTTTTCATCATTTCTACTTGTAGAGCAGTTGCAGATTGTTTAGTTAAAAGAAATTTTTTCATATCCAAAATAAGTTCTTTGCATGTTTTATAGGTAGAATTAATACGTAATTTTGCACTCTCCGACAAACGAGTTTTTAAAACAAAATTAATCAATAATTGCTCCTGGCTATCGTTTAAAGTTTGCTTATAAAATTCTACAGCATCTATTAATTTTTTAGTGACGTCCTCTTCTCCTGTCATAACAGGGAGAAGGGAAGCCGCAGTTTTCACGTCAAACTCAGCCATGGTTACCACATTAATATTCGCAATACAAAAGTCCACAATTTGCTTATAATTTCTCTCTATTTCCTCACAAATATTAAATAATTTTAAACTTTCATCCTCCTTAATATCTCCTTTTCCTTCCTACTCCTTTCGTTTTAAAATATATTCGTCATATAAAATCTGAGTTTGTTGTAATTTATTTTCTAATAATATCTTAGTCCTAACTTTACTTAGCTTAACTAAATTTACTCTAATGCTTTTTAGCTCATCACAAATATCAATAATTTCCATTTATAAAATAAAATCAAACAAATACACTTAAAAAAAATAGTGCATGAATTACGTTACATTAGAATCAATAATAGACATTTTTATTTTTAATAGGTTACACAGTGCTACCTATCAAATTAATATTTAAAAATACCAAGTGGAGTCACGTAGTCCAAATTTTTGGGGACTGGGGAGAGTACCGCCGAAAACGCGCTGACCGAAGTGTTGGGTGTCCTGACTCGGTGGCTCCCTGCGCCTACCCCGGTAGACCCCTCACACTCCGACTTCCTTGGGCTGATCCGCTCGTACAGGGCGTCTGGCTCCTGATCGCCTAAACGCGTTCCTCGCCAACTCTTGCCGGACCCATTGGATGTGGCACTTTTTGTACAGTATATAAAGTCCAGCAATCACAGCCAAAACGAGTAGGACCACCATAACAGTCAATAGCGTATTATTTCCACTTTTTGTGAATTAAGTCAATGTCCGCCGAATTTACACCACCCGCGGCATTTTGTGCTATTATCACTTCTTCTTTTGATTGTGTTTTTCTCATTTTAGAATTAAAAAAAAATAGTGACGGAATATGAATAAAAAAAAAAATAATAAGTCCATTAAACAAAATTAATTAATTATTATTTTACGCGGTTATCGCGGCGCGCGATTGTCTCCCATCGCGGCTCAACTGGCAGGGTCGCCATATGAGGTTGGGACAAAGAAGACGACATTCCCGGTTAACGATCAGTTTATTAATCCACACTTAAACCTAATACATGGGTTCTTATACTAATACATTGCATACGTTAACGTATACTTATTACTTACAGTCACTACGCCACATTTTAATCCAGATGGCAGTTTATGGTGAGCGCACTCAAGACAAGCGGACACACATTTCTTAATAAATCTGCGCATTTTTGGGAACCAAAATTTTGATCTGACACGCTCTAAGGTCTTTTCAAAGCCAAAGTGGCCTACATAATCATGGTTTGCCTTCATAAGCTGCCACCTTACGCCCCTTGGAACAACCCACCTAGTATTACCATTTTCTAGAACACGAAACACTCTACCATTTTTAACGCTATATTCTTTAAAGACTTTTGTAACATAGGGAGTATTACGATCTTCCAAAATTTCTCTGATTCGTTTAATTTCTTCATCGGAAGACTGCACCGTTGAAATCCAATCCTCAGCAGTGATTGCCAGAACATCTAATGTATGTATCGGTTCTGGATCCACCGACACTGGACTCCTGCTGAGAGCGTCTACATGGGACATCCTCTCACCAGGACGGTATTCAATGGTGCAGTCATATTCAAGAAATTGGATCCACCACCTAGATATGCGTGGAATCAGGTCTCTCTTAGTAAAGGTTGTACGAAGTGCATTACAGTCCGTTATTATGGTAAACTTAATGCCAATCAGGTAAGAGCGAAACTTGTTTAAAGCCGAAATTACCGCAAGGGTTTCAAGTTCAAACGAGTGAAATTTCATTTCGTCCCCCTGAGTTTGCCGACTATAGTAGGCAATGGGCTGCCATAGTTCGGACTCTTTTCGTTGTAATAATATAGCAGCCAAACCAAATTTGGAGGCATCAGTATGCAACTGAGTCTCTGCGTGGGGATCATAAAGAGCAAGTATAGGTCTTTCCGAAAGAAATTTCTTTATATTCTCAAAAGCATGAGCTTCGTCGTCACCCCAATGCCATGGCACATCCTTCTTCAAGAGACTCGTCAAGGGTCTGACAATCAACGCAAAACCCTTAACGAATCGCCTGAAGAAACTGGCAAGACCTAGAAACCTCCTAACCTCATGCTGATTTTGTGGAAGAGAAAACTTTGTTACTGCTTCAGTTTTTGCAAATCCGGGTCTATTCTCATAACTTCTTTATATAATCCCATAAATTTAGCACGCGTTACAAGAGTATTACCTTTTAGCTTTATAGGATCCGTGCTTACGCTTTGAATTAAAACCTGACAATTTGTTTCTTTTATTTGATACTCCCCAGGCAAAAGATAATACTCTTGTCCTACCTTTCCACGAATTGATCCGTTTACATAAATATATCCATAACAAGAAACATCCGAAATAACATTCACAGCTTTCATCTCTCCTGCCTTTATTTCAATGTCATTAGCTAAACGTAACTGTAGTTTTAAATCATGTTCATGTTCTATACGCTCAAATTTTAAATAATTCGGGGTTTTCGTAATTTTAAGTGTAGGTCTTTCCGTAAACGTATGTCCTAGTAGAATATTACAATTTATTAATTTATCGTCAACTATATAAATTTCAACATCAGCCTCGCTTATTCCCTGTATTTTAATGTTAGTTGTCGTGCGACCTAAAGGCAAATATGGTATGTTCCCTAGCCCTCTTAATCGTGGTCCATTTATTGGTTCCCATTTTAACCCTAATTCTATAGCATCGCTTTCACGAATAAGAGTAACCTCACTTCCTAAGTCCACTTGACACACAGTAGTAATACCATTAATTGAAATAGGGAGCTTATACTTTGTATTGGTATTTTCCGATTCTCTAACCTCCAAAACGTTTTTGTCTTTAGGCGCAACGGCGCCCTTAGTTTTAATGCAATTTGACGCTTCGTGACCTAAATAGTTGCAGACTGTACATTTTATTAGAGGTTTAGGACATTTAAAACTAGGATGTCCGATACCTTCGCAATTAAAACATTTTACTTGGCTCTTGTACATACTGTTAGTATTACTATTGACGACACGACAACTCAGCAGGGCCTATGTCGTCAATTTGGAGTAGAGCTGAGTGGACTGTAACTTTTTGAGGATGTAGTCCGAGGAAGCAGGGTACAAGTAGAAGAGAAACGCCAGGTGAATTTTGATACTGCAGCCGCGGTTGAGAATCGGTCCACCAGGGATTCGACTTGCTTGTGTGGTGTTCGAGTTGCGAGTGTTTTTGCACTGAGAAAGCGCGTGGTTTTATGTAAATTTTGTACTGTTAGAACTTGTGAGGTTCTATCAGTTGTTGTCGGGTATGTGCAGTTCGTTTATTGAAAAATTACAGATGTTCTTATAAGCTAGTACAATAGTAAATAGGCATTCTTATAAGACTAATTAATAACAAAAACGTAAATAAATGTGTAAAACGAAAGAGACAACAACAATATTAGAGTGAGACACACTATACTTATGCTAGAAAGGGACAACAATATCAATTGTGTGAAACACACTACATTTCTGTGCGAAAGGGACAGCAATGATACAAAAATGAGACAGCAATATAACTTATTCTAATAGGAAATTATTCAAATGTAAAAATGTATAATAAAAGGGAATAAAACCTAAGCTATTATTTACAGTCTCCCCCTCGTGCGCAAGCACCGAAACGTTTTATTCCCGGCTGAGGAGGATCAGACGAGGCTGGGCGACGAATCAGTCCGGCGGCTGTTCGGACTTCCGCTACTCTAACTCGTCCGTCTGGGCCTGGGAAAGTTTTCACTATTTCTCCTCTGGGCCATACTCCTCGGGGCATCGTTCCGTCACATATTAATACGATGTCTCCGGGGTTAAGGTTGCTGTGCTGCTGGTTGCCGAGCCGAGGCATCAATTGGGGTTTGTACTCATGTACCCATCGAGCCCAGAACGCTTCGGCCAACTTCTGTGCAGCTTTCCACGAGCGACTGTCTGCTGTATAGTCTTTGTACGAGCCGAAAGGTATCATCCCGCTTGACCTCCCAATCAGAAAGTGGTTTGGGGTCAGCGATTCATCGTTTAGGTCGGGATTTACTGGGGTTAACGGTCTCGCATTTATGATGTGCTCTGCTTCCAGCAATAAAGTGTGCAGCACTTCATCAGGGGGCGTTTTTTCGTGTAAGGTTACTCGTAACGCCGTTTTTACAGATCTGACTAATCTCTCCCAGGCGCCGCCCATGTTTGGGGCCCCGGGGGGTATTCTTTTCCAGGTTATCTGTTTTTCAGAGGCGAAGACTTTCATCGCGTCGTTATTTTGTCGGAGGGCTTCCGTTACTTCTTTCTCGGCGCCCACGAAGTTGGTTCCGTTGTCGCTGTATATGACCGTCGGAGTGCCGCGGCGGGCCATCATTCGGCGCAGGCTCATGATCATGGAGGATGCAGATAGGGAAGGCACCAGCTCCAGATGCACGGCTCGAGTGGTGAGGCACGTGTAAAGTGCGCCCCACCGCTTCTCTTGTCTTCGCCCGACTGTGACGTGCATTGGGCCGAAGTAGTCAGTTGCCGTGGCGGTAAAAGGCGGCTGATTGTGCGCCAGTCTTTCGGGAGGTAAGTCACCCAGGGGAATTTTGGAGGGAGTTCCCCTGTAGGTTCTACACCACTGACACTTGTTGCATATATAGCGAAGGATGCTGCGTAGTCCAATTATGTGGTAGCGCTGTCGGAGCTCGTTCATCACGGTCTGGTGGTTACCGTGGTTAAAGACTGCGTGCGTGTGATGCACTAACAGCCGAGTAAATTCTTCCTTTGCGTGTAAGACAGGCAGATTGTATTCTTCCTTAACTCTGCTATCAAGGTATAGTATCCCGCTGCGGTCGAGTTTTACAGCAAGCTTGTGAAAGGGGGACCTCTTCGGTGGTCGCTGCCCAGCCTCTATAGTCTTTATATCGTCCGCGAATGAGATGCTCTGACTCCTCTTGATGAGCAGCAATTCTGCTAGTCTGATGTGGTCAGGAGAGATTTCCGTATTCACTTTTGCCTTGAGCAATTTGGCTTTAAATGCCTCAGCCGAGAGCAAGACGGTGGCAGCAGCGCGTACCAGGCGCTTATACTTTGAAAACCTATTAATTTCAGGCAAATAATCGTAATTTACACGGTCTACACAGACGTGAACCTGTTTGACAATTCTCTCCTCCCCTGAAGGGGGTAAGGGAGCCGCGACCTGCTTTTCGCACGGCCATGTCGCGGGGTCGTCTAAAATAAAACTAGGTCCCGTAAACCATCTATGTTTAAAATTGAAATTCGCCGGAATGCATTTGGTAGCGTCGTCCGCGACGTTGTCGGCGCTCGGTACCCATCTCCAGTCGGCCGGGGTCGTTGTACTCTCGATCTCGGCTAGTCGGTGCGCGACAAACGACTTAAAAGTACGCGGATCGGATCTAATCCATGCTAATACCGTTTTTGAATCTGACCAGTAATAAGACTTTTTAATTTTATAATCGGATTCCCGTTTTACGGATTCTGCTAAGCGGGAACCCAAAACCGCGGCTTGCAACTCTAATCGCGGTATTGAAATTGGTTTTAATGGCGCCACTTTCGCCTTTCCCGTAACTAAACTGGCCGTCTTTGTACTATTATTCATGCTAACGAAATAAACTGCGGCCGAATAAACTTTTTCGCTAGCATCGCAAAATATGTGTAACTCCCCCTCGCCAGAGGGCGGGGCAGGTACGTACCTCTCTATTTCGAAGGTTTTCAGCAAATTTAAATTATTTATAAACGACATCCACGTAATATGGTGCTCCTGAGTTATGGGCTCGTCCCAGCCTACGCCGCTACGCCATATTTCCTGGATGAGACATTTACCTACCATAGTTACCGGCGACACTAAACCTAGCGGGTCGAAAACCGACATAACGGCGCTAGTGACTTGTCTTTTGGTAGGTAAAGTTTCCCCTGATATTACACTAGATGGCGTGTTTCGGAGATTCACATTAAATCCTAGCGTATCGCGAGCGTGGTTCCATATGAGACCTAATGTCCTTTCGGTATCGCTTTTTCCTAAAGTCGTCGCGCCGCTAATTCGCTTATCGGAAACGTCACTGATTACCTCGGGCACATTCGACGCCCAACCACGTAATTCGAACGAAGCGCCTAAATTAATCCTATACATGGCATTGACCGCTTGCCTGGCTTCGTCCGCGTCGTCGAATGAGTCTAAGTAGTCGTCCATGTAGAAGTTCCGTTCCGCAGCTTTAGCTACCTTCGGGTGCTCCGAGCTATAGTTTTGCGCGTTTTTATTTTTTACATGAATGGCCACGCACGGCGACGACGCCGCCCCAAAAATAAGCGAGGTCATACGATATTCTCGCGGGGGGATGTTCCTGTCGTCACCTCGCCACAGAAAACGAAGGCTGTCGCGATCCGATTCAATTACTTTAACTTGCAAAAACATTTCTTTTATGTCGGCTACAACCGCGATTTTTCCTTCGCGGAAACGAATTAATACGCCGAAAAGCGATTGCAATAAGTCGGGTCCGGTTAAAAGCGCGTCATTTAAGCATTTTCCCCCGTATTTAGCCGCAGCGTCAAAGACCAGTCGCACCTTACCTTTTTGAGGATGAACTACTGAAAAATGAGGTAAGTACCAGGTGCGAGGTGATGTGGCTGGGGTGCTTACTAGTTCCGCGTAACCCGAACTTAATAAGTTATTAACTTGTTTTGAATATTCTAACTTTAAATCTTTATTTTTATCCAATTTATTTTCTAGGTTATACAAGCGGCTGACGGCCTGTTTCTTATTGTCCGGCATTACTTCATCGTCGGTTTTCCACAATAAGCCCGACTCATACCGATCGCAACCGTGTATTTTCTTGCAAGTTTTATTTAAAACGGCTAACGCTCGCTCGTCCGGGTCCGATTTAGGTTTACGCGGCTCTATTCCTAACGATTCTAAGCTAAAGTAATTCCTAATCAATTCCAAAGCGGGATCCTCGGACGGCGAAGTTCTAACATGACTTATGAACTGGATATTGTTTAGATTACGCGAGCTTGCGTCCTGCCCGTGCAGAACCCATCCTAGCTTAGTTAGCGACGCCACTGGCTGGCCCTTATTTCCGACGCGTAATTGTCGAGACGTAATTAAATGCCAGTTATCTTGGCCGATAAGAATTGTCGGTTTAGCCTGCTCGTAACAAAGTTCGTCCTCTAACTCCGCTAGGTGGCTGCACTGGCGAACGAGGTCTTTACTAACGGATTGTGGCGTAAGATTTAAATTACCGATTGTGCTAGCGCTCATTTTTTCTATGTTTCGGCTACACGCGCCGCGGATTGACAACGATATGTTGCACGATTCGGGGTCGTCAATATGATTACCCCCTACCCCTTCCAACTTAAGTAGCTGGCTACGACCCCTGGGTGCTACACTGTCCGCTACCGTACGCTCAACGAGGGTCAATGTAGAGCCCTCGTCCAGCAAGGCGTATGTAGCGGTGGTGCCCACTGGGCCACTTATCTCAACCGGCACTACTTTGAGGTAGGTGTTAGACGCGCGAACGTGATTTATTGTACTTATGTTTCCGTTTGCGGGCGGTGTTGTACTGCCGCTGCCGTGCAATAACTTATTGTGAGACGCTTCGCAACCATTTACGCCACACGGAATGTATTTACATTTAAACGGTCGCCCGTGCGAACTATTTAGGCATCTAAAACAAAGCTTACTGTTCTTAGCTGCGTCCCATCTTTCCGGAACGCTAAGTTTATTAAAGTCTGCACAATTAATCGTCGTGTGGGAGCCTGAACACACGGGACAACTATTATTTCGATTTGATGAGTTTGACGGCGCTTCCGTCGCGGAGCGTGGCGCCTCTGTCGCGGGGCGCGGCGTGCGTTGTTTCGGCTTGTATTCTTTTTTCGCCGGAGGAGGTCTATTTGCGGCTGCTACGATTTTACGCGGCTCGTACGCTAACTCACAATCCGACCTATCGCACGAACTGTCGCTATCATAGCGCGTCGATCTAGGAGCTCGCGTGCGAGCCGTGTTTACCGCGCGCGGCTTTACTCTGCCTCGTTTCTCCTCTCGTGCCGTTTCGTACGCGAACATCGCGCCGCACTGATCCGCCATTATATTGAGGAATCTAGCCATTAATTCGAGTTCCGGCGCTCCGGAGCGCTCCGACTTGAACTCGTACCATTTATATTTTAAAATAATGTTCAACTTGTCGACTATTCGACTTACTAACTCGGGAGAATACAAATATTGTGGCTGGTTAAGTGACTTTATGGCCGCTACCGTGTTCGAAACTTTACTCGCGAAACTACTCACATTGCGCCCGTCTTCCGGCATACGGGGCAAACGTTTAATGTTTTCGATTTCCGAGAGAATAAGTAACTCAGGCCTGCCGTATCGCCGTTCTAACGTGTCTATTATTTCGTACGGATCCGATACCGTGAATAGCAAGGTCCTAACGGTTTCGCGGGCCGCGCCTCTTAATGCCTTTCTCAGCCGAGCTACATTTTGTATGTCTGAAAACATTTCCGCAGTGTCATTAAATACGGATTTAAATGCCATCCATTCCGTAATGGTTCCGTCGAAATGGGGCAACTCATGGATGAATTTAGGCGTTGCTTCCGACCTATTCGAATTGACCGCTTGCACTATCGCGTTGGCTAACAACGTCATGTCGCTAAGTGACGTGTTACCGGCGCGTGGCTCATTTCTTTCGGTCGGACGCGTTTCTCGTCCCGGGTTTTGAGCGCTTATCGACGGCCTAGCATATTGCTCCGAAATCCAGCCTTCTACTCGGGTATTCGATCTGGGTGGCTGTTCCGCGTCGGTGGACTCTCCTAGCTCTATTCTAGCTATTTCCAGCCGACTCATGGCAGCTGCGGACGCCGCCCTAGCCCGTGCTAGCTCGGAGTTGTGATACTCTAGTTCGGCCTGCAACATCGATATCTTACTGCTCGCTCTGTCCCCGGGGACGTTAACTACTGTGCCCGGCGCACTTCCTACGTTTTCGACTGCGTTGTCGATTTGCGCGGGTGCTACGTCCTGAGTATTGGCCCTATTGCTGGTACGCGTGCTGCTTTCCGTCGTGTCTTCAACGCCGGTGCCTCTGCTCCATGTGTTGGTCTCCTGGGACGTGGTCTGTCCTGAAGATGGCGTCTCCTCCCGGGAGGGCGTGGTCTTGCCCGAGCGCAACACACGCGCGTTCTCCATTGCGCACGAGGGGCCCTAACTTAAAACTAATTTTACTTAAAATTAACACTTCACTTTTCACTTATTGTCTTTACGCGTATCGCGACCTACAATGCCTACTACTAACAGCCCGGTCAGCTTGCTACCGCGGTGACGCCGAACCGGGAATAGGAATGCAGGGGGATAGGAAGGTAGGAACCTCCCGGTAGAGGGCGCGGGCGCTCACGGGTGCATCAGAGTGCGGGAGGAATGTCCGCACCCGTCGTTGCGTGCCAACCTGTGGCCCCAGAGCGGTACCGTGCCTTGCCGGCGGGGTCTGACTGGTCACCTGGGTAGGTGCGTGAAAGCGTCAGGTCAATTCACCGTGCTTCCGTGTGTTCTGCAGGGGCCGTTTAACACCGCTAGGTGGCCACACACGACACTGATGATTGCTTCCAAGTGATTGGTGGAGGTAAGCAAAGCCAACCACCAACACTCGCGCGTACTTGTTTCTATTTTCTTTCTTGACCGATGGAGATGCTGGCCGTGGCTGCAGGGGCTTCGTCTCTTCACCTGGGTTTCTCTCTTCTAGGCTTCTCTCTTGACCCTGGACAGGCTGCAATCTTCAGGCGAGCTTCCTCGGAGCTGGCGCAGTGATCCGGCTTCTGAAGGACCAATTATTGACGACACGACAACTCAGCAGGGCCTATGTCGTCAATTTGGAGTAGAGCTGAGTGGACTGTAACTTTTTGAGGATGTAGTCCGAGGAAGCAGGGTACAAGTAGAAGAGAAACGCCAGGTGAATTTTGATACTGCAGCCGCGGTTGAGAATCGGTCCACCAGGGATTCGACTTGCTTGTGTGGTGTTCGAGTTGCGAGTGTTTTTGCACTGAGAAAGCGCGTGGTTTTATGTAAATTTTGTACTGTTAGAACTTGTGAGGTTCTATCAGTTGTTGTCGGGTATGTGCAGTTCGTTTATTGAAAAATTACAGATGTTCTTATAAGCTAGTACAATAGTAAATAGGCATTCTTATAAGACTAATTAATAACAAAAACGTAAATAAATGTGTAAAACGAAAGAGACAACAACAATATTAGAGTGAGACACACTATACTTATGCTAGAAAGGGACAACAATATCAATTGTGTGAAACACACTACATTTCTGTGCGAAAGGGACAGCAATGATACAAAAATGAGACAGCAATATAACTTATTCTAATAGGAAATTATTCAAATGTAAAAATGTATAATAAAAGGGAATAAAACCTAAGCTATTATTTACAATTACTTTGGGTAGTATTGTCCGTTGTCTTCGTATAACTATTATTAGGAGCTGCTAAACTGTGTTGGCGTCTATCTCTATTATTAATGTATTGTGATTGACTGCGATTTTGTGACTTAATGGTTTTGAAAAACTCCAGAACGTCTTCCGGTTTATCAAACTTTGCTGCTTGTGCACCTAAGTGAACTCCTCTATCATCAACTCCATAAAGGACACAATCTACTGCTTGCTTTCCAAATATTTTGCACCTATTGAGTAAATTAATCTTAGCAAAATAATATAATTCTAAAGATTCACCAGGGCGTACTCGTCTATTAAGCATCTCGGTGAGTAGCTCCGCGTAGTTCTCAGTCGATGGAAACGATTCCTTTAGCATTGCTTTCCACTCAGACCATGTATGCTTAATTGAGGGTAGGCCCTGATACCAAGTCTTAGCTATGCCGCTAAGTTTGGGCAGGGCATAGTGAATTGTTTGTTTATCGCTCCAATTGTAAATCTCGGCACATTCATCTACTTTGTCTATCCAAACGTTTACAGTCTGTTCTCTAACAAGTGGATCGAACTCAGGAATGACATTTGCAAGTACCGTACTAGAAAATGATTCACGACTCCCTGCCCCTGCTCCGAGCATTTTCAAGAATTGTTCCATTAAATCTACATTCCTATCTTTTATCGGTGGGGCCTCAATATCTGGAGTGAAAAGTGAGCGTCCACGGTTATTAGTACGACATGGGGTGTTACTAGTTTTCCTTTGTTTATGACGTATCGTAGACATTTGGTCAGATTGATGATGCTCACTTAATCGCTTACGCAATCTACAGATCTCACTTTCAAGTACCTTAAGTCTTTCTTCTTCCTGTGAGACTCTTCCCCCATGGTGGTTTGAACGACGTGCGCGGTCAGGGCTCCTGCTCCGGCCGTCGTCACGCCGGTCTCTAGCAGGACTGCAGCTTCGTGTCCGCGAGCTGTCCCGCCGGTCGACGTAGCGTGGAGAGGCTGACGTGCGTGCGCGGCTCGGACCACGGCGCGATCTCCCATTGGATTCACAATCACTCATTTTCTGAAACTCAAAACGATTGTGTGAATATGCGTAAAATACGTTCGACAAAAATAAAATTAAAAAAAATATATTAAAAAAAAAGCGTTATAATCTCATAATACTGTGTGAATAATTCCACATAATGTAACCAAACGTGATTTGTGATAGTTTATTCAATATAATATAATTATAATATAATACAGTAAACTCGGCATTCGCTTGATAGTATTTAGAATAAACCATTAAAATATATTAAAATAATAAAATAAATTCATAATCTAGTTCAACTGAACGTAAAATAATAAAAAAAAAATACGGATTAAAAAGACGGTACACTAAAATTATTTCATAATGGCGTATAAGAAAAGTAAACGACAATAATTTAATCTCTCGACATCTTTTAAATCAACAGCCCTTTTGTATATTTAACACTATATTTCGAGTAATTATCATTTAAAAAGCTAGAATAGAAGTGTATTTCAAAATTATGTCTACATAATCACATAATATGATATATTTTTATCCAAATTCATCAGCAATCACAATATATTGAAATTCAAATCAAGGATGGTTTAAATCTATGAAATAATCACTATTCTGCATTGATGACCTCTTATTTTAATCAAATGTTCGAACAATAAAAAGTTTCAAAAGGAAAGAAAAAAAAAATATAAATGAAATACCGTGGCGCGGTACGTGAGTTCTGACACGAAATATTCATTAATTCCGTAATTTATCCCACTTCTGAGATGTTGAACTATCTCAGAAGGGAGTAAAATTAAACAAATACGTATCACTTAACGCCATTTATTAATTTATGAAATACCCACATTATTTAACATTTTACTAAATTATAATATTAAGTAAATAAAAAATCTATAATAATTTCAACGAATGTATGAACTTTAATATTAATAATTATTATCATCAATATCACCAATAATAAAACAAAATATCTAAAGAAGATGGTACAATAATCACTTACTAGCCTGTGTTTTCGTGAAGGCGGCTCGTTCAGAAGTGATGGCCGACGGCGCTAAATCACTTTTCATGACATGACGTCTGTCAAACGTCAAAGTGACGTTTGACAGTCGCCATAGACATACATGACAGTTATGCGACTAATATTAATAAAAACGTAAACAAACGGTAAAATACTTAAAAATAATACGTGTATGTAACAATATGTTCTTTGATAAAGTTATAGTCCGTCAAGAAAGTCATGACAGGCGGGAAAATTTTCTAAACGTAATCACGCTCTTAAGGTGTATTTTTTTCTTTGTATTTTCACAGAGAACGCTTATTACATTTTAAATATGAGTGAGATTTGGTGCACCGTACACGATCGCATACCTACCTGACACCAGAAAATAACGTTATATTTACCGTTATTATTATAACGTTATTTTTTTGTTATGCCATAACGAAAAAATAACGTTATAATAATAACGGTAAATATAACCTTATTTTACTAGATATCGTTATAAAAATAACGTTATCTGGCTACCATTATGAAAATAACGGTACGTAACGTTATGAAGCCCTGCTATCCAGGGCTTCATAACGTTATCGAATAACAGAAAAAATATCGTTACGTACCGTTATTTTCATAATGGTAGCCAGATAACGTTATTTTTTAAACGATATCTAGTAAAATAACGTTATATTTACCGTTATTATTATAACGTTATTTTTTAGTTATGGCATAACAAAAAAATAACGTTATAATAATAACGGTAAATATAACGTTATTTTCTGGTATCAGGTATGCGATCGTGCACGATGCACCAAATCTCACTCATATTTAAAATGTAATAAGCGTTCTCTGTGATAATACAAAGAAAAAATACACCTTAAAAGCGTGATTACGTTTAGAAAATTTTCCCGCCTGTCATGACTTTCTTGACAGACTATAACGTTATCAAAGAACATATATTTATCGTTATAAATCCTATATAACGTTATAACATTTACCGTTACTAAATACATTTATAACGTTATTTCTAGTATCGGTTAAATTTTCATAACGTTATCTATGCCCTTGAAGCAATAACGTTATGAAAAAATAACGTTATTTGAAGCCCTGATGGTAGCCAGATAACGTTATTTTTTAACGATATTTAGTAAAATAACGTTATATTTAACGTTATTATTATAACGATATTTTTTCGTTATGTATAAACGAAAAAATATCGTTATGATAATAACGGTAAATATAACGTTATTTTCTGATATCAGGTATGCGATCGTGCACGGTGCACTAAATCTCACTCGCAGCCCACTTTTTTTGCGAGATTTGTGTGAAAATACAAAGAAAAAATACACCTTATAAGCGTGATTACGTTTAGAAAATTTTCCCACCTGTCATGACTTTCTTGACGGACTATAACGTTATGAAAAAATAACGTTATTTGAAGCCCTGCTTAAGCGCTTATTCCACTTATCCTAGCTAGGTTCCTAGGTAGGATCCTAGCTAGGATCTTACTTAGGAACCTAGCTAGGATAAGTGAAATAAGCGCTTTAGGGATACGATGACGGACGTTAGAAGCCTTGGAACCCAATGAGTCTAGTGGTCTAAACTTCCCAAGGTGTACGTGTGCGGAGTACGGACTACGGAGTACGGACTACGGAGTACGGAGTACGGACCAGGACTACGGAGTACGGTGTACGGAGCGGAATACGGCGTGTACCGTGTGGCGTGTGTGCCGTACGCGTAATGCGGTACGGTGTAGACTGTAGAGTCTATCAATAGTATCTCAATGGTGTAGTGTGTACCATTTCTTGTGAGTTGTGGCATTATCTGTCTTATGTCATGATACTGAAATTTGTAAGTAAAAAAATTATTCGACATTTGACAAATCAATTCCAATTTGTCAAAATAAATTTTATGGCCAAAAAAAATACAGAATTTTGTACATAAATAGATGTTTTCGTAAAATTTAATAGCAATACAATTTTTAATCATAAGTGTGAATCTAAATATGAAAGATATGACCTCCACTACCAAAAATACCGTTTCCGAGTTAATTCAACTAGCGAGAAAATTCAATTGTTTTTATTTACAAGGTGCGATTTATTAGAAATTTAACGCGACCTCGCAAGTCGCAATGTTTTTTTTATTATTATACTAATTTGACCAACTATGCATGCTTTTAGGAATTCATCAAGGAATATGCAAGCCGTTCTTAGTTGCTGGTCATCAAGTAGGCCTCATCCGACCTGACGTTCTGAAGCACTTGCATCGATTTCCGGAGGTAAGTATTGGCGACGCATATAAATTCTTATCATTAGTCATTATTATTAATAAACATGGTTCTGAACAGGTTTTTAGGATAACTGGCAAATATGTTGAACTTAATCCTGCATTTAGGGACTACCAACAAAGAACAACTAAAGTTGCTGAAGTCTTGCAAAGTCTTCGCAAGGAAAATGAAATATGCGCTTTGAAAGGCTGGAGAGATGAGGTATGTCAACTTTGTAAACTCAGCAAAACATACAATTAACGGTTTTTTTAATAAAATTCTGTACTCTTGAGTATGCACTCTGTGGAATTATTTTATGATAGCAGCAACCCCACACCGCATATAGTTCCACAAACTTAAGAACCCAATTTCTGATTATTCTTTATCATATCATTTCATAGAAACTTATTAATTACTATTTCTGTACATATTCTTTTAATGATAGTCTTATAAACATACAATGCTGGACAATTCAAGTCCATTTTAACTATAATATCATATCATAATATTATAAAATTAACAATAAAAAATTTGCTGAGACATTATTATAATTATATTTCCAGTGTTTTGAAGTCAGCACACCGTTTTGCCATGAAAGTCTTCTGGAAATGGACAGAAGTGCAGTCTGCCTTTTTGGTATTAGAAATTACGGAGTCAGTATTAATGGTTATCTGTTTCACCCTGCAAAAGGTTTATGTATTTGGTTGCAGCAAAGAAGTTTTACAAAACAGACTTGGCCAGGTAAGTAAAAATAACATATTTTATGTATATTAATATAATATGCTCGCGCGGGGCCTGAAGGATTAAAATATACCAAAGTTGAAAGCTCAACACTTATTAATCCCTCGATTGTGGATTCATGGAAATTTATTGTTATCGTGGTCGAATTCAACCGCTTGGGAGTAGAAGCATTATATTATTATGTCAAAACTAGTATGAAATTGTGTGCCTAATTATTTTGATCACGCCATAGCATATGTTTTTATTTATTTTAACCCATCAAGCCCCGTAAGGCCCATATGGGCCGCGATAACAAAAGATTTCCAGGAATTGGCGATCGACGGTTTAAAGATGTGAACATAATATTATATTATGTTTTCATATTATGTCTACTACTGACTACATAAGACTAATGAAATCATGATAATATTATCATGAAACATGTGTAAATTTCGCGTGTAGTATTCTAATCGCCTTGTCGCGTCAGCATCGTGTGAAAACGCTAAAGGGGCATTATCATTTTATCATAATCACACAGTCACACACCCATTGATATAAAATAAGTAATCACAACATTAAATAATTGCACACATAACTGTTCCGTCTTGTTATTGATACATCCGGATAGCTGTAACAGGTTTTGATAAGAATCAAATTTTGCACTCAGTCAATAAAGATTACATGGCATTTTTATACACCTGCGAGGTTTATGATAAATATTTTTTTTATCATAATGCACACGCTTCGTCTTGTCGCCGTTATTAGTGTGTTTGTTTGTAAAAAATTTTATCATAACCAGTTATTTATTCAACATACTCTGTTACTCTATTAATTCACAAAGAATTTGAATCTATATTATGCAAAAATTCGTATATTGACATCTCGCTAGATTCTATTTTAATCGCACAAGATAAAAATGCTATCACACTATTGAATGAAAATTGAGATAGCAACATATTTGTGCGCACGTGTGAGTAAAATTGACCTAGCCAAAGTTTATTGTATCCATGTACTTTGTGACTAGCCTCTTACTGACTAAGACTTCCGCTACATATACAAACATTTTGATTTTACAATGTTTTGTCCTTGTATATTAAGTCACTTTTTAACATATTTGACTGGTGTTTTAGACACACTATGCCAAATTTCCGCGGCGGAAGTTCAGCGGAAGATGACACACCATGCCGAAATTCCGTCGCGTTATACTGTATGCGTTTGACATTGCTGACGTAATTGTGCAGAATTTCCGCCGCGGAACTTCGGCATGGTGTGTTTAGGCACTATAAGTAAAGGGTCTGTATCAGTAGGATGGATCTTTCATTAGTAAGGAACAGTAATTTTACTTGTTTAACAAATTGCAGGAAAATGGGATTGTTTCGTGAGCGGTGGTCTGGCAGTAGGGTACGGGATAATGGAGACTGCTATAAAGGAAGTGGCCGAGGAGGCTTCAGTGGTCGGCGATTTGGCCAAGAAACTTGTTCCGGCTGGATGCGTTAGGTTTGTAGTTTGTATTTATTTGGGTGGTTTTTATGGCAGAATAATTAAACAGTAATTGTTACGCCTCTAGTCCACCGACGCTGCGAACCGCGAAACAGCGGCAAAATTATTTATTGCAGTCTTATCCGCCACACGACAATGCGTTATATTGCATCTCCGTGGTCCAGTGGTTCAGAGCTCGGCTCTTGACTCGGAGGTCGTGGGTTCGATTCCCGTGTTGGAAACATGTTATATGACAAATAAGATGATCCATGCGTCGGATGAACATGTAAAGTCGGTCCTGCGCCTGATCTCTCACCAGTCGTGTCGGTCGTCCGTCCCACTGGGTTATGACTTATGAGAGTGTTCTTGTGTTCAGTGCATACACTTGGACACTATAAAATTACTCCTGCGTAACTGGCCTTGTTTTCAATGAAATTGACCACCGTCACCGAAACCGGTGTGGGAGTTATCTATACTAATATTATAATTGGGACGAGTTTGTTTGTTTGTTTGAACGCGCTAATCTCAGGAACTACTGGTCCGATTTAAAAAATTCTTTCAGTGTTGGATAGCCTATTTATCGAGGAAGGCTATAGGCTATATTTTATCACGCTAAGGTTAATAAGAGCGAAGAAATAGAGGTAAGTGTGGAAAAAACGGGGGAAAATTATTTGAAAGGGCTTATTTGAACGCGCTAATCTCAGGAACTACTGGTCCGATTTTAAAAATTCTTTCAGTGTTCGATAGCCTATTTATTGAGAAAGGCTATATGCTATACTTTGTTGCGCTAAGACTAATAGCAGCGAAGAAATAGAGGAAAGTGTGGAAAAAACGGGGAGAAATAATTTGAAAGGGCTCATTTGAACGCGCTAATCTCAGGAACTACTGGTCCGATTTGAAAAATTCTTTCAGTATTCGATAGCCTATTTATCGAGGAAA
The DNA here is from genome assembly GCA_905333045.1 of Lysandra bellargus. NCBI lineage: Eukaryota > Metazoa > Arthropoda > Insecta > Lepidoptera > Lycaenidae > Lysandra > Lysandra bellargus. The sequence continues at coordinate 1,877,218 of HG995344.1, forward strand.
TACACAAAAAAGCCGCAAAAGCTGCGCGGAACATCTATCATATCATAAAAGTATATTGTACCACACAATATACTTTTATGATTTGCGCGTTAACTATTCAATCGATGTACGGGAACAACTATAAACAGCTAAAGTCCACGCGGACGAAGTCGCGGGCAACAGCTAGTTATATATATTGCATCTCGCTCTATTCCTATTTCGCATTGGTTTCGCACATATTTCGCAGGTCGCAGCGTCGGTGGACTAGTCAAGAGGCGTTAAGGTTCATTTCGCCTAGTACAAGATATTTTAAATGCTTAGTTATATGCCTAGCCCTAAGGACATGAAAAGTATTATAAGGGTTGGACCTCATCTGGCAGCACGGAATTGGCTTTTTCCGTCGCCCTTTCTCTTTATGTCGCTTAAAACTGCCATTTGCTAGACCGAGACAGAAAGCATAATGCGATAGCCTCGAGGATTCCGCCGCGTGCTATCGCATTATGCTTTCTGTCTCAGTCTAGCAAATGGCAGTTCTAAGCGACAGAAAGAGAAAGGGCGACGGAAAAAGGCGATTCCGAGCTGCCAGATGAGGTCCAACCCTAAGCCTCACTGAGAAAGGGTTTGGATTGGAAAACTTCCCATTGCAAGTTATAGATGCTCGCCGCGCTTAGCATAGTCGTCGCGTTTATCAACAGCTGCGCGGTAAAATTAAGAATCCCGAGTCCAATAGGAAAGTCAAAAGCCCCGCTTATACTGATTAGTGATTTGGCTATATACCATCAGCCAAACGTGACTGGCACAGCAGTCTATTAGGTCCAATTTCACCAACGTCTGTAAAAGTTAATACTTGAATCAGTATCACGTTACCTCCCTCGTTTTTCATACTAATGAAAGAGAAGACAAGCCATTATAATTTATAACACAACAGACGTTGGTGAAATTGGGTCTTAGTGTCTAAACACACCATGCCGAAGATACGCGCCCGAAGTTCGACATGATTACGCCTGCAATGTATTTTAAATTACCGATGAGGCGATGACACACCATGCCGAAATTACGTCGCGTTATATACGCATACGTAGCGCATTGCTGACGTAATCATGCCGAACTTCGGTCGCGTATTTTCGGCCTAGTGTGTTTAGACACTTAGTATTAAGAAATATTTTAAACCTTTCCAGCTTCTTCTTCGAGAGTGAACGAGGTCTGTTCCCGAATACGGAGTACGTATATGACTTGGAGATTCCCCTGGACTTTGTGCCTCAGAATGCTGACGGTGAGGTGGAGACGTTTGAACTGCTGACCGCTGACGAGTGTGTGCAGCGAGCTCTGTCACCCCACTTCAAGACAACCAGCGCACCGGTGCTACTCGACTTCCTCATACGCAGAGGATACATCAATCCTGAAAATGGTAAGCTGCTTGTTGTAACCAGAGAAGTTGATTCCTAGGCAGATGGCGGACCTAAGTAATTTGGTCGCGTTAAGTCAAACTCATCCGACCGATCTAACTAACATTGAATTGACATAAGCCGACCAAACGACATAGGTCTGTCAACTGGCAGTTGCCTAGGAATCACTTTCCTCGGGTATAGGTACTATCAGAAAAGTTGATTCATAGGATACCTGCATAATATGGTTGCGTTTTGTGAAATCCAATCGACAGATCGCGAGTTATTGAATTAACATAGAGTATAGACCAACCAAATGACGAAGGCCTGTCAACTTCCTATGGATCAATTTCGATGATAAACCTGAAAAGGTTTGTATAGATATCTTTCACGAAAACGTACAGAATGCATTTTGGTGAAAGGAGCACTAAGTAAAGTGTCTACCTAGCCATTCTCCTTTTTTAAGCAATACATTAAAAAATAGTTTGAGACTTTAGGCTACATAATATCGACGTCGTCAGATCAGAACCGTGGTTGTTAACATATTAGTGTTTACTGTTTACAAAAAATAAAAAAATATCCACAGCCGAACATAATATAACCTCCTCCTTTTTGGAAGTCGGTTAAAAAGCATTTACACACACAGTAAATAACAGTTGGTCATAGACTATGTCATAGAGCTGTAGTTATATGATTAAGAACCGAAACCGTTAACAAAAGACAATATGTTACTAGTTTAAATCTAATTGAAAAGTTTGACACCTTGGTCTGCCTTGGTACTGCCATTTGGTTAAATATAATCGAATAATTATTATTCCACCAGCTTTACTTACAAGTTATGTATTTCGTAATCGAGACTCATGTTTAATGTTTTCAAATTATGATTTATGCGAATTGCTCAAAATGTTTAAATAGTGTTATGACTTATGAGTTATGATCGTTAACGTTTTAATTTTCTTTAACTTTTAGAAATTGAATGACATACAAAAATTTCAGAATCAAACTACAGACACCTAGTGGAATTACTACATGTGCCGTTGCAGTCCATCTACAACAAGAGTCACTCAGATTTTGTATCCAACGGAGATTTCTTAGAAAACAAGTTAAATGAATAATGTACTGCTTACTTTGTAGTCACCTTAACAGTTTGTGTTATTTGTTTTAAAGACATAATATACTTCTTAAAAAGTATGTTTCGAATTACTTATTTACTCGTAGCCAATGTTTTGAACTGCTGTTTGAAAAGTTATGTAAAAATTATTATTGGACCAAAAACTTTTTTGTGATTGTGGATATTAATAATGTTAAAAGCAGACGGAAAATACAAAATCATGATAGAATTGTTTGTCTGTTTTGCTTGTAGTGCTTAAATTTATTTTGTGTTTATTATTGTGTGCTACTTTTTAAATCTAAATTTTAATTATGAACTTATTTTGCCTGACTGCGCCAGGCGGGTTATTTATTTAAATTTTTGTAAGTTTCATCCTATTATGTAATAACCTATGCTTCAATCAATCATACATGATATAATAATATCATATTATTACCAGCATCATTTTAGCAGATTGTAAGGTGCAAATTCAGTTTATGTCTATAGGCCTAACGAATAAAACTAGTTTGTAGCGAACTTAGTATTAACCGAGTATTTGTATCGTTTACGTTATTTTAAAATTGACCAAGTGCTAATATATCGTAAATTAATATTAGGAAATTTGCAAGTTTTCACGATAGTTTAGCTAGGATTGTTTAATTTCTGTGATACTTTACCAGTTGTTTAATATATGGAATTTGTATATTTATCGTCTATGACGAACCGGGATTTTTTTAATGATTTGGAATGCGAGTTCCCGCAGATTACTTCCATAGTGTAAACAGCAACGATCTAGTCATATGATTTGTATTGTCGTTGTTGTCGATAATTTATTTAAATTCAAGTATGAATGATAAGTTTACTCCTACTTCTTAGTACTCTTTAACTCATCAATAAGATAATTTTTATATAAACTGGATTCAAAGTAATCACTAATTATGGAAAGTTAATATGTGATCAGTAAGTTCTTTCCAACTTAATCCACTCGGCCTTCCTCTTTAAGGGTCTAAACACACTAGGCTGAGTTAAATTTTAAATTGCATACAAAATACGGGCCGAATACTAGGGTGACACACTATTACGTCGCGTTTTGTATGCGTTTGACATTTGCGGCGGAAATTACGCCGGCGTAATTCAGCCTAGTGTGTTTAGACACTAACGGTCATGACCTAAAACATTAGATTTATTAAAATACTACGAATAATAAAAAACTATAAAATATTTATTATGTTTTAATTCGAATACAATCTTTATGGAAATATCGTTGATTTTTCATCTCATTAAAATCACCACTCACTATGTTTAAACGCACAAATGTATGAAAATATAATTGTCGTCATGCTCATAAAATTATTTGTCTTGAATCTTGATAATATTGAAATGGGATATTGTTAAAATCTATTTAGCTTACTAGCTTCGTAATTTAATGCTTACAAAATCTCGATGCTTTGTAAATAAATATACATTTACGTTTTTATCGATTCCATTGCTAGTTCTGCAGAGGAATAATTTAGAATGATTGAATTGTAACTTGTATCATATTCTTCCAAACGACAATGTAGTGTAATTCGAGTGCTATATTAATGCCTATATTAAATAAGTTCTTCATTTTGCCTATTTACGCATAATTACAAAATGTAATGCCTAGAGTTAGATAGCGGTAGTGTTGGATTACTTAATACGCTAGTGATATTTTAGGTCATAATAGTTTTATATGTTTCTATGATATCGCAATTCGCAACTTAGGTATCGGCGAGAGATTTCAACATTAAATATTTTATAAAATTAGATAATGTAAACTCACTTATAAAATATTATTTATATTGGCAACCTTTTTTTGGGATCTTATTGAGAAAAAATAATAAAAATAATAAAAATACAATGTATTTATTTAACTGATCCTGTACTTTTGTGAGTTTGTAAAACTGGAGTAAGTGTCTGCATTACTTATCTTTACAATGCAACTCATTACTATTTTTAAGCAGATTAGTACTGTAAGGATAAATGGATAACAACATGTGGACACTTTCCATTAAAAAAATGTAATAAAATACATTAACAATGTAAATAATTCCAAAGTAAGTAAATGTTGAGTAATTCTATCGATTTAAGGCTCCATTCCACCGATGCGCACGCTGTGCGCGGCCACGCGCACGCGTGGACGTGCATGGATTTGTTTCTTTGACTTGACACAATTCGTGCGTAGCGTGTGCGTGGGTTGCAGTGGACACAGTCGCATATTATATTTTCTTACAAAGCGAAGCTTGACGCACGTGCGTAGCCTCTCCGTGCGCCGCGGTGGAATGGAGCCCTTATTTTGGCTGTTTTGAAACTTTAAAATTTCACAAACGATATGACCTAACACAATAATATGTATGGCTCTGCAATTTACTGCAGTATCAAGCTTCGTAAAAATAAAGTTAGTTTTTTTTTTGCTTTGAAAGCTATATTATGTAACAAAACACTATAGTAATACATGAATATAAAACCCATTTGTTCTTTAACAGAATAGATCAACACTTTTATCAGTATTGAAAAAATATAGCTAGCTCGATCTATCTGAGTAGGACAAGCACCCATTGCATGATACGGTTGTCATACAATACTTTGAAGTTTCAAAATAATTAAACAAGCACAAACAAAATATTGAAGCAAAATTTTTGGTTATACATAAATAATTACATAACATTAGCATACCAAAATTAGGATTTTATTGTGACTGCAAGTAGGTAAGCGTTTCTTGTACATAATAGCAAAAAGTTATCCTACCGCTAATCAACTGGAACATAGTAAAATATATTGTTATAAATTTTTTTTTTTTTTAATTTATTGAGGGTTGGAAACAATTATGGAAGTTATAACAGTATTGCCAGTTTTATCACTTTTCTATGACGAAACGCGTGTTAGAACTTAGAGGTTTTAACCCTTCATTCATACAAAAATATTTTTTATTATATGAATCTATTATACATTCACTTGCTTGTAGTGACCTAAATACATTAAGCTTGTAACTTTTAATCCTTACGGCTTGTACTAAACATCTTTAAGCGTCGACCTGGTAGATGTGAAACATCGAAATTGAAAACATAAGTGGATGAAACAGGTAAGTAACAATTTGAAATCGTTTTCTTTTTGCATAAATTGGAGGCTTTAGGACTGGGAAAATGATTTAAAATAAAAAAGGTGGATTCCATGTACAGCTTATATATTCGGCAGATGATGAATTAGTAAGGTTACCAGGTTTGTTCAAATTATGAGAGAAAATGAGCAATAATTGCTCTTATGTTGTAAAATGTTATATACGCGGTTCATCCACCCATGTCTTTTATTATCTCTTGTACTCTCTTTTCTTGACTTTTACAGATCAATGTAAGTTTATAATAACAGACTAAGGGCCTGTCCACATGTCCAAGTTACGACGTCGTCAACGTGAAACGGTGCGGTAACGTGGCACGGTACGTTGTCGTGACGTGAAAATTTACGTCAACTTAACGTGAAAATGCACGTCACGGTGTAGCAACCGCACGTTGAGATGTGGATTGTGGACAGGCCGAAAAACAAACTTGTATGAAGGAAGAGTTGATGGCCACTTAATAATCGTCGCCTCGGGAGACAACCTCCTTGCACGTGGGTCGAAGGAGGATGGTGTGCTCGAATTGCGCAGTGTACGAGCCCTTAATATCGCAAAGGGGTGGGTAAGGGTCGACTACGCCCTTATCGCAGAGGTCTTTGAGGGCCATGGCGTAGCGTGAAGCCCCAGCACGCTCCAACCAGCGCTTGCAGAATGCGAGTGTACCGAAGTTCTTGTTGATCAGATTCAGCAGTTGCTTGGATGATTGCAATCTGTAATTTTTTTCATAATAATTAATGCCAGGATTACTATACATATTTGAATGAATAATAATTGTGCAAGTTGGATTTCAACTCACACTCAACAAATATCAGATAATCCTGCAAGACTAACTGTGCTCGCTCGCTGGTGCGAAACCATCGATTTTATAGCTCACATTACACTATACTTTAATGAGTTTTGAAGAAAATTGGTAATATTACAGCTACATTAAAATATTACAATATAGGCTACTTTTTTCCTAGGCGAGGGAAGTAGTAAGCGGGTAAAACCGCTGGCAAAAACTAGTAGTTTACATGTATGATAAACCTTACAAGTCACATATCTACATCTCTGTCATAAATGAAGACCCGAGTTGAAGAAAACAATAACTAACTTTTGTAAGATACGGACATATTTTACTCATTTTCTCCCTTACAATTATTTGAATAAACCTTGTAACTTATCTACTTCATCACCTGGCTAATGTATCTACTACACATAAAATGCACAATTTTATCATTTCAAATCATTTTTCTGGCCCTAAAGCCTCCAGTTTTGCAAAACCAGTTATCCAAAAAACGGCAATTTTTTCTGTTAGTTATTGTGTTCTTCCACTCACAAATGTTCATTAAAACATACCTCAAAGGCACGAAGGGTTGTTCAAAGTTCTTCATGTAGTGCGAACAGTCCATGTCATCGTGCACCTGACCTCGGCCAGTGGAGCCAAACGTCTCGATGGCGTAGAACTCATTCTCCTCCATGCGAGTCGTCTCCCCGCCCTTCACGATAGGCACAGTCTTGCCAGCATGGATGCCTGAATGGAGGTTATTTTATATGTAACATCCGGGATGGTTAATGTAGGAACAGCAGGATTTTTAATATATATTACAGTTGTATTACCTGGATAGGCAATAGCTAATGAAGACTGGAAAGGAATTACTATGCATCGATACAAATCCTTACTAGATGGCTGTTTTTTTACAATACATAAAAACCCAAACATTTATTTTGCAACTTTATAATCCTTCGGTCGCGGATTCTTGGAAATCTATTGTTCTCGCGGTCGCAAGAGTTATTAACATAGTAATAGCAGACATGGTCATTAGCATGCATTGAATACTTACGGTAGGGTCCAATAGAGTGTCCATTCAGATTACGTATAGGCTTCACTTGATAAACATTTCCATCTAATTCAACTTCATGCGATTCCATTACCTAAAAAATACATAAAAATGGCTTAATCCTTCGATCGTGAATTCTTGGAAATCTATAGTTGGGTCATTCTAAGTTATAAGAGGTACTTTCGACGGCAATGACAAAAAAATACCTTATTTTTAAATAATCTTCATAAATAACCTAACTTTCACTTAAAACTATCTGTTTCCGACGTGGTCACTAAAATTTACTGTAGAAATGTACGTAACTAAGTCACAACAAGCTCTAATAGTAGAAAAATATCTCTCCCCTGGTCTGTCCCCCCACCGACTTTATTTGTAAATCAGTAATTATGAATGTATCAACATTCTATAATTACTTTAACATTGTTAATTTTATAAAGACTTATCTTAGTAATAGTATCTTCCAAGTAAAATTGCTTATATTCCAATTCTTCAAAAAATATATTAACACCGAAATTTGTCCACCATGTTTCGTGTCTCGTCCCCTGGTCTTTTGTTTTCGTTCAAAAATCAGTATTGCTTTCCTAGTCTGTAGAATTTGTGACCTTGATTACATAGTGATTAGTGTGTAACGTAAAGTTAACAGCAAGCGGCGTATAAGCAACTGCTCAGCCATATTTTCGGCTATTTCGATCACGCCACTTGCTGGGCGCAGAAGAGTTTAGTGAATGCAGTCTTTAGTCTTTTTTGCATTTTGCATTGCAGTCTGATTATAAATAATTTATAATTAAAATAAATAAAGATGGTTCTTAAAAATAACCTGTTTTTTTTGTTTATCTTCTTCCCTGTTCATAAAGTGTCCAAACCAGCTGCACACATTGTCTCTCTCCTGTACTATGTATTTCCCCTGGTCACTTAAAAAACGATATAAAACTAACAAATTGACTGGCCACTTTGTAAATGTTTTCAACTTAGCAGTTTCCATGAATAAAAATGTATACATAAGTAAAAATATATAAAAAAAGCTGTGCCACCACTTCATACAACGAATTACCTCTTAACTTGGAATGACCCAGTTATTCTATTGTGTCTTGCTCACCGGTGAGCTTATGGGCATAGTAAAAGGAGGGCAAGTAGGGTAACTCCGGCCCAATCCGCGATTTAATTACCTACTGTCTTAGGGTTGTCAATTTTAGGCGACGCGACGGCGCGGCGGCGTTGTGATGTGGGAGCGGCAAGCGGCTGTCCGCGCTTCGTTCGCAACCGCATGAACAGCGGCAACGTCGCGGCCTTCCGACTTTTAATAATAATAAGTGACTCTTGATTGTCCATATTTCGGCCAATTTTCGTGCATATTTGCATGCATATTTCGACACTTGGATCGTGCATATAATCCGATGTCTAAATAAAATTATAAATATAACCTTTAAAACAACATTAAAAACTAACGCCTGTCTCTTATAGGTACCTACTATAAACAAATCTGTTGTTATGATTCGAACTTTGCTTTATGTGTATAATTAATATCTGATTTACAATTAACACACAGCAATATTTATTACTCCTGCGATTATGATCGGACATTTTTGATTCGTTTGGCGCGGCGTGGCGCGACGCGGACGTGCAGCGTAAAGTGTTAGCCCCGACTGGTTAGGTACGAAAACGTATGAAGATAACTTACTTCCCCTCCTTATACTATGTTATGGGGCTTGATAGGTTAATACCTAATAAATCAATACACGATGAAATAAACAGAGAAATATCTATACTTGCTAATATTATAAAGCTGAAGAGTTTGTTTGTTAGTTTAAACGTAACAATCTCAGGAACTACAGAACCGATTTAAAAAATTCTTTCAGCAATGTATAGCTAAGATTTCCCTTTATAGTGCTAGGTTTATAGGCTATGTATGTAACACGGACGGAGCCGGGGCGGGCCACTAGTTCGTAGATATCTGTCCATAAACACCAAAACGTATAAAACCCACTTCCTGTACTGCAGCACCGACGTCACATAACCTCACATCAACACCAGAAGCCTTGATACCAGCCTCGGTGGCCTCCTGAACACCCTTAACCAGAGGGTCGTAGCGAGGGTTAAAGTGCAGCGTGAAAGCACAATCAATGATTCGCCCATTAATGTGAGTGCCAAAGTCAATCTTTACCACGTCATCATAGTTCAAAACAGTGTCATCACCTGAAACCAGTATAGTCAAGATTAATCCCTCGATCATAGAAAAAACGAGACACAATAGATTTGTATTGTTATCGCGGTCGCATGCGACCTCTTGCGGCTTGAAGCATTAAATTGATAAAAAAAGTGAATAATTTTATTTTGTAGCTTTGCAGTTTGCACTAATATTGTTTGCCATGAAGCAATTTATGACAAACAATATTAGTGCAAATCTACAAAATAAAGTTAAACAATGTACTAGCAAAAAATTGTTTTGCCATGCTAATTTTATCTTGAATATTATGAGCTATGACGTCATAATTTACCAGTGTTTGGTGTGTAATGTGCAGCACAATGATTACGACTGCAGCCAGTTGGGAAAGCAAGACCAGCTTTTAGTCCGTCTTCACCAATGAGACGTCTTGCAGTAGACTCCAACTCTTCACAAATTTGAATCATGGACATTCCAGGTTTGATCCAGTTGCGCATATGTTTACGAGTCTGTGAAATTTCATATTACAATTAGAATGAAAAAATTTTTTTTTAATACATTGATTCCTATGCAGACCTCGGACGAAGTCGTGTGGTCGGCTTATGTCTATTCAATTTTAGCTGTGATCGGTCGGCTGGGTTTGACGTAACGCGACCAAATTACTTAGGTCTGCCATCTGCATAGGAATCAACTTCTTTGTTTCATGGCTCCCGTACTAATATATATATATATACCCGCTACCCGCTCTGGAACAGGCAACATAAAGTTGGCCATGTGAAAAACATGATTCTTCCAACTTCACACCACAAACATTAATTGTGATTATATGCTGATGGCATACGATCGAGAGCAATTTAAAACAATTGAACTAATGCGTGACAGCCATGCCACATGACGCGGTGCGGCGCCGCACCAGAGGCCATCTCGCCGGACTACCGGCCACATAGTGAGTGCGGCGCCACAACGTTTTGCAGTACTGTAGCAGCGAAGGACTCGAGCTCCACCAATACATACACCCCTCCCCGCCTCGTCTCGATTCCGGTGTTGGAGCGTCAGAACTCGGAGCGCACCGGACGGCGCCGTACGCCATACCATACATTTTTATATGTAGGAAACCGGGGCGACACCGGTCAGGCGCCGCGCCGCCACCGCACCGCATCATGTGGCATGGCACTATGCTGATGGAAAAACCATTGTAGCTGGCTTATATATAATTTCTCGTCTTGTATTAGAAATAATTGCACAACGTTGATCCAATGCACGATTTTCATCATCAATAAAATAAATTTGCAAAAATTGATGATCAGCGTTATGGCAATAACGAACCATAATAAATCTGGCCCCGAATCTGTGACATGTATGCAATTTTTGGTTGTTGGATAAGAATTTTTAAAACTATCGAATACTTTATGATTAAGATTGTTATTTAAACATGGAACAGTCTAGTTGAAAAAAATAATAATTTCACTCTTTTAAGATAGTTATATAGGCTTTCTGTTAAGACTTATGTGATCTGCTTAGTGACTTTGGATCCAGGATATACCTTCATAATACGAAAACTCATAATTTCAGCTGACTTCACTACGACCACTTAGTAACCGCAACACTAAGCGTCAACTTATACTACTCGTAAGTCAAAGCGCATCGAAGCGACTCACTAATATTGAACATAACAATTAATTCAACGTTAACTCTAGAACACAGCAAGTGCAGTTGCATCAATGACACGTGACAGCGCACACAGTCACGTGTCATTGATGACCCTGATGTGGTAGTGATGACGATGGTGATGATGATGATGATGAATGTAATTTGCACAGTAGCATCAGTGAACTCGTACTAAAGAATAACCGATAATAAATAAGAAAACCGAAGCAATGGAAAACATCCCATATCATCTTAATACACAAGAAAGGTTCTAAAGAAGACTTAGGGAACTACAGACCAATAAGTCTCTTGTCAAATATCTACAAGGTCTTCTCCAAAGTTATCTTAGAGAGAATCAACAAACAGCTGGATGAAAGCCAACCGAAAGAGCAAGCAGGATTCAGGAAAAACTTTTCTACGTTAGACCACATACACACAGTAAAGCAGATAACAGAGAAGTACAATGAATACAAGAAGGAACTGTATATGGCATTCATTGATTACTCAAAAGCCTTCGACAGCATAAGTCATGAAGCTATCTGGAAAAGCCTAGAAAAGCAAGGCATACCCGTAACTTATATTGATATCATCAAAATAGTATTTTAAAAAGATAAAACCGACTTCAAATTTTTGTACGTAAAAAAATCCCTATCTCGAAAACTACTGAACCGATTTTGATAAAACTTGTACTGTTCCCTAAGTTAAGTAATACCTAGTACAATAAAAAAAGAATCACTAAAATCGGACTTGTGGTTCCGGAGATATGCGTGCACAAACATAAAAACATACATACATACATACACTTTTGAAATTTGGCACATTTGTTCAGAAGCTGTCATAGATTAACATATACAAAAACTGGGCAGTTCCGGAAATATTACATACATACGCGTCGAATTGATAACCTCCTTTTTTTGAAGTCGGTTAAAAACATATACCTAAATAGTGAAGCCAGAATAAGACTTGAAACAATAGGAAACAAATTTCAGATCGAAAGAGGCGCAAAACAAGTCGACCCCCTCTCTCCAAAATTATTTTCAGCTGTACTGGAAACCATCTTTCGAGAACTAGACTGGGAGAAGTATGCCCTAACGTGAACAGAGAAAAGCTAAACCATTTAAGATTTGCTGACGATATAATTATCTTTGAAGAAAACCCAAACAACAAAGCTCTTGATATAGAAAGCAAAAAAGTAGGCCTCAGCATGAATAAGGATAAAACCAAAGTACTTACAAACTCCAAGCAAATAAAAGTTGACCTCTCGAATACATAAAAGATTACATCTACCTTGGACAACTAATCTCCCACGAAAACCAGACCACAAAAGAAGTCAACCATAGAATTGCAAATGGTTGGAAAAAGTACTGGTCGCTCAAAGAAATATTTAAATCTGACTTGAGTTTAACTGTAAAAAAGAAAGCGTTTAACACCTGTGTCCTACCCATTATAACATATGGCTGTGAAACCTGGGCCCTTACAAAACAACACAGAGAAAAGTTGGAACGATGCCAGAGATCCATGGAGAGAAGCATGCTAGGTATAAAGAGACAAGACAGGATCAGAAACACTACAATAAGAGAAAAAACAAAAGTAATAGACTTACTTACCTAAATAGACCAAAGAAAGTGGAGATGGGCCGGACACATGCTAAGAGACAAACAAAATAAATGGAGCACAGCCATCACTCACTGGTAACCGAGAGATGGTAAACGGAGTAGAGGTCGCCAACAAACCAGATGGGGAGATGATCTAGCATTAACAGCTGGACGCCACTGGAGAAGAGTAGCACTAGACAGAACTGAGTGGAAAAGGCTGGAGGAGGCCTATGCCGAGAGGCACACTTACCTTCGAGACATCCTTTAGCTTGAAGGCAGAATTAGAGGCTTAATAATAATAATAATAATAATATGCTTACAGTTCTTAAAGCAGCGCCCCAACCCCCAAACATGTATCTAAAAGGGGTTCGGAGTTCTTTTCAGTATCTTCGAACCATGGTATATCATGTTGCAAAATCTTACTTTTGGTAACATATGCCTGGAATACTTCATACAAAAGCAAAATCAGCATATGTTTCCATTTAAATTTTGAGGAGTTCCCTCGATTACTCCTGGATCCCATCATCAGATCACCACTTTCATGAACATGGTACCAATCCACGATCACACCCTATACAACAAAACAAAAAATATTTCCCCGTCTAAAAAATCTAACCATATTATTGAATTCATTTGTCACGAAAAATATGATAAATGAAGAACCACTTGACTGATTTTGTGCAAACTTCACATAAACCATCTACTAAGTAGTCCGAACAAACCCTGAAAATTTTGTTTGGATAGGTGAGCTCTTGAGTTATAAAGTGACAACGAAAATTGCCACTTATTTTTATATATTATAGATGTAGTTTTCAGTTAAAAAAAAAAGTTTAGCAATACAAACATATTTTACATATGAGGCTCATGGCATTTAATGTTGTTTCTTATAAGATTTTGTGCTTTATAACAATACTACCACCTCAATACACTTAGGCGCGCCGCAGACGTCACACTTTTTGTGCAAACGAGTCTGCGGCTTACATACATATTATATGGCGCGCCATGCGGACTGTATGTAAGCTGCAGACTCAATCACACAAAAAGTGCGACATCTGCGGCGCGCCTTACTAATTAAAACAGATTAAACTTTATCATTTAGGTACTTAGTTTTATGTTAACACTGTTGCAGTTGGTATTTTAAATTTTTTGTATGGCAATTAACTTATTCCAGCTGAAAATAGCTGAAAAGTCAAAAATAAGAAAAGTGCTCTAAAAATATGTAGGTAAGTATCTAAAACTTATTAGTTTATTGAAAAGGTTACTTATTATCCTCAAATAAAACTGTATTTTAAAAAGATAAAACAGGCTTCAAAATTGTACGTAATTCAGAATTAAAATTACCTATCTCAAAAACTACTGAACCGATTTTGATGGAATTTGCAGTATTCGCTAAGTTGAACAATACCTAGTACAGTAAAAAAAGAATCATTTAGATTGGACTTGTAGTTCCGGAGACATGCGTGTACAAACATAAAAACATACATACATACATACACTTTTGAAGGCACATTTGTTCAGAAGCTGTTATAGATAAACATATACAAAAACTGGGCAGTTCTGGAAATATTACATACATACGCATCAAATTGATAACCTCCTTTTTAGAAGTTAGTTAAAAATCATTCACCTGTCTATGAGCTTCAGCAGCATGTCTTATTTCCTGATAGATGTCTTGATGCATTCTATCCAAAGCCCTCTTCTCTTCACTTGAGAAGCGGTCTTTGGCAGTTCTCTCATCAATGCCCTCCGCTGGTCCATGTTCCATAATCTGGCCCTCCGGGAAGTGGCCTAGGAATTTTTTTCCCATTTAGAATAAAATTGAAGGTACATAATAATTTTTAAGGTATTACTATTAACCATAAGAGAGCATATTCACTTTTAAAAGGCCGGCAACAGTCTGCAGCTCTTCTAATATTGCAAGTGTTCATGGGCGGTTGTTGCTATCCATCAGGTGACTCGTATGCACGTTTGACCTCTTATTTTATATAAAAAAAATAATATTTCGAGTTGTTTGAAACTAAATTCTTACCATCTGGGAAAAGTTCAGCAACTGGTATGGTTGGAGGATCAGTCTGCTGAACACCTTTACCACCTTTTTTATTTTTCTTTTTTTTCTTATCTCCAGAACTTTCTTCTATAGTCAAAGACTGTGTCTTTTCAGCTACTTCAGATTGGGAATTTGTGGTACTTTCTGTTCCCGCTAAAATCATACAGCATGTTGGTTAAGTTGAAATAAACAATGTAATTGCAACAGTAATCACTTTTTTAAGAAGCTGTAACAAGAAACAACTTCTTTTTTATTATTTACGATTTTTTAACGGTATTTTCCGCAATATTCGTCTTCATCAAGATAACCTAACCTGACTTCTTCTTCTTTTTTTTCTTTTTCTTCTTTTTGGCTGGATCTTTGACTTCTGAATCTTCAACCCCGTCTAACTCCTCTTCTTCGTCATTTTCCACTTCATTATTCTCAATTATTTCGTTTTCAATATCAGCCATGATAACAAAAATTATAAAAATAAATTCTCAAACGTCAAAATGCATGCGACTATACATTTTTACTTTTTAAATCGTTTGACACTTCGAGACTCGAGTTTCGACCTTCCGCCTTCGTTTACTAAATGCAAAGAAACGAAAAACATTCAGCCATTGGCCATTGCCACAGTATAGTAAATAGCAATCAATATTGATATAGGGTACTGGATAAGCACTAAGCGGACATCAACTAGTAGTATTATATTTAAATTATATTAATTAAAATAAAACTATATTTTTATTATTTATTGAGATCAAATTACTTTACTTATACATATATTTCGTCTGCTCCTAGGTCTATCGTAACATCAATAATTATTTTTAACAAAAAATTAAAACCGACTTCCAAGGCAAGACAGACATAGCTGAATCTTTATATTTTCTTTGACAGAAAATTTGAAACTTTTGGAACTGGCACCGACTTCAAAATTATGAAGATTGAGTACAGAAATAGTTGAGGTTTATCCGAATTCGGAAAAAGGCACATTTAAGCCCCGTATTCACTTTGATTAGTAATAAGTGCAAGTGATTAGTGCAGGTGATTGTAATCAGGTAAAAGAACGTGTGGACAGCGACTGATTAGTGCAAGTCCTTTGATTTCTACTAATCACTAATCTCTTGAACTAATCACTTGCACTCGCACTAATCAAAGTGAATACAGGCCCTTAGAGAGGAAAAATTATTTAATACTTTTTAGTTCATATCCTTCAGGCCCCGCGCGAGCACCGGTGATCGCGACAACAATAGAATACAAAAGCAATTCCTGGAAATTCCGACTGAAGTGTTAAATTAAGAAGTCGGTTTTAATTTTTTGTTAAAAATAATAATTTCACTCTTTTTAGTTACCTAGTAGATAAACTATAATTATTGCCAATTTAAATTGTATAAAAAATAGTTTCATATTGTCTTCACTAGATGTCACTGAGGCGCTCCTGTGTCGGCGCTATCGCTTGTCCGAACTCCGAATTTGTTGTTCATTTAATATAGTTTTAGTTACACGATGTATTCAATAGATGGCGCTGAGGTGCTCCTGAATCGCAGTATCGCTTGTACGTAGGAGTTTTATATAGTTTGATTTTAGTTGTGTGAAATGTGTGACCTTGGTGTGAGCAGTGAGCATTGGATTTGTCAACATTTTGAGTGGTAATTATTGATCTCGTATTTTTATTAAAAATATTAATTAACCCTCCAAGATGACCTCCGTCATAGACCGCGAGTTTATTGGTCGTCGGTACTCGGTAGTGAGTAGCTCCTGGATCCCATCATCAGGTCACCACTTTTGTGAAACCTAATACAACGATACAAAAATTTCGAAAATCAGTTCACAAACGGCGGAGTAATCGTTGAACATACAAAAAAAAAAACCACAGCCGAACATATAACCTCCTCGTTTTTTGGAAGTCGGTTAAAAAGACTACTTTACAGGAGAAGCGTTTGAAGTTGTAAATTTGAACCACGACTTCATTTTTTAAACGATTGTTATAAAATTTGACATGAGCAATAAAAATAGTGTTAAGTATTAACTTATGCAATAAAATACTATATTATTAGCTTGGTTTAGCTGAAATTGTTGTTGCGATATTATTCTTTGCAAAATCTATAACGAAAATTATTGCAACTAACACTAACCACAGTTTACGTTGAAATTTTTCCTTTGTAAAATATTGTAACGTTTACTTACTATACTATACGGGGGACTTCTTTAACGTTTTTTATGATATGTAAGACATATTATAATTTACAGGAGAATTGCCTAATTCGAATTTATGGTATGTTTGAGAAAATAAATTATTTATAAATTATCTTTTCTGAGAAGGTGTGAAATACCTTTATAAATTGTTTTATAAATTGTAGAAGTAGGTCGTTGACATTATTTATGCTGTTTTAATGTGCGAAAAAGTGCTAAAATATAGTAAGAAATCAACTTAATTAGCTTGCAAAGCATCATTAGTAGCAAAAATTTTATTATAAATAATATTTTGTTACCTTAAGCTTAAAACAAACCTAAGCGTCAGTGACAGGGGACGCGGTTCGCGATACGGAAGCGTCTGCAACGCGAAACTGGCCGTGCACACCTGCGCGACTACGGTGCGAACCGTCAAACGTTAATATCATGACACAATCTATCAAAACGTATACAAATCAAAAAATCATAAACTAAAGAGTTGTAGAAAATAATATAAAAAAGGTTTTAAAAAAGAAGTCTAGTTATGTACACTTCAAAACACGCGTCTGACAACTTGACGCGCACGTTTCGCTTGCCGACGCGAACATTTCGCGTCGCGGTCGTGCAGGTGTGCACGGCGCCATAAGATTACATGGGCAGCGTCCGCCGCGCGGTAGACGCTACCGCTTCGCAGTCGCTTTGGTCGCGTAGGTTTGTGCAATCCTTTATTAAAAAAAAACATATGATAAGCTTTATTTCTTATCAGTATTTATCACAATCTATAGGTACTCCAATGCCAACATAGTTATAAATGCGAAAATGTATCTGTGTTCGTTACCTCTTTACACCCAAACAAGGAAAATCATTTAATTTTTCTGATATTTGGTATGAAGATACTTGGAGTCCTGAGAAAGGACATTTTTATCCCGGGATAGGAAGAATCCTACGTCTCTTACTATAATATGGTCCCCGCGAGACAAACGAATTTTTGGCTCTACGGAGTTGTGGGCATCAACTAGAAAATCTTAAACTCTGCTAGGTATTATTAATTTCATGTCGCAGATTTTTGTTACAATTATTATTTCTTTATCGCTATCAAATAGGTTCACTATTACGAACAATGGCACCTGTCAATCAGATACATGTTGAAAAATTAGGATGGCTAAGTAGTATGTATCAAATGCGTAAAGCCTTGCGTGACAAAATGTTTTCCTTAAAAATTAAGACAAAACTTGTCCACGCTTTAGTACACACCACACTTCAACAGACAGCAGATATATCTTCGAGATGTGATAATGGAGGAAAATGCTCCAAATTTCATGGACAGCTTTCGAAACCAACGCGTCCATCCTGGCCAAGCTAAAATTTCTTTTTACAAGGCTTTTTACCACAATATGCCTCGAATGTATTTTAGAATACCATAGACACATATCCAGAAAGAAAGGGACAATATTAAAATAGTCGTTGGCAAGACCGAGGGAGAAATATTGCGGGGACGCAGTCCCATGCGTTAGTCTGACTCAATAATTATTGAGTCCAACGTCTACGACGCTCTTCAAGTAGCTGAAGATAGGAAAAGCTGGCTTAACATTATTAGAAGAATGGTTATATAAAGGGGAGGTCACGACCCTCTGACATGAGGAATACGACTACAGGAAGAGGATCACTTGGGATACTGGTACCAGTTCTTGAAAAACTTTTAGGAAGAAAAAAGGGATCATTATATATAAACTAAGTACAATCTATATCCATACTTTTGCATAAATTCAAAAGTGTGTTCGTTTATTTGTCCATGGGTATATTGAATTCTCACGCCTATACCGCTTTACCATTTTTCCTGATATGAAGACACTTTAAGTCCCGGAAAAGGACATGGGATACTTATATCCTGGAAAAAGGTTTCGTTCCCGGGTGATAAACGGGTAAAGACAAGTTGGCCTTGAATAAGCTTAGTATTCTCAACAGAACGAGATAGTATTTCAGTGCAATGTAACGTCTATAACTCTACAATATTGTTCTCATCTCTGGGAAAGGGCGACAAAAGACCAACTATTCCCTCGGGATAGGAACCAACAAAAGGCCGCTTAGATTGTAGCCAGCCATAGTGTTTCAGACAAGCTAGACCCCTTAGAATTATGCTCAGATGAGGCTTCGCTCTGCATCTTTTATCTGCTGTATCAAGGGGAGGTGCTTCGTAATCACACCTCTTGTAACATTTTGACATCGTTCCATGGGAAAATTTACCATCTTGATGAGTCTTTCACAGTAAATGTAAATCAAACCGTCAGTAGTATTTCTGGACCAATACGACCTGAAAGCCTGATGAAGAGAGCGACCTTCTTAAAAAGGCTGGCAACGTATTTGCAACTTTTCTGATGTTGCAAGCGACCATGGGTTGTCCACTTGCTTCCCATCAGGTGCTCTTTTGCCCCCCAATTTCATAAATAATAGTTGTAATAAAAGAAATAGATCGGTAAAGTATCGTATGTTAATGAATAGTACGACGTAGAACGTAGTAAGATATTGATACAATAAATAAAAACTAATAGTTTCCGTAGTAGAATATTGTGTAATTAACATACCATATTTATCATAACTTAAATTCCAACGAACAAAATCGTAAGTTACACTAGCAATATATTTTTCAAAAGAAGTTCCAATGTAAACTATTGTAAGTAGTACAAACTATAGTTTACGCTAGTCTTTCTCCGGCAAAGACAATCGCAACTGATACATACGATGTGTAAATTCGGGTATCTGCTGCCCTATTACTCCGCGTAGACTATCGCTAAGGGACTTACGATAAATAACGTCGGAGGCGCTTGTAACATACTACAGTTTACGTTTTGAAAAAGGCAGTTCTAGTCCGAGTTTTGTATTTTTTCTGGAAGATCCTAAAAGATCTTACATAATTGTATGCATTTTTGCAATAAAACGATTTTTGCCATTTTGTGGCTTACGATACCTAGGAGCAGTCGATTAAAAAAAAAATAATAACACGTTGCGCCAGAGAGACAGATAGATAATATTACTTATTAGTACGGATAGTATGGAACTATGGATATTTTATAAATAATATAATGACAAGCACGTTATGCAGTGATTTAGTAAAAGAAAAAATATTTTGTAGTACGCATGGTAATTCAAATATAATCTTCCATACGTCTATGGATGATTATTGATTAATCAATCAAGAACAAATCAAGAAAATAAATAGCACATTAGCCACGACACGAATTTCGCGTTATGGCCTTTTTGTGATTGCCAGAACGCGTCGTGGCCGTTTTCATTAGAGCCACGACGCGAAATTTGCATCGTTTCACCGTGACCACAACGCGTTGTGAGCTATTATTTCGCTCACTGAGCGATTTCGGTCTTTGAGCGTAACATACTTAGTCTGGCCTAAACAAAATATTACATTTGAATTTGGATTCTCTAATTTTTATATGATTGTTTATTGTGTTTTCTCGTTTTGGCGCCAATGTATTTTACAATATTTTGCGATACTGAAATGAAGTGGGGTGATCACAAGAACCAAATCGCTGTGATTGCATCACACAAAGTAGATATGGAGTCCAATGTCATTTTTAAAACTCTCCATATGCTTGGTATTAGTAAAATGTTTATGTACCGGGCCATTAATAGGTACAATGAGACCTCCTCTGCTTGTGACAGAAAAAGATCTGGCCGTCCACGCAGTGTTCGTACGAAAAAGGTAATTAAAGAAGTACCTAAGGGAAAGAATTTGAAAAAAATCGGTTCGAACAATGATATAAGTATTATATAAAAAACTCAAAGGGTTCGAAAGTAAAATATTTTATCTCACGAGATAAATATTGCACCTAGAACCATGTCGCATATTTTTAATTATGACTTAGGACTTTCAGCCTACAAGAGACGTACTGGTTATTTCCTAACTGATAATTTAAAAAAGAAAGGGTGGTAAAACTAAAACAATTACTGAAGCGGGACGCAAAGAGAGCTCACAAAAAATGTTTGTCTACGGATAAGATTTTTTTTTGAGATTCTTTTTTTTAAAGTTCTTTACTAGATTCATTTTTATATTTAGCCAGACACAAAGTCAGAAGAAAATAAAGACTATTTAATATACTTTATGATTTTAAACGTACGTTTCGGACTTCATCAGAGCTGAAGTGGATTATGATTTTTGGTCAGTTTTAGAGAGTAAGGCTTGTTGTCAATGCCGTGATAATTTGGAGTCTCTACGACAATCCATACGACTGGCAGTGAAGAATTTTCCCATGGAAAGAGTCCGTGTTTCTAATGATAACTGGCCACAATGTTTAAAAGACGTTATTGTAGCCAATGGGCAATGAAGGCAAATTTGAATAAGCTTTTAATATTTTAAATTGTTTTAGGGTGCATTGGGGTAACTTCGGAAGAAAAAAAAGGAGATATTCCGAAAATGGCAAATAATTACCAAACAGAAAGTAATTTTGTGCTCTGGCCACATTTACCAAGACGCCAATTTAATCACCTCCCCCGCTTCCTTTCCCACAGACTACTTAGAAGAACTAACGTTTCCTTTCCCTCGAGCCCTCAGCCGTTAGTGCGTGTGCGCTAAGTTCATTTTTTCGCGCCAAGTGCAATTTTATGATTTTTTGGGATTATCGAAATTACCCCGTTTTGTTTTAGACAGAAATTAGGTAAATTACGTAATATTTTGTTTGTTTTAAAGAAGCTTTGACGTTTTTTGCTTTCTTAAGAATATGTAATGTTGCTCTAGCTATGATTTTTAACAAACATTCTAAATAACCGCAGTGGGGTAAATTTGTTAACGAAATATCCCCAATAATTTTTTCATAGTCTTTTGCAGGGGTGCGCAACATATAAAATATTTACCTGCCTTTACCAACAAACATAAACGCATGAAAATACAGAGTCCAAACTTGACTCGACTCGTACAAATCATGTCGATTTTCGACATTGAGAGGTTTAAAACGTATTTTTGAATAGTGTGTAATCAATTTTTATTGTTGTTAATATAATAAACAGTTTTAAAAATTACCGGGTTCTTAAAAACATTTTTTTTATTACTATCCAGCAAATGTTTCGTGAGTAGCTTCATTTTGATAAGACGAACAACAATTACCTTTGCGTAAATTCTCGAAAGTGGTAGCTCACGAAAAATTTGCTTGGTTGTAATAAAAAAAAATATTCTAGGGAACCTGTACGACTATATAAAAATGGTTTAAGTGAAGAAGCCACTTTTATTATTTGCAGGTGTCAACTGCTCGGGTGCTGATTGCTGACGTGGTTTTTAAATGCAGATCTAAGGCGCGCCTTTCCTCTGCAATTGAAAACTACTTCCTTTTTTAAATTTAGTTTTAATTTTGATTTAGCTATTTAAGAGACCGAGTAAAAATTATTTTTATTTTTAACAAAAAATGTGTTCCCATTTTATTCCGTCAGTTATAGTTTTGCCGGGTATTAAATAATTGTTCTTATCTATTTACTTCTTTGCTCCAAATGTTGAGGACATCTGCGTCCCCGATGGGGTAATTTCGAAAATTTTGCAGTCTAAAACTTAGTTTGGTGTCTTCTATGGCTTGTATGCACAATGTTTTTGTATGGGGTAAAATAGAATAAAAATAAATGTATACCTTAAATGTATTTTACATTAGGTCGTGTTTCGCTGTTATTCGAAATTACCCCTTGAGTTTTCGAAATTACTCATGAAAAGTAAAAAATAGGGTTATATTTTAAAGGGGTAGTTATACCAGAATCCGTAAATACTTTTGAACTAAAAATATACAATTCACATGGAAATATGTTTATTAAAACTAAAATGTTAGAGTTATAGGTAAAAATATATACAAATTCGTCTTCTAAAGTTGAAACAATGACACAATAGCTCACTCTTCCAAAAACTTTACGAGATTACCCCAATGCACCTTATATTTATGTATTAAGCTACTGTTTAGAGCATATTCTATATCTATGGTTTAGAGATCTTTGGTATTAAGCAACAGAAGAAAATGTTTTTCTTTGTAACAGTATTTATGGCAAAACTAGTTTCAAGTAATTCAAGTTTCAAGTAGCCTTTGAAATGATTGTAGTCTGCATATGGTCTGCATAGTGATTATATTCTCTTTGGTAGTTTGTGTAGATTTTTAAGATTGACTGTGATAGGCTGAGCAGAAATTGAATAAGAATAATTTCAAAATAAGTACTTAAGTACTTAAAGTTTGTGAAAAAAACTTTTCCGAAACCGGAAATTTGTAAATTGTGATTTTATAAAAAAAAAATCAATAAAGAAAAACATAACTTACTAAATTGTTGCTCTGATCATCTGATGGATTTATAATATATAAGTAATATCACTAGACCAAGAGGCTCCCAAACTGTGCGCCGGGCGACGGCCGCCGCGGCGCCCTGCCGCGGCGGCCATAATGTCAAAATCATTTTTTTGACATTATGTCGATAGATTTTGACGATAGATCTACACGAGAAAAAAATTATGTCATGATAGGGTAGGGTTGCCAACCTCAAATTTAAAAAACCAGGATTTGAAGTTGGAAAAACCAGGACAATTCAGTATAAAACAAGACACATTAAGAGGGCGACTAACCCAAAATTGTCGATTTTATAACTCATTTTCATAGTTGAAAATAAGCCCCACACACCCACTCGCCCCGTCTCATGTTCGGGCACATCGAGCTGTGCGGGCGCTGCCGCAAACCAAGTAGAGAACCTCAAGCGGCGCAAATGTGAACCTCGGCGGAGATCTCATATTTGAACCGTTTGGGGTAGAAACCCTAGGCGCATGGGGTCCGGGGGCACATAAGCTTTTTAGCGAAATATCTAAGAGGCTTATTGAAGCCACCCGAGACCCCAGTGCCGGGAGCTACCTAGCACAGTGTATAGCAATTGCAATTCAACGTGGCAATGCTGTCAGCTTGCTGGGCACTCTGCCAGATGGGGACGACCTGGGAAAATTTTTCTTTTTATAATTTTATATTCTAAGTTTGTATATATTTGTATATTTTATTTTAGTTTGTATTTTTAGCCCCAAATTGTTTCATTTTCTAAACATAGACACTACATTATATTTCCAAGAATTTGATTTGAGCGAAAACACGATATCTTAAAATTTTCTCGATAGAAAAAAATCACAAAGATGCATCTAATTTTCACAAATTTTTCATATATTGCCGTAACCGTGCATTAAACTAATACTATTACTATTTTAACACATTGTATAAAATTCTATCATTAAGACACTGAACTGGCGGATTTTTAAAATGTTGTATATTTATCGAGTTAATAAGAAAAAACTAACTTGGCGATGATTCCGCGTCGTCTTTTTTCATCTGGCATATGAAAAATCAAACATCGTCCTTCTCTCTTCACATTCAGTGAAGAGAGAAGGACGATGTTTGATTTTTTGCGTTAGTTTTACTGCTTTGATGTACTGTGCGACCCTAGTAGAGCGAAAGAGATATCATCAAATGGCACGTTGCGCCTTAATTGTTTTGAATTTGAAATAGCACGGCAAAAAATTTTAAAAGAGGCGCGCGAATTTTAAAATTAAAAACCCAGGACAACCCAGGACGCTTCATAAAAACTATTCAGGACACTACAAAAACCAGGACATGTCCTAAAAAAAAACAGGACGGTTGGCAACCCTATGATAGGGTCAATAGAGATGAAGAGAAACGCCATCAAACATCGAGAAAACGTATAGACAAAATTTTCTCGTTGGCGCATGCTAGATGGGCTGGTGCGCCGTGGAAAGGTCAGAACGTCCATACTATTTTCCGGCTTAAATCTCTTCCGAACAATTTTCAAATTCACAATTGCAAACATTGACAAATTTGACAGATAAGTGAAACAAAAGATACGAAAAACCATTTACATAAAAGAGACAGTTCTATTTTTAAGCGTCGAATCTTCGTTTTTTTCCAGACTGTTCAAAAAAAACAATTGAAAATGTAAATGATCGAGATATTTATTGCAATCAAGACATGTGGTAAGAGATTCCATGTGTTTTGTTTTCTTTTGAGTCATAATTGGTACATTTTCGAAACACGCACGACGTCATTTTCAATTTATTTAGGTAAGACAAGACGCGGCAGGTTCGTGACTGCGCTCGATGCAGACTAAATAAAAGACGACCCAATTGGGCCGTATTTGAATCTTCACAACGCGCGCGGTAGTAACATAATATCTGCTTTGAGTTTTTCATCATTGAATATGAATTATTATACAAAGCAAGCAGATGATTAAATATTTGTTTATTATTAATTTACTTGCTTAACCTAACTATAATCATTAAGGCTCCTCTCGCGAAAAAAGCGTGCAGATGAAACCACTTTTCATCGGCATTAACAGAGAAATTATATCTGAAAAAAATAATTAGTAATCTACATGATATAATAATAATAAAAAACCAAATCACCTCCAAATCGTTGAATGAAACCACTTTACTCCTTCATTATTTATCAAAAGAATATATAAAAAACTTGCGACCCGCCCCGGCGTCGCATGGGTATACAATATATAGCCACTGAAAAAATAGCCTATGATCCTTCACGTGGTCTACTAATGCTTATCTGTGCCAAATAACATAAAAATTGCTCCAGTAGTTCGTGAGATAATCCCTTTCAAATAATTTCCCCCGTTTTTCCACATTCTCCTATTAGTCTTAGCGTGATAAAATATAGCCTGTAGCCTTCCTCAATAAATAGGCTATCTAACACTGAAAGAATTTTTCAAATCGGACCAGTAGTTAGCGCGGTGAAGTTAGCCCTTTCAAATAATTTTCCCCGTTTTTTCCACATTTTCCTCTATTTCTTCGCTCCTATTAGTCTTAGCGTGATAAAATATAGCCTATAACCTTCCTCGATAAATGGGCTATCTAACACTGAAAGAATCACCAAAATCCATCGCGTAGTTTTAAAGATTAAAGGGAACAAAGGGACATGAGGGAAAAAATAGCGACTTTGTTTTATAATCAGTATAGATATCTATTGCTTTGCAATACATAAGTTGATTATTTGGTTTTTTTTTTACTTTTTTGAAATATGTATTGTATTAAGCCTTAAAAAGGTTTTTTCTCCTATTTCGCCCTATCATGGACGCGGCGAGCGGCGTAAACGCCACCGTACAAGGCGCGCTGTTATAAATGTTATTTGAATGTCATTTACGTCGATATTCGCACTGAAAGACAATGATCAAGGTCATTGGCAAATACAGAGGCCTTAACTCTTCAGTATGTGTAAAAATATTTGCAAAAAAGTAGCGCACGTAATGTGCAAAAAAAAAAATGGCGCCCGGCCTACCCTTTTTGTACAAATAATGTGATAACTTTACAACCTAACTATATTTTATGTTTCTGTGAAAAATATTATAATATATGTTAAATTTTCTATTAATATACCTACGCGTATTTATAGTTTTGTGATAATTTTGTGAGATGCTGCATCTGAGAGACTTCAATCCGCCCTCCCAAACCCTAACATGAGGCATGCAGATGGCGCATGCTGCGTGAGGACCCCAGGAAGCACAATCAGGGCCCCCGCTACCGTGTGCATTGCAATGTGTGCAATGCACACGGGCGCCATCCTCTAGGGGCGCCAAATCGCCATTTTTTGGGGCGCCAAAATCAAGGACCCAAAAAAATTTGCCTGGAGCGCCAAAATAATTTTTTTGCACACAGGCGCCAGTAGCCCGGGGGCCCTGAGCATAATAAAAGCCTCTACTACTCCTCTGAAACAAATGAAGCCGAGCGTAGGTTCGGGGTCGGTCGAGCGGCGAGTGAGTGAACAAATACTTTTAAATCTTTTTAAATACTTAACTAAAAATCGTGTGGCGATGTTGTAGGTCCTAAAACGGACTACATGGTTATTATGAAGTCTCTCAGATGCAGCATCTCACAAAATTTTGGTTGAACTTCACTTCAGGTAAGTTCGTTTAACCATAAATATGTGCTAATAGAAAATGTTTACTAATATTTTGTAACATTTAAATCTGGTATTGGCTCACCGCATACCCCACAGTTACCTTCATAAAAGGTTTACAAACAAAAGGAAACAAGAATGATTTATTATGTTAACATACGTTTACTAAACATTTTCTAACATGAAAACATTTTAACAATTTTTAACATTTGTGATTAAATGTTTGCTAACAAATGTTTACTAACGTTACTAAACATTTTCTAACGGTACCTAGTGTGCGGACTGCGGACCTAGCATTTTCGAAGATGAACTTCGTTAAAATTAATACATAAGTAAGTACTGATAGTTTTTATTATTCGTAGCTTGCACCAATTTAATTCCAAACATAATATTAGCTAATTGAATTTTTGTCGGTCGCGATTAGCCGCGGTGAAGATCGGAACGGCACCTAAAGTTTAGTTTTGTCTATACATTCGCATTTCTACTGGTGGCCATGCTAGGGCTACAGGCGTAGGCAATGTATGAAAATTCAAAATTATGAAATTCTAGATGATGCCCGCAACTCCGTTGCGCCAAAACTCGTTTATCGCGCGGGAACCGTACATGTTTCCGGGATAAAAACTAAAAAGTATCATAATAATATGTCCTTTCCCGGGACTCAAAGTATCTCCATACCGACCATACCAAATTTCAGCAAAATCGGTTCAGCGGTTTGGGCGTGAAGAGGTAACAGACGGACAGACACACTTTCACATTAATAATATTAGTATGGAAGTATGGATTATTTAATTTAAGTATATTTACTTGCATTCTTTACAATGCCCAGGCAATGTAACTATGAAATCCCCAACTATTTCTAATTTATCTAGGTACTCAATTTCATTCTTTTGAAGTCGATACCAGCTAAGGTAAACGTGAATTCTATGTCAAGAGTCTCACTGGACTGATTTGAAATCAGGAAAACCAGCTCTATAACTTTCTCATAAAGACCATCTTAATATTTTTAAGTAAATCCCGCTTTTTCAGCTGCAATAAGAGATATTAACTTAATTACAAATAAATAATGTTTTACTTACCAAAAACGCTTTAAATATATTTATACTTCGTGCGAAATCAATTACTAGAATGAAGTATCACGCCAGACTTTTTTCAGATACAGGGTGCAATTAAGGGCGTTCCTTACGGAGATTCCGTAATTTACCGTATTTCAAGCCTTATAATTTATAAACTAATAATTTATAAACTAATAATTTGAAAGCTACAAAGTTATAATTTCATGAAAATCGATGAAGGTTCAACAAAATCGGAGGTGAAAACCTTCAATGCCTCCACTATTAGGTATCATTAGGAGAGTCCAATAAACCAAAAAATAGGGTGTTATTTTTTTTACAATAACATATTTTATCCCAATCAAATTCCTTGCAGCATGGTCACTTCATCTATACTAATATTATAATTGGGAAGAGTTTGTTTGTTTGAACGCGCTGATCTCAGGAACTACTGGTCCGATTTGAAAAATTATTTTACTGTTGGATAGCCCATTTAATGGCATTTATCGAGGAAGGCTATAGGCTATATTTTATTACGCTAAGATTAATAGGAGCAAAGAAATAGAGGAAAATGTGAAAAAAACGGGGGAAATTATATGAAAGGGCTTATTTGAACGCGCTAATCTCAGGAACTACTGGTCCGATTTGAAAAATTCTTTCAGTATTAGATAGCCCATTTATTGAGAAAGGCTATAAGCTATATTTTATCACGCTAAAACTAATTGGAGCGAAGAAATAGAGAAACATGTGGAAATAACGGGGCAAATTATATGAAATTGCTTATTATCTTAAGAACTGCTGGAGCAATTTTTATGTTATTTGGCAACGCGGGGGGCCCGGCCGCCGCCCGGTCACCGGTGACCGGTCGGTACTCGATTGCAGTCGCAGTCCGTGCATCGTTGCATAATTACATAATTTTTGTTTGTCACCGCCCGCCGCGAGCGTAATTACTAATAATAGTACTGTAACAGTACTGTGTGTGACAATGTATTCTAACCGCGTTAAACTAACATGTATTCTGTGACCGCGAGTGGTAGGTGATGGTAAGGTGCTACATTTTGAGTGGCGAAAGTTTACACGGAGCTTGAAAGTGTTGTCAAAAGTAAACAAAATAAATTATGTAAGACTTAAAGGTGGGTGGTTTTGATTTTTGACCGACTTCCAAAAAGGAGGAGGTAATATGTTCGGCTGTATGTATCTTTTTTTTTTTTGTATGTTCAACGATTACTCAGCCGTTTATGGTCCGATTTTCAAAATTATTATTTGTTGTATAGGGTTTAACTCGAATTTGGTACCATGTTCACAAAAGTGGTGATCTGATGATGGGATCCTTGAGGAATCGAGGGAACTCCTTGAAATTTGTATGGAAACATATAGTGATTTCGATTTTTTCTGAAGCATTCAAGGTAAATGCTACCAAAAAGTAAGACTTCGCACCAGGTTAAACCCTGGATCCGAAGGTATCGAACAGAACTTTTGAATGCTTATATGTACAGGTTCGGGGGTTTCGGTGTTGTTTAAACAACTGAAAGCATAAGCTAATGCATCAATTGATTAATCATCATCAATATACCATGAGTCATCACACTTATTGGTACATTGGGTCATACAATTATTGGTACTTTTCGTAATATTTTGCATCGAAGCAGATGTTTTTGATGATGATTTCGCTGTTTGTAGACCGATTTTCAAAATTCTCGTATTGTTGTATATAATGTAATCTTAATTTTGTATAACAATTACGAAAGTGGTGAGCTGATGATGGGATCTATGAGCAATCGAGGGAAACCCTTGAAATTTATCAAAACACTCATAGTGGTTAAAATGTTGTTTCTAGTAAGTTAAACATATGTTACGAATAAGAGAAATTTCATACGAAGGTGTCTCTTGGTGCAAAGGCACTGAACAGAACTCCTGAACCTTTAAAGATAAATTTTTGGAAATTGCAGCATCGCATATATAACTGCAAGCTTTTACCACAATTTCGCTTACAGTAACATAATATGAATAGTTAACATTCGTGTTGGGGTTTTACGCATAAAGTCTAATTTTATAGATACTTAACTAAAAAGAGTGAAATTATTATTTTTTAACAAAAAATTAAAACCGTCTTCCAAGGTAAAAACAATAGTAATATGAACTAAAAAGTTTTAAATAACTCTTACTCTTTAATAGCACGCCTTTTTCAGAATTCGTCTAAATATCAACTATTTCTGTACATATAGTCTAAGAAAATTAGGTTCAAAATCGACGATCAGACCGAATAATTCGTGTAGTTTTGAAAGTTGGTAT
Source organism: Lysandra bellargus (assembly GCA_905333045.1). Classification (NCBI taxonomy): domain Eukaryota; kingdom Metazoa; phylum Arthropoda; class Insecta; order Lepidoptera; family Lycaenidae; genus Lysandra; species Lysandra bellargus. The sequence goes on from HG995344.1 coordinate 1,907,493, forward strand.
AGTTGTTCCTAAAGGTGTCCAGATTAATATACTAAAAGCCCCCGAGGGTCGGACAAGAGCCGGCGGTGGGGGAGGGGGGAAAGGTCTCTTTTTCTAGGTTTTTGCTTATGACTCGAAAATCTATACTAATATTATAAATGCGAAAGTATCTCTGTCTGTCTGTCTGTCTGTCTCGCTTTCACGCCAAAACTATTGAACCGAGTGTAATGAAATTTTGTACACAGATAGTCTAAAGCCTGAGAAAGGACATACATACTTTTTAACTGGACAAATGGGTTGTAAGGGGGTGAAAATGTGTAAATTTGTTCAAATTAAGTTAGTTCCAAAAATTCATAATAGATGCCGCTGTGCGTCACCTACATCGCGCTATTGCTTACACAAACGTCTTCCTATAAGAGGTGGTATCATCTTATACGAATTTTTGATTTTTTCGCTTGTTATTATGTACTCTTTACGTTATTTAATAACACAGTACTGTATCTATGCAGTGACGTAACCTTAAACCTATCAATGATAAATAGTTTATGGCAAAAGTTGTGTAATTGGGGGCTAAATATACTTTAAAATTTGGCATAAATAGTTTAATTTTAAAAAATGAAATAAGTTATGTGCACACTGCACAGCTGTTTTTGGGTGTTTTGAGGGTTTTTTTTATAAAAGCTTTTGGCACCAATTTTGTTGACATCGCGCGCTATAAACTGAAGTCCCCGCGGACGAAGTCGCGGGCAACAGCTAGTTATTTATAATATCTCTTTAGTGAGTTCTATATTAATTATTAACATTAAATTTCCTATAAATAACGTCCAAACATTTTTACTGTACGATAATTACTTTAGAAAATACAGAGTATTAAAAGGGTACGCTCGCACTGTTTTTCCATACAAACGTATTCCCCAATTTACTCCCTGGACAATGCGTTTTGACAAATGATTTTTATACAATATCATGATCTGTTAAAGCTACGTTCGACTTTATCTAAATTTACTAATTAAAAAAAAATATGACCCTTAAAAATCACAAAAAATGAGTGCCCCGTACCCTGCTAATCGACCGACTATAAAACAAATTCGAAAGATCTTTAAAATAAAATAAAAACGTAGAGGTATAGACTCACTCTTCCTGAAAATATTAAAAAATAAATAAAATTAGATAGACTCTATTTTGAAGGAGGAATCAGGGGACTACGTTACGCCGATTTACTGTATCTGTCTCTGGATACAGTAAATCGAGGTAACGTATTACCGTAGTAGTATATCGTACAGTAAAAATGTTTGGACGTAATTTATAGGAAATTTAATGTAGATAATTAATGTAGAACTCACTAAAGAGATATTATAAATCTTTTTTAAGGTTTTTGCTTGTGACTTTTCGAGTCACAAGCAAAAACCTTAAAAAAGAGATCTTTCCCTACGTAGGTCCCCCATCTGACTAGGAATCAACTTCTCTGATAGTAAGTACCTACATAAGTTGATTATGTACATTTTTTAAATACGCCCAATTAATAGTACCAGGCTATAAAACTACCGAAATATGCACTGTCAAAGAAAAATTGCCAAAATATGCACTATCGCCTAAAAAACGTCATTATATTATGCATTTGCATATGCAAGTATGCAAATGCATATAATCCGATGTCTAAGGGCCGGGACACAAAAACACGGCACGACGTCGTACAGCGTCGTACGGCGCCGTGCGGCGCCGTATCGGACGCGGGTCGTAGGTAAAAACCCAGGGCACGGAGCACCCACCAGTCCTGGCTCTAATTATTAGAATACTACCCTACTTAAGTGCGAAACAGTTGTCTCCTAGCGCAACCGTTGAACTAATTAAGATGCAGGAATGAAGGTATTTTGCAGTGGCGAGGGGTGAATATTTTGAGAAGGGAAGCCGGAGTAAAAAATCTACTTACCAATTTTGGTAATTTATAATTGAATGACATGCTTTTAATTTTCAAAACTAAGTTTGGAAAACAAAGTTTCCTTCGACAGCAAAATATAATCTGTCAGACAACAGTCTTTCTGAATTAATGCCATATTTTCCGAACTACACGATTACGTCGTACGACTCACAATTATTCACAAGTCACAATATAAATTAATTTAATTCACGACACTCTTCTAAGTTCTAACGCTAAAACAAAATTTAAATTCGACAAAACAAAACAAACGACATGTTGTTTACAAACACACTATCCGCCATATTAATATGTCAATCTAAAAACCAGCAAAATAAAAATGTATTACGCGCCTGTCATATTTAGTACCGCTAAAGGCATTCTTAATAAAGTCGTATTACAAAAAATCCTACCAAAATAAAATGTATTACGCGCCAGCAAAAGTATAATGTCGCTACATTCATTCTTAAATTCGAATCATAACAATTTTACTTCATGACTCATCTATCTCGCTTGCACTTGTGCGTTGCTAATTAACCTTTCTCCGTAATAACTCGTCGGGCATCGAGTTATTTCCAAGTATATATCGCGCGTGCTAGAACGAGACAGAACATGACGACCAGTTCACAGGAATGAAAAGGACAGATGCTTACTATGAACTGTCGTTGTATGGAGAAATAAGCCGCTAATCCTGCGGCTTATTTGATTCTCTGCGCCCGCACATTGCATTGCCTTTTAAAATTTGTAGGCGATAGTTATTAATTCAAACTATGTATTTCAAGTGAGAGAAAAATTTATTGCATATAACATTGTGAATTCAAAGTTTTTTAAGTAGGTATGTAAAATATTTATTAGATAAATATGTCGTTGGCCCATATATTCGATTTTTCTAAGCCCTAAGGGAAGCCGATGGGAATCGGGTTATATGGACGCTTCGCCACTGGTATTTTGAGCCCTAAGGATACAAGGATAGGATATTTATCGCGAATTAATATTCAGTCCCCTCGAGATTTGCTATTTTCTGCGTTAACCAAGTACAAAGATCCTTATGTACGACTAATAATACCTCGTTAATACTTGTAAAGCTAAAGTGCCTAAGTGTCTAAACACACTATGCCGAAGTTCCGCGGCGGAAATCCCGCATGATTACGTCAGCAATGTCAAACGCATATTATAACGCGACGGAATTTCATCATGGTGTGTCAGCGGTAATTTAAAATACATTTCAGGCGGAATCAAGCCGAACTTCCGCCGCGCAAATTCGGCATAGTGTGTTTAGTTAGACACAAATACTTTATTTCACAAATCGCGTGATACTAGCGCACGGTGTTTACAAAAGCACGAGTGTGTACATAGCTACAAGTTTGTATACACGGCGTGGAAGATGTTCGAAGTTGGCATGCCAGTCGCTCGCCGCGGGTCCGACGATTGGCACGGCGCGCTACGCCACCTCTACGAGCTACGCCGCGTAGCCGTTTGTTTTTATAACGTTACTATTCAAATTAAAAAAACCAACCGCAGTATTTGAGATACAGTGCGTGTTTCATTACTTATGAGTTATGTTTACTATGATACAAGGTGATAAAGAGTTTGTATAGTGATAATATATCTGGGTATCATTATTTATTTTGTCAACTGCAGATACAGTCAAAGGTGAGACATACATTTTCGATTGTCGAAATACTAAATTTTGTTTTGGTTGCATACACTAGTTTGTCACGGATTGATTACAAAATGTACAGTGGTCAAATGCGTATTTCATTAAAATACCTACAAAAATTTAATGTTTGTCCGTCATTTTCAATACTGTGTACTGTGCAGGTAAGTACGTCATCTACTGAATATATAATAAACAGTACAATGTATTTTATACTTACTCAATTTTTCTTCATAAATAACTTTTAATTTTAGTCCCGGGTGTTTAAAAATGTTTTAGATACTCGACAAAGCCAACCAGTATGAATATTACAGCAGCGTTACAGCAATACACTATTGCGTTTTTTTATAAATTATCTATCATAATACTTACTGTTCAGTACCTACCTTAAAGGAAGTGGTTTTATTGTAGTCTCTTTTTCCAAAAAAAAGTGGCTAGATTTATAGTCGTCGACATAGTGTACAACTTGCGGTTCAAAGAATAATTATGGATTTTAAGCACCAGTTATTATATTATACTAGATGATGCCCGCAACTCCGTTGCGCCAAAACTCCGTTGCGAGGACCGTACATTTTTTCGGAACAAAAAGTATCCTATGTCCTTTCCCGGGACTCAAAGTATCTCTATGCCAAATTTCAGCAAAATCGGTTCAGCGGTTTGGGCGTGAAGAGGTAACAGACAGACAGACAGACATACACACTTTCGTATTTATAATATTAAGTATGGATATGGATAGCGATGTGTATAATGAAGTTAATTATTATCTTTATGTATTGAGTTTTCCGGAGCTGTCTAGCTGAAAAAGTTTGTTCGTGGACTTATCCTAAAACCTATCCTTTCTGTGGAAGTTGATTACAACTTTGTGTAACTTTTTGTGACTATACATACTACTTCTTTTACTTTGGTTTAATTAACCTTTTCACGTGTTCGTTATTTTGGGTTTGTCGCCGGTTGCAGTGCCACTGTTGCCTTTGCTTAAATTACTTAATGACATGTCGCCGCCCCAATAGGAACATTTTGTCGACTTGCGGTATCACTGATATGCCGTTTAACCGGTATAATATATTTTCGCTCTACCCCTTCCGTTAAAATCAAAGCGATGAAAATCCTATGTACTATCTTGTGTCAAACCCATCCGTCAGATCACAAATCGACGTACGGCGGTCAACCATTGGCGTTGCCAGGATTCTGATAATAGGGAGGGGGGTGGGGGGGGGGGCATAGGTATTAATTTAAATTAAGAAAATCGTAACTAAAAACTTCGAGTTCGTGATTTTTGACATAATATTATGAGCGAACTGGGATTGAATGCCTCGCCTAACAACTCTCACCCCGCAACTCTCTCCGCTCCACGTTTAGGTATGAAACTCGTGAGCATTAGCGACCGATCGCTCTTGTAGGGGGGGATTGCCCGTAGCTCGCTACGCCCATGCGGTCAACTGCCTATGAATCAATTTCTTCGATGGTACTTGTAATTTCCAGATTAGAGAGCCTCTAAGCAGTCTATTTAATCTAAAATTATCTGGTATATTATAAACTATATTTTGTAGCTAAAAGGTCTGAGTCCGAGTTGCAAGTAACTACTAATATTTATACTTGGAATAAAATATCAACTTTGTTATTATAAGCTAGAAATAGTAGGTGTTTACAATATATGACGGAATGTGCTAGAAAAATACCATTAAGTATACATGATTATACAATATCTTTGTGCATTAATAAATCATTTTACTATGTACATAATATAACCTTTAACATAGGTAATTATTTTCTAACAATAAGTATCTATCTACCTTACCCACATAAGTAAATAGTTCCTTTGATTAAAGTCATGAGACAGCAAACATAATATTATGGTCGAATGGAGTTAAATGATGTTTATAAAAGACAATGAGTGCCCGCCCTGTCCCCATGTAGACCGAATGACACAATAAATTTGGCACTCAACGGGGCACAAATCTACTCCACGTCGAATGTCTACGTTATTGCCAGTAAAAGGCTAAAAGCTAAAAGACTGAAGGTACCGCTAAAATGCACTCTCAACATTATTGCTAACTTTTATTCTATCAAAAGTGTTGCAAATCGATTTTTGGTGTAAGTCTAGTGCTACGCAAACTCGCCAATAAAAACTTAGTAGATGTTGCGCGCAATTTGGTCGAGCTGGAATTCGTTTATCGCGTGACAGTACATTTTTCCGAGAAAACTTTTCCGAGACTCTGAAGTTTCGCAATAAATTATTGCAAATCGATAATGCATTTTCCTATTTTTTATTATTTTAGTGATTTTTATTTAAATTTTTTAACTATTTAGGTACAACATTAATTTAGGTACGACGTTAATAATAAGAACCTCAGTAGATCCTATGCCCAAATATTTTCTTAACTGGTTCAAGAGTCAAGAAGTCACAGATTATCGCGGCTAAAAGCAAAGTTTGGTCGCGATATATTGTGTCAAATGTTGAGGCTGTTGCGGCGTAGTTAGGAGGAAAACGAGCGACGCATTATATTAGCTGACCCGCAATCAACTACCCCAATAACAATATATTATGCGACAAATTCATACACATCTAAACCTCGTACAACACGATACTAAGAATCGTAATTGTACCATTCTCTACTTGATTGCTATTTGTCTATATTTAGATACAGAACAATATAGGAAAATATTTTGGAGACTGATGGTCTTATCACAAAAGATTAAACATCTATTGAACAGTTGTTTTGAGAACATTTTGTACTGATTTTTTCTCCAATCAACTGTTGTTTAAATTTTTTGTAGTAAGACCGTCTATGTTTTACTTACACGGAAGTATTTATGATGTGCTGGGTACTAAAAGCTTACATATTTATTTTAAATGGAATCAAATTTTATTCAATAGAACGAATACCCCACGTGTATTCGTCGGGTCGGGGTCACAAAGCCGGTAGAGGTAACAAAACATATTTGAAGACATGAGTGGATGAACCGGGTAAGTTACTTTTTGAAGACTGTAGTTTTTTGCATAAACAGATGTTTTAGGACCGAGAAAATGATTTGAAATAAAATAAAACGTGGATTATATCAAAAGCTAGATATGCTAGCCAGATAATGAAGAATGTAAGTTTAACAAGGTTTGTTTAAATTATAAGGGAAAAAATGTAATTACTCTAATGTTGTAAAATGTTAGTTACCTGGTTAATCTACTCATGTCTTCATTTCACGATGAATAACAGTTTATAGTATGTTTAAGGTTATATTTTATCTGCTGAGTCATCGACAGTGCAGACATGCGTCGAAGTTTACAGGCCAGCGGGTTAGGTTCCAATCAGATAATACAACAAAGCTCGTGTATTCAAATTTTAGGGGATTAGCAAGGCAGATTACAAGGTAGATTACATTGTGATGTATCAGTCGTTATAGCTGCAGCTGTAGTAATGTTAGCATTAGTATTACCTGGAACGACTGATCTATCTACTAGTTTGCTTAAATATTTTCTTGTAATTTTCGCATTCCCGGTAGATGATATACTCGTAGATACAATAATATTTTGTTAAACAAATTGTTTTTTTTTTTAATTTTTTTATTCCCAGAAAAGTTATTCTATCGTAATGGTATTTATCTTATATCTTATATATAAATCTTATATATAAAATTCTCGTGTCACAATGTTAGTCCAACAACTCCTCCGAAACGGCTTTACTGATTCTTGCCAAATTTTATGTGCATATTCAGTACTTACATACTTTATGATATTATGACAAAGCAACGTTTGCCGGGACAGCTAGTAAGCATATAAAATTCTTGTGTCACAACGTTAGTTACCGTACTCCTCCAAAACGTTTGCATGTTCAGTATGTCTGAGAATCGGCTACTGGGTACTTTTTAAATTGATACGTGCATTTGTTGAATGAATAATAGTAAATTATTACAACTCGAGACTGACGGCGACCATTCTTTGTGCGAACTGCGACGGGATAGCGATGGATGTTGCCATGGTAACATACTTATTTAGTCACTTCAATAAAATACTTAATATGGGCGAAATACGTCTTTATAATATCATGGCAAAGCAACGTTTGCTAGGACAGCTAGTAAATCAATAAAAGGTCGACGATAACAAAGTTTACATGAGTTGTATTAAATTGTACTATATAGTATGGAATATTTTAACAGGTTGCGTTTATCTCTTTGTTAATTGAGATAATTTCACACAAACGTCATTTATTAGCAAGAATCAGCGAATGATTTTTGTTAGCAGCCATGTTTGTGTAGCAACGTTAGACTGTAAAAGTCTGTATAACCATTTAGTACTTTTATTGACTAGATATTAAAAAAAAAATAAACAAAATAAACACTTATTTCTCTCCCTGATATGTATATAGGGTTGATCTAGGGATTATATTAGGTTTGATCCTTAGACACGTCTCAAGTACAAATACAAACATAAACTATACTTATCACTCTCTTAAAATCACATCGACTCATATAAATATTATAAATACCTTATTTTGTATCTAAGTAATATTAAGAAAGGATTAAAATACTCTACGCATTTCCGTTCAAAACTTGCTCATAAAAGAAAAGTAAAAAAAACTATATATGAACACTGAAATAAACTTTATGTTTGATGAATAACTTTAAGCTAGAAATGGTCATGGTGTACCACTATTGCAACATAACACCTATAAATTAATCACGAAAAATTACTATTATTTATTAGTTAGCGTGTTGCCTTATCAGAAAATGTTTAAGGAATAATGGAAAATTTGTTCAAAGTTATTTCGAATTTTTTCCATCATACTATGGATTATAATTATGTCGTTATTTGTATGTTTATTTTTGTTGCATAATTATATATCTAGCCAGTTGAAGTACAACACAGGGTTGTTAAGTGTGGAAGGCTGTAATTTTATATGTTAATTTGAGCTGATTATAACATTTTTACTCTTAGGTATAATGTATGGTGGGTAATATTTTTAACCGACTTCCAAAAAACGAGGAGGTTATATGTTCGGCTGTGGATATTTTTTTTATTTTTTTTTTTATTTTTATTTTTATTTTTGTATGTTCAACGATTACTCCGCCGTTTGTGAACCGATTTTCGAAATTTTTGTTTTGTTGTATTAGGTTTCACTCCAATTTGGTACCATGTTCACAAAAGTGGTGACCTGATGATGGGATCCATGAGTAATCGAGGGAACTCCTCGAAATTTATATGGAAACATATGGTGATTTTGGTTTTATGTGAAGCGTACTAAGAATATGCTACCAAAAAGTCAAATATTGGGTCAAAGTATACCATGGTTTCGAAGATACTGAGAGAACTCCTGACTCCTTATAGATATACGTTCGGGAGTTTCGGCGTTGTTTTAAGAACAGAAAGCATATGCTACTATGCAATTCATATTCATCATCATAATCATCATCATCATCATCATCGTCATCATCATCATTAAGGTCACCAATGTCTCATGGCACAGAATTAATAATAGTACAAGGCATAGGTATGGATATACTAATAATAATAATTATGTACTGTATAACAACACCTGTTTGTTTAATACATGGCGGTCGGCGCCGCAGAGGCGACGGCGTCGCCGCGCCGCCGCGCCGCCGCGCCGCGTGGCGCGTGGCGGCAGACAACAGATCGAATACTTTACTAATTACTTTATAAAATTTAAATAGACAAATAGAATTAAAATAAAGTTATTTCAAAAAGAGCATTTACACAAAACAAAGTCATTAAGTGTCTTTTTAATCAGTTATAATTATTAATCGATAGATGGCGCACTAAGTATCGATTTGAATTCTTGATTAAGCGCTTATTCCACTTATCCTAGCTAGGAAGTCCTAGCTAGGGTCCTAAAAAATTTAGTCAAGTGGAATAACATTTAGAAGCTAGGATCCTAGCTAGGATCCTAAATCGGAAAAAATTTAGTCAAGTGGAATAACATTTAGAAAGCTAGGATCCTAGCTAGGACTTCCTAGCTAGGATAAGTGGAATAAGCGCTTTACAAGAACAGAGCTGTCAATAATTATGATAATATTAAATATTATGAGTAGCTACGCTACATCCTATACAAGTTTATACAATTTTTTGTCTGATAGATCCTTCGATCGTGGAAAAACGAGACACAATAGCCTTTCTATTGTTATCTCAATCGCCGGTGACCGCTTGGGGCTTGAAGCATTAAAATTGTTAAATTACTTAGCACAATATGTTCACTTCACTGATAATATATGATTTTGTGAGTGTGAGTTGTGACTCTTGACAAATTGTAATAAGATACGTAAAATATACGCGAAGGTTTACCTACTAGTGTAACTAAAAAGAGTGAAATTATTATTATTTTTAACAAAAAATTAAAACCGACTTCCAAGGTAAAAACAATAATAACATTAATATGAACTAAAAAGTATTAAATAATTTTTACTATCTAATGGTGCCTTTTTCCGAATTCGGCTAAACCTCAACTATTTCTGTATTCAATCTTCATAATTTTGAAGTCGGTGCCAGTTCCAAAAGTTTCAAATATTCTGTCAGAGGACTGAAGATTCAGCTATCTGGTACCGACTTCAAAATAATGAAGATTGAATACAGAAATAGTTGAGGTTTAGCCGAATTCGGAAAAAGGCACCATTAGATAGTAAAAATTATTTAATACTTTTTAGTTCATATTAATGTTATTATTGTTTTTACCTTGGAAGTCGGTTTTAATTTTTTGTTAAAAATAATGGCACTTAGGTACTTGTACGTATTTTAAACATTAATTTATGTATGTACGTATTTTAAAGCTCTTCTGGGTAAAATTTGTAGAGTATGTTACTCATTACTTTTGATGTAAATATCTAAAATATTATTTTGCGACTATCAAAAAATGGTTTTAAATTTTAATGTATTCAAAAACATGCAGAGTATTCATGACGTGATATTAAAATATTATTTGTGCCATTTTATTAATTTTGATCGAGGCTGTAATATATTAATTAATACGTATCTGTCACCCATGTAAAATTTCAAAGCAATAACCTACAGTTCTAAAATTTTACACATAAATTAAGTACGAGTAGGTACCTACTAACGCCCGAAACTTTGTTGAGCCATAATTCGTTTATCGTGCGGGAACCGTTCATTTTTCAGGACAAAAACTATCCAATGTAAAAGACATTGGATACTTTTTGTCCTGGGACCAAACTATCTCCATACCAAATTTCAGCAAAATCGGTTCTGTAGGTTTAGGCATGAAGAGATAAGAGACTGACCGACAGACAGACAGACACACTTTCACATTTATAATTTTAGTATGAAAGTATGGATATTGCTAATAGTATAAAATCTTATATATAAAATTCTCGTGTCACAATGTTAGTCCACGAACTCCTCCGAAACGGCTTTACTGATTTTTACCAAATTTTATATGCATATTCAGTAGGTCTGAGAATCGGCTACTGGGTACTTTATATATTGATAAGTGCATTTGTTGAATAAATAATAGTAAATTATTACAACTCGAGACTGAGGGCGACCATTGTTTGTGCGACGGGATAGCGATAGACGTTACTATGGTAACATACTTATTTAGTCACTTAAAAAAATGGGCGAATTAGGTACTTTATATTATGGCAAAGCAACGTTTGCCGGGACAGCTAGTATCATTATAAAAATAAACGCGAAAACGGTTTCGCTCTTCTGTTACTGCTTTTTAAAGAATTTGATGTAATTTGGTGCTGAATTAAATCCTGCTGTTTGTTTTCAGTTGTACCGACACTGTCAAAGTGTAACGCGCTATTTTTCTGTTTCAAGCTACTTGCTGTACGTAAACCCTACGTAATTTGCATTCAACTACTGCTGTCCACTAGATTAAGATCAGCATAGTCCTACGTGAGCCTTGACTTCTGACCTACCGTATACGTTTTAAAGCGATTCCTATCGACCGCCACCTATTGTGCCATGGACAATAGCTTTGCAAAAACCGGCCAAGTGCGTGTCGTGCCACGCGCAATATAGGGTTCCGTAGTACCGCTGGTTTTTTATAATTTTTGTAAGGTCACTGAATGCACATTTACAACGTGTATTACACTACTAACAATATCATATTGACAGTTACGTTCAAAGGATTTTGAACGAAAAGTTCCTTTGTACTTCTACTACGAATACATTTTTTGAGTTGATCGACATTTACTCATGAAGTCTTCTTGGCCGTGATAGTTTTTCTTTTAAATTCGGCATATTTCCTACTCCCGTGAATTTTTTCACATTTCCAGAAGCAACCGTTTAGCTGGTAGAAGAGGGGGGGGGGGGACACTGGACTCTAACGATTTTTTCCACTTTAAAACTTCATATTGCACAAATAGATCCTTAAATCGGAACATTATCTTTACATACTCATAATATTTTTAAAAAACCTATCCAACGACACCTGGTGGGCGCGGAAAAAAATCACCCCCGCATTGATGTGTAGGGGAGGTACCGTAAAATTTCTAAATATTTTATATACCATTTTGTCGGCATCATTAACATGTACATTGTACATTCATGCCGAATCACAGCTTTGTAGGCTTAATAGTCTCTGAGCAAAACCGCGGACAGACAGACGGACAGGCCGAAACTATAAGGGTTCCTTGTTTACTACGGAACCCTAAAAATTGGCTTCAACTAATGCAAGCGGCTCTTACTGATATTATTATGTTTTGTCCTTGTGTGTCAAGCGACTTTTTTAACGTAAGGCACAAACATTTGTATGACATTTTAAATATAAGTGTCCATCTATACAAAGTATGGAACTTTTACTTATTTTTATGTTTTATAAGGAATTATGAAAATATTTTCATTCTTACAATTAAAAAGTAAAAAAATGTATAAATTATTATAAGTTAAATAAAGGTATGATATTGTCATAGTTAATACTAGATAGTAATCAGCTATAGTATAATTTTACACAATTTTTCCACGACACCCAAACGCATGTGCGCCATAACGTTAATGTAACAGAATGCGAAGGGTTCCCACAATAGGATTGTTATCGGTTTCGCCAAAAGTATTGTAGGACCTTAATGTTATATAAAACGATCGTTAATTAGTGTAAATTCGGTATAACATGACATTTCTGGAGAGATTTTCCTCAATCGACCTTTATCTTCTTCTATTAGCTAATGATCTCGTTTAAATAGGTAGCGAGGAAAGAAGAAATGCATAGAGTTTCTAGAAATATTTTTGTCTTACCATTTGGAGAAAGTCCAGTCGGTTCGCCGCCATTCATTAGGCAGTGAAGTTGTCTTTGAGGTCGGAGCTTCTTAATTACTTTTTAATATCCCTAGTTAAGATCACTTAAAATACAGTTCAATACGGCCTATCAAGAAGGTCTGTTGCGGGAACTAAAGAGATTTTAGTAGTTGCGCCTCTTGGATCCCAATTTTAACATTGTCAAATTGTTTTAAAGTGAAATATATGTAGTTATGATTGAATTTATGAAGTGACGACACGAATTCAGCGTGAAATGGAACATGTGAGCACTCTCGCCGGTTCGGAGCCGCCGAAACCCATCACACCAGCGTTACCCACTTCACTGAATACCGCTTAATCTCTGAAGCTAAATTGTTTAGCTCTATCTAAAATAACTTAAGGTTGAACAAGTACTTAACTATATTACTCACTCAGTACAGTGTAGTATTATAAAAGTAGTGGGGTCGCAGCAAGTCATTTAAGGGCCTGTCATCAGATTTGGGGGGTGAACATAGGTTTTGTGCTTATTCGAAACCCCCGTCCCGAATATTAATAGGCACAAAACCGAGTCGTATATCGAAATTAGATTATATTACATACATTTGCTCTATAAATTAATCTATATCTTTTATATAAAATTCTCGTGTCACAATGTTAGTCCACGAACTCCTCCGAAACGGCTTTACTGATTTTTACCAAATTTTATATGCATATTCACTAGGTCTGAGAATCGGCTACTCGGTACTTTATATATTGATAAGTGCATTTGTTGAATAAATAATAGTAAATTATTACAACCTGAGACTGACGGCGACCATTGTTTGTGCGACGGGATAGCGATGGACGTTGCCATGGTGACTGTATACTTATTTAGTCACTTCAATAAAATAATATGGAAAATATATTATGGCAAAGCAACGTTTGCCGGGACAGCTAGTTATAAATACAAGTCATCAGTGTTGTGCCTCGTCAATAGTCATAAGTCATAACGTAGATTTTGGGAGGTCATGTCCCCTGTAACCCCTCGGGTTGAGCCTGAAAAGAACTATAGTATTATTCAAGCACTTATGCATTTTAATTCATTGATTCTTTTAACTAAAATTTGAAATAGCCATTATGAAAGGAAATCAGAATATTTTTAACAATAATTATTCTGAGCCAAAGTGACTTAATTATCATATTTTATGCGTTTCGAATTGTAATAAGATCTGAATGATATTAATTATGTTGTCTGTATTAATGAAGTGATGTTAATTTACCGTTTAATTGTATGTCATTGTTTTCATCTCTTTTGTTACTATCTGTATTCTTCTTATTTTAAAATCGGCATGTCAGTACGATGAACGTTCACTAATTAAGTAGAGTGGCGCGCCCCTCCAAATGACTTTTTCAATGTGTGTAGTCACATCCTTATGAAAGAGTTTGTATGTAGTAAGTATTCAACCAATCACAGTACACGTAATGTTTCAGTATTAATGTCACTTATTACCAAGATTTGTTGGTCAATTAATCATAACTAGCCTACCGCACAAGACAACGCACTTCAAACGTTTTGACAACGCACTTCAAACGTTTTGAATTTTGGAGGGACGCGCCATGTTATCGTAGTTGATCTCTAGCAGGATTCGTTTTTGACTATAAATTAATGTTGAAATATGCAAACATAAGCATGTCATGCCCAGGCTTATGTATTTAGGTAGAGGTATTATGAAGAAGTATATAATAATAACCTGTGCTTTAATTCGACACAACTAATGCACAACACATTTTTTTAACCCTCAGAGACATCTGGGGGTTAAAAAATGTGTATTAACCCTTTTCCTATAAAATTATAAACATAACGTCACGAACTATACCGTATGTTATTATTAATACCTAATATAACAGTATCTTTACTGTAAAATTAACAGAATCAATTAATAAAATACAAAAGTATTTGATTTATTGAATAAGAGTTTTATTCAAAACATCAAGTCTATAAAAGGTTGTCTGAAGTTATAAGTAATACATTTGGTGGAGCCCGTTTTAAGTTAATTGGGATCGAAGTCGCGATCTCTACGAAATGAACTCGTATGGACCCTTCGTTTGATTGCTGTCTAACTAGCTACTAAAAGGGCTAAAATAAACCGTGCGACTGGATTTTAAACCTGTCTGATTTCATTAAAGTAAGTCTTGCAGTAAAATAGCTGAGTTAGGTTTTTAGACAGGCAGCCGCAGCGCTTGTAGTATGCTAATGTCGGGGCGACGCAATGTCACAGCGAGGGAGTATTCAGGACTCAGGAGACATCATTATGTTTAAATTATTTGTTCTCTTTCAATAGAATGTCTTATGTATCAAAGCACGAGTGGAAAAAAGATTTTTTTTTCACTAATAAGACATACTACTTTTTGATAAACTGTTTGTTTGTTGTGTATATGTTTAAGCAATAGTGAATTAAGTAATCGTTAAAGTATGACTCTACGTGTAATGATTGCGTGATGAATGATTGAAAATGTATAGAGTTTGTATCGATAACTTCAGTAAATTAAAATTAAGTAATTGTTAAATAGAGTACGGCCGTAACTACCGCATCAGAGATGAGTATTAACTTAACTGTAATTGAATGAAGATTGTGAAAAAATCCCCATACTTATACATAATATCCGTCAAACTCTTCATTAAATTGAAGTTTAATCATCATAGTAGACAAATGCAGACTGTAATTTAGGATATCCACGCTGTCGATCTGCGTTAATCTTTATTTTACCTATTTCTTAGTATGTACTATGTAATAAGTAAAACAAGCGTCTTTATCTGTGGAAAATCCCCAAACAATAGTAAAATACGTTTAACTTTTATCTTTTTCAATAAACATAAAACACACCATTGTATCGAGTTAAGTTGAGGTTATTAGAGTGTACACTGTAATTATTTAAATGAATAGAATAGGTTTTGTATTTGAGTGGTCGTAGTAAGTATGGTATGTACACTGGTATTGTCGCAACCACCTCAGTGGAGGCGAAAACTATAACTATAACTCTGCTGCATCCACCTGTGTGAGCACACATGACAATTTCGCCTATGCGGCTAGTCCGCGCTAGACTATGGCATTCTATATCGTGATGGCCTAGCAGGTCAATGACCACGTAGGCTGCCAACTAAACTATACACACGTGTCCATCTGGTAATCACCACATAAACGGTGAACACGGTTTCTATACTGTGCAGTCGCATGGCTGCCAACTAAACTATACACACGTGTCCATCTGGTAATCACCACATAAACGGTGAACACGGTTTCTATACTGTGCAGTCGCCTCCAACCACCCCTTACAGCGACCCCTTACCACACGGCTCAACCGAGCATTCTATAGCTAAGGTCTAAATCAAACCCACTCAACAGTAGGCAGTAAACACTAGATGTGACCAACCGGCCACAAACGACTACAACACCTCGTATAATAAGATAACTAAACGATCGACTCATTGTTCGCAATCTAAATACAATATTATTATACATAACAGTTTCTAGGCGTTGGATATCCTCGATGAACTGAACACACAGCCTAAATAATAACGTTTAAGATCACAATATTTAAATAATGATAATAATGACTCACTGATAAGACTGCGCCGCGTGCTCGCCCGTCTGCGGTTCTCGATCGTCTGTCTCACAGATTATTATATGTAGCAAGCTAGCCTGTCTGACAGCAGCTGTCTCTAGTGACATGTGTCACCAGAGAATATTACAACTACCCTCCTATTATTATATATGAATACCGTTGTTTACCTTTATTACCTACAAATTCGTGCGATTCGCGACACTCCCCACCGCAAAGAAAATGCAAGCTATGAAATAGGTATCCTGCCTCTAATTATTATTATGACTCATAACAAAACTTTAATATAAAACTTCGCTTATGACCTGTACCATTGGTACATTATCGTTGAAGGAGTAAATTAAACACAGAATACTGTATCTCGCACACTCTAATCTCGGCTGCGGATCTAGAGCAAGTGAGCGCCAGCTTTCATGTCTGGCGACCATCTTGTCCCCAGCCTTGCCCTGATTGGTAGTAAGCGGCCATCTTTATTTACCAATACACTACCTTTAAAGCACACAAACGTTTTCTGGGATTTTATTGTATAGACTATAGGTGTATACAAATTAAATTAAATTAGCTGAAATATCAAAACTGAAAATATGCAATGCAATTTGCAATCAGTTTACAAGTTAACAGCTTCTAAACCATCACTTCCTCTCTTATTTAATAATATATTATTTTTTATTTCAGAGTCCATTTCACCAAGTTCTGTAATATCAATCATATATTATATTGATTGATGACAATTTATCTCTAAACAGCTGACACCTATAAAACACTATTTATATATATATTCTGCTGGAGACTTTCGTGTAACTAAAAGAAGTGCACTATTTTAGCAAATCATTTTGCAAATAAAATTTCTCAGTTATATTGATACAAAGCTTTTAAATTCATCGATTTTGCATTTCAGCCTTGCCACCTTGTTGAGGCCCACAAGGCATACTATGGAATAACTGAATACTAAAATCTTTACAAAAATTTACAAACCATAAACACCCACAAGCCTCGGACCATTGTCAGCTGTTATACCCCCTGGTATCCCTAACTATGGAAAACATTTCCTTCAGTGTGTCTGCCACTTAAGTGGCATCCATAGTCCAAGCAACCTCTTATTTTGAATACCAGTACGTATTAAGACACTATGCGTCGGCTTGATCTCCACGCCAAAAGCATGTCATGCGTATATCCGTTCGTCTGTCACGTTGCACGCACAGCTGTCAAATCATTTTCGAAAATTTTCCAACCTTCAATCACTCTCATTAAACTGAATATAATATTATTAATCTGAACAAACTACCATGAAAGCCATAATATACAACTTTTATATAATTCGAATCTTCAATAAATAAGTCATTAGTGGCGTAAACACACAGTTTTATATTTGAAACAAAATACTAAATTGGTGGTCAAAGCAGAAATAGCCATCCTTGAATAGATCCAGAGTAAGACACCCATTTTGGGCGCTTGGCAGACGAGCTAATAATATATACAAGAAGTTTTACTGGGCTTAAGCTTTATAAATTCAATCCATGTTGCTAAGCTAGTGATTTATTTGACTACATAGTTCACCAGTCCCAAAAACTCTTAAGCTCTTCAAACGTTAAAAGCTCCCAAAATTTCCCCGTAGTTTTATTAATATATTTATTGAAAATTCTTATATTGGAACGAAGTTCCTTATCGCGCTTTCGGCGTAAAGAGGCTAGGCAGAACGATATTTGACCTCGACACTTTTTATTAGTACCTGCATGGTAGGGGCAGAGGGCGTTTATTGATGTTTTTTTTGTATATATATTATAATTTTTTGTGTACATATGTATACAGGTTTTTTGAACATAAGAAATAACTTCGTTTCATTTGGGTGTCCTTTGACACCTCTCAAGTTTTTTATATTTATCCAAAGGTCTTCATGTGCTAAATTATATTCAAGAAATTCTATACTCGGAACTTAGATGTCCCAGTTAACTTCTTGTCACTTGTAAACCTTCCCTGGACTTCCAGGAATATTTTGAGACTAAAATCAGGCAAATCGGCTTAGCCGTTATCGAGTTATATATAATTTTTAAGATTTGGATCCATTAGAGGTCATGTTCAGCCTCATTGCATCAAAAATAAAAAACAATATAGTTTCTAAAATTAATATATATTATAGTCATTTAGATCTATTAGAGGTCATGTTCAGTATCACTGCATCCAAAAATAACAATATAGTTACCAAAATTAACTACTCTGTCACAACGTGAATAACAATCTTGCCATCGTCTTTTGGAAGTTGTACCAAAAATACGTAACCTTGATTACAAAATATAAAAGCTGTTATTTAATATTATGTCAACTACTATGCTACTAAACTTTATTTTAGGTGAATTTAATTTTATAACACTCCATTTTTATAGTGGAATGTTAAAGTTTAATTAGCTGTTGATAAGACCTTCATATCAATAACATTATTTTTTCTCACTCTTTGCTCACTCTTTTTACACAATTTAAGTTATTTTTAGGTCAAGTTTCACGAAATTGCATTTATTAATTTTAGACAAAGTTTTTCTATAATTGGTAACGGATGTTTTCTTTGATGTTGGCTTTAGCTTGCCTTATATCTACACATATTCTAATTCCCCCTTGAGTGTCGAAACTAAGGGAGTAATCCTACCCTAATAACATCCAATTCTATTGACTCATTTATTTAATCATTATTGAGGACTCTGTAACACGTTCGAGAGACCGGTTTACGAGGACCGGAATTTGAACATTTATAATTTTAGGAAAATTACCTTCGAATCCATCTTTCATGGAATTCTAATCTCAACACTTCCACTCTCACTGGAATATCCTGGCCAAGTAAATTTTGTACCGGTTTTTTTTTAACAATGTCGCTTTCAGACACATTTTCAATTGTTGAAGACTACTATGGGCATAATATAATAGGCCATTGACCTTTTGTCTAGTGTTGCCAACTGCTAGCCTTGCCGAGTAGCTAGATTATTGTTCAAAAGTTGCTAGATTGCCAGTTTTCGTTCCCCCAATAAGTTGCTAGAAGTAGCTAAATGTAACGGACACTGTTTTGCCAACTGCTACCTCTACCAAGTGGCTAGATTGCTCCTAAAAAGTTGCTAGATTTCCCGTTTTTGGCGCTAAATAACCGGCCAAGTGCGAGTCGGACTCGCGCACGAAAGGTTTCCGTACCGCTACAGAGCGAAAGTAGGCAAAAATTGTGTTTTTTGTATGGGAGCCCCCCTTAAAGTTTTTTTTATTTTTTATTTTTATTGTATTATTTATTATGAAAGTACAAATAAAATTAAGGATTTTGTACAAAATTCAAGTGCCTACCTGGTGCCTTTATTGACTACAAGCAAAAAAGGCCAAAAAAATACGTCTGTTGTATGGGAAATTAAATATTAACTTTATTTTATTTTTAGTATTGGTTGATAAAGCGGCAACAGAAATACACAATCTGTGAACATTTCAGAAGTCTAGCTATAGCGGTTTTTGAGATACAACCTGAAGACCGACAAACAGACGGACAGACATCGAAGTCTCCGTAATACGGTCCCGTTTTTACCCTAAAAAGATATATTTTTACATTATTTCCTTCTATTCTCGGTAAATACTTTACGAATCTCGAAAGATGAAAAGTAGCTAGAAAAAGTAGCTAAAAAATCTAGCTACAACTTTTTTTTTAAATTGTAGCTGCCTGATACCGAAAAATAGCTAGATCTAGCTACAAAGTAGCTAAGTTGGCAACACTGCATTTGTCCGGACCCGCAACTCGGTTTTTAAACGGACACTATTGGACTTATTAGTTACATACCTAGATTGGTAGCTTCAATCATAGACAACACAATATACATTGTACGTCATATATAATTATGCTCCAATAACATTTGCAATAACTTTTAAATTGAACAATCTAAATTCTAACCTGTTGTGTTGAAGATCTTCGGGTTCATTCACGAGTTTTAATATCAATGAAAACACAACATAATGAAACACCACTTTCTATGCACTCATTCCACTTCAATATTATGGTATCAACGAAATGCACACCCAATTCTAAAATAATTCATTATTAGGTGCCTTAATGTCGGTAGTTCGAAACTACTAAATATCAAAACAAATATTAGGGTTAACAGCTTCATAGAAGTTTATACAATTTGGTAGAACTACTAATAATTTGTAAAACTATTTTCTACCAATTCAGAAGTCTTAATTTTTTATCATTAATAATAACATTATTATTCTCGCTGCCGGTATCAATAACCATGTTTACAGGTTGACAATGCAGAAATAGCCAATACATTCATATTTCAAAGTTCAAACATATTGGATGAATATTAGTTTTTGTGGTAACAATAATTTTTGTTCACCGTCTCCACGTTGAACGTTCTTTAGGAGCTAACCTTTTAAAGCTGGCAATTTATTGTTTCTAAACTATTGGCTTCTGAAATAATTTTATTAAAAGTAACATAGTTGTCAAGAGCATTTTTCCTCTTTTCATTCAATAGATTATTCTGAACCACACGGCCTTTTAGGATAAAAGTAATCATCTAATTGCCCTACAGGCTACAGCACTCAAACTTTGCCATCCACTGCTATGCCAGATCAACTATAATAGGCCTCCTTTTGCCCATTTACTTTTACGATCGTCTCACGAGTAGCAGCAGTGACACACGATTTCAGCCCTCGTTTTATTTTACTAGTGTAGATTTTATACATTGGAATTATAGCCGACCAATCCTTTCAACTATTAGCAACGGTACCCGTTTGAATTTTAACCAAACTTCATCTTAATTTACTTTACCTTTAAACCCTCTAACCATTTGTAGGTATCTTTATTTTAACCCAAATACGTCTTTATTCAGCAGGTACCGTTTGTCTATCCAACGACCTCTAAACATTTTTTGGTATATTTATTTTAACTAAACCTCGTCTTATAATCAGCAGGCACCATCCGGCCCCCACCAAATTACCTCTAAACTTCTCATTTTCGATAGGAAGCAATTTTATTTCCACTTTGTTACCACATAATAATACATATGAACCATGAGCTCTCCCGCTATGGCGAGACATTTGGTAAAGAAGAGCAAAATCATCAATCTCACAATAATAATATGACATGATAATTTCATTACAAAGTTTATATATGCCACTTTACTAACTTGAGCAGATTAAATTCATTAGGATTATGCAATAATATTTTAATAATTAAAAATTATTAAATTAATTAATTTCAATAAACTAAAGGGTGCGATGATAGCAACACCGAGCGTATACACTCGTAACCAATCTCTTAACGGCTACGTTAGATAATAGGACCACAAAGTACTTTGTATGAATAGGACGTCGCCGTCCATCTATCATCAACACTATCGGTTATCGGTTATTAAAAGATCGTATTATATCATAGTGAATTTGGCGCTTGTGAAGTGTTAATATAGACTCAAGAGACACTGAGTGTAGTGTGATGAGAAAATTAGGCTCATCAACACCAGTTAATTATCAAGTACCCACTTTGTAATTGCTACATTAATATTTAGGTTTTGTCATTTCTTTATTTTCCATAATATATTTTCCTCGTACACAGAAAAATTATAGCATGTTATTCTATGAACACATCTTACTATAGTGTGTGGTTTATTGCTGTACAATGTATTTGCTGTGGTAACATAAGCAAGCTTATTGTAGGCAATCAACGAAACCAGCGTTATTTTATGCATATTGAGTAGGTCTAAGAATCGGCTACTGTTTACATATTTTTATGTTGCATTTGTTGAATAAGTGATAGTAAACAATAAATTACGAACTTCAACTCGAAACTGACGGCGACCATTGCCTGTGTATTTTGCAACGGGACAGCTCGACGCCGCGCCGCCACAATGACGCCGCGCCGCCACAATGGCGCCCCGCGCCATACAGTTATTTAGTCACTTCAACAAAATAATATTCTTTACAAACAAAGAAATACGTTACAACTTCGAATACTTTAAATGGCAATAGAACGTTTGCCGGGACAACTAGTTTAGGAAGGCACTTCCGTTTCAATAGTGCTCGTTAAATGTTATTTCAAGTTTTGTACCAAACCTCCAGCCATATCTAACTTTTCAAATGTTATTAAACTAAATTTTGATTTTGAAATTTAAATTTAACTGTAACGTAAAACAAAATTAACCGATGATATTAGGTATCCAAACACAAATAACGCCCCCAATCCATCCTTTTCCAAATTTTGTTTCTTTTTGTTTCGAAATTACTAAGCTTTGACTGGTATTGTCAATTTACCTCTAAAATTTAAAGTGAAAATCATTTTCACATTACCTTTGGTTGGTTCTGAGTCGGGTCATATCCCAGCACCTCCACCATGTCGCAACCACCTCAGTGGAGGCGAAAACTATAACTATAACTCTGCTGCATCCACCTGTGTGAGCACACATGACAATTTCGCCTATGCGGCTAGTCCGCGCTAGACTATGGCATTCTATATCGTGATGGCCTAGCAGGTCAATGACCACGTAGGCTGCCAACTAAACTATACACACGTGTCCATCTGGTAATCACCACATAAACGGTGAACACGGTTTCTATACTGTGCAGTCGCATGGCTGCCAACTAAACTATACACACGTGTCCATCTGGTAATCACCACATAAACGGTGAACACGGTTTCTATACTGTGCAGTCGCCTCCAACCACCCCTT
Source organism: Lysandra bellargus (assembly GCA_905333045.1). Lineage (NCBI taxonomy): Eukaryota > Metazoa > Arthropoda > Insecta > Lepidoptera > Lycaenidae > Lysandra > Lysandra bellargus. The sequence continues at coordinate 1,930,526 of HG995344.1, forward strand.
ACAGCGACCCCTTACCACACGGCTCAACCGAGCATTCTATAGCTAAGGTCTAAATCAAACCCACTCAACAGTAGGCAGTAAACACTAGATGTGACCAACCGGCCACAAACGACTACAACACCTCGTATAATAAGATAACTAAACGATCGACTCATTGTTCGCAATCTAAATACAATATTATTATACATAACAGTTTCTAGGCGTTGGATATCCTCGATGAACTGAACACACAGCCTAAATAATAACGTTTAAGATCACAATATTTAAATAATGATAATAATGACTCACTGATAAGACTGCGCCGCGTGCTCGCCCGTCTGCGGTTCTCGATCGTCTGTCTCACAGATTATTATATGTAGCAAGCTAGCCTGTCTGACAGCAGCTGTCTCTAGTGACATGTGTCACCAGAGAATATTACAACTACCCTCCTATTATTATATATGAATACCGTTGTTTACCTTTATTACCTACAAATTCGTGCGATTCGCGACAGGTATTACTGAATTACTATCTTCTGTAACCGCTCAGCCTTGGGAGCGACGCTATCAAATTAATTAGCTGTTATGTTCGTGACTTGACAGATCGCTCCTAAAATACTTGTTGTTTGCGTACAAATATTATAGTCTGATGAACGGCGTGCGCAGTTTATTTTGCGCTGCTTCTGATTTTCGTTCCTGTTTAACCCCATGAAATAAAGTGACGGTATTCTTGTGTTGAGATTCACCTCTAATTCATAACGTAAAGAAATGTTTTATTTAATTTGGATTGAATTATTAATATACAGAACTAATTTAAACACATTTGTCAAAAAAAATTGTACTTGTATATCGGAAATATTCCTGTTTGCGATTAATGTTCATTCTTTATTTCTAAATAAAAGTCACAAGCATTCTTCACTGTGACGATACTTGACGAGTTATGTTGTGATATTGGCTATAGATCGTTGTATCTATCCATACCTACATACTATCCATATCCATATACTTAATATTATAAATGCAAAAGTGTGTCGTCTGTCTGTCTGTCTGTTACCTCTTCACGCCCAAACCCCTTAACCGATTTAGCTGAAATTTGGCATGGAGGTAATTTGAGTCCCGGGAATGCACATAGGATACTTTTTATCCCGGAAACATGTACGGTTCCCGCGCGATAAACGAGTTTTGGCGCAACAGAGTTGCGGGCGTCATCTAGTCACATATAGTTTAAATTCAATCCAAGAACCAAAACACTCATATTATACGCTTATAAGACGGGCGCACGTGCGAATTATGTCCAGCGGGGCTAAAATGGTCGCTTTGAAGAATCATGATATGAATCGTAATACGATTCATTTTTCTAAAATCGCAAAATGCAACTCTGCTTGCAATTCATTTCTGTATTTTTGTACTGATTTGACATTTGTCAGTTTGACAGTTTTGACAATTCATTTGGTGAATTGATTGAGAGGAATTGCTAAATGTGACCATTTTAGCAGTGGTGTTCCTAACGGCTATATTTTCATAGGCGCTAGATGCTAGACGCTACATTTTTCAAACGCGCTATTTTTGACGCTACGTTATAACGAATAAAATCTCGATTCGTTCAAGCGCGCTAGTTTTGACGCTACGTTACAACGAATTTCAAGCGCGCTAGTTTTGACGCTACGTTATAACGAATTTCAAGCGCGCTAGTTTTGACGCTACGTTATAACTTATAACAGTTAAAACGAATGAAATCTCTTTCAAGCGCGCTAGTTTTGACGCTACGTTATAACGAATGATACGTTATAACGATCGATTGGACACGTTGTAAAGTTACCGACGTTATTGAATTCTTTCGCTAATAATAATAATTATAACGCGGTGGGTGAGTTAATATAATATAACCTGTTTGTTAGATAACTTAGAATAATATAATCGTTTGAAGGCATTATTATTTATTTGGTTAATTTTATTACGTTTGAAATATTTAAATTAAAATGATACAATATAATTGTATAATAATATTGTATTGAAATTGAAAGGAATCGCTTTACATAAGTACAATTCTTTTTTCTTATAAGTAATTTAAATGGTTTTTAATTTTTTTTTGGTAATATACTTAAATTATTTTTAGATCTTTATAAACATTTTATTAACTTACATTTAAAAATATAATAACGTATCCAGATTTAGAAAAAATACATTCACATGGAACGGAAGTTACCATTATATTATAGTACAGTGCTCTTCGGAGCAGGGATTATAAAACATTATAATTTACCTATGCACGCAACGCAACACTGAAAAAATTATGACAGCCGAATTCACCCGATTTGGGCCCGAACGATACGGCAACGAACCGACGAAAGTCGCGACTCACGCGCGATCGGCAGCGCGAGCGGCGCCGCGCTAGGTCAGTGACCGCGCAATACGTTATAACGTAGCGTCTTGTGCATAGTTTTATAGCGCGCGCTATTCGTTGCGAAGAAATAGCGCGCTACTTTTTACAGCTATACGTTATATTAACCACCACTACATTTTAGCCCCGCTGAGCTTTTTTAAATCCTTAATATCAGGACGCGTCCAAACATCGCCCACATTGTCTACATAATATCGTATTGTGTGCGTGCTTGTATCCCAAACTCATGTTGTATTGGCGATTCATGGTACAATAAATAAAACCTTTACTACCCGCTCCATATTTGTGTACCAGCATACTACTGTCGATTGAGTCGACAGCAAATATACCTTATAAAGTTATAACTTTTATTACTATCGCTCGAATATTGCTGTTCATATTGAATATGGAGTAGGGTTGTCGCCATGAAACGGCTAGATAATTAATATGCAGCGGAGCGATAAAATGTTTATTGCTAACATAAAAGGTTACGAGATAATTGATAACTCGGCAATAGAATTTAATGGAGTCATCGCAAAATGAGCTTCACAGTCGTGTCAGATTTTGCGTCGTGTTCGTCTCCGTTGTTCGAGATGGGGACATCCGGTAGATCGATGATGGCAACTCTAATCACTGGCTCGTGAGGCATACAGATAATTTCGTGAGTCGTGACCCAGAACCTGGCGAAATAAAACCTTTTTATTCGCAAACTCTTGCGAGTAATATGAAAACGGTTAAACACATATACACTTTGCGAAAATCGGATTAATTATAACGTAGTAGGTGCGCGGTGTCTGTGTGTGCGTATTTAATATCCGGCTTTCAATTAATTTACTGAAAGACGTAATCACATGTAAAAGTTGAATTAAAATGTATTATTGTACATTAAATTGCACAATAGTTTAGTTTACTTTACAATTAATTACATTACATAAAGTAGGTAGTGAAATTGGATAGTTATTCTTCTTCGATAGAAAATAGCGCCTAGCCTAAAAATATATGCTTAGGTATAGAATTGGTGAAGAAATAATAAGGAAGGTTATTTTATATCTAATCTCATTCTGCACTGCATGAGACGAGGGAGCGCAAAGTATATTAAAATATTAACAACACCTGGTTATCTATTATGAGCTTAATTAGTTTCAGACTTGTAGCTGTTACTTAAAAGTTTTAAGCTAATAATTAATTAGACAACAGGTCCTAAAAATATTTTTTTATCTCTTTCAATAATATGGCATCTGTTGTAAATATATTGTAACAGTTAAACATAATGTTCTTTTGTTACAATTTGGCCCTACAGGGCTGGGATTTGTAAAGTCCATTCTCATATCTTACGGACCTATCTGTCAAATTTCAGCATTATATTTTCTGAGAGCGAGTTCAATTTCGGTTTCAGATATTATTAACTTCTGAATTCTGATATAAAAACATACAATGGCTTTGTCCACACTGTGCCTTTTTCTGTTCGTCAAGGGCATGCGTTATAGCGCAGTCAACAGCGAACGTGAGGCATGCCCGCGACGCATGCTCTCTGACCGTCTAAAACTTTCCCTTTGTTATTAAAAACGACAGTTGGCGTTGCGTTCTTTGACGCATTCAATTATTAAATGCGCCAAAACGAAAGTTGAATGAAAGAAGATGACGAAAATTGAAGACGAAAGCGCATAATGTGGACATAGCTAAAGAGATTTAAAATCAACCGTTTTGTAGTGTTCGCTTTCCACAGCGTTTTGTCGGTTGTGTGATGAAGGTCTGACAGAGCGTGTAGCGAGACAAAGCTCAAACTTTACTTCAGATACATTGAATTATAAAAGTATGTTTAAACTTCATTGTGGGTCAGAGGGACCTTCGAGACCTTTAGATGCTTTTAGATAGATGTTATGTACATCGAGGTTATAAACAAAACAAAATAAGTTCTTATTTAATGTGGTATTTCAAATAGCTTGAATAGGTTTCGTAATACTCTTATCTGTGTGAAATTATTCTTCGTATCTCTAACTCTAGCCTATCACCTTTATTTTGTCGTCCCACAAAAATTCGTTTAACGCTCAAAATCCTTACGTCTTTGCGTAAAAATACATTTTATGTCCTTCCCGGGACTTACAGTTAACGAATAGAGAAATAATCTATAGCCACTATTTTTCTTTGCTTCGTCATTTATCATTTTATTAATTGTATTCCTAATAGTATGCATGAAACGTATGTAAAAATCCTCCTCGTCCTGTTATAAACTGTACGTTATGCATAAATTTGAAGCGAGAGGCTTATGTGGCACGATCGGCCCTCAGCCGTGGTCTAGTGCCTGTATGCATACGTCCTTATACCGCACTATGTATACGTCCTTATACAGTCGCCGCACGAACAACGCTCGTTAGCTAGAGGGTAATGCTAATATTTCCCGTATTATGCCCAATCATTCATGAATGGATATCGTAATAGAAGAATAGGGAAATAGGAGTAAGCCTAATTACTAGCCTAAATTTTATACGTGGGAGAACCATGCTTCGGCAAGAATGGGCCGGCTCGACCGGAGAAAGACCACGTTCTCACAGAAAACCGGCGTGAAACAGCGCTTGCGCTGTGTTTCGCCGAGTGAGTGAGTTTACCGGAGGCCCAATCCCCTACCCTATTCCCTTCCCTACCCTCCCCTATTCCCTTCCCTTCCCATCCCTACCCTCCCCTATTACCCCATTACCTCCTAAAAGGCCGGCAACGCACCTGCAGCTCTTCTGATGCTGCGAGTGTCCATGGACGACGGAAGTTGCTTTCCATCAGGTGACCCGTTTGCACGTTTGCCCCCTTATTTCATAAAAAATAATAATAATAATTCTTATTAGCTACATTTACATTTTGATAAAAATTAAAAAAAAGTTTTACTTTAAATTTCATATCTACATGGAAAATGTCTCATCTCGGCTTAATTGGAACTCGCGATTTTCTAAATACTGTCTTCTACAATACTTAGTTTCGATTCATTTTGATATTTATGTAAACGTGCATCATTAAAAAAGTCTATAAATAGTGCAGTCGTCAGAGGTTTTAACCTCCGAAAATTGTAATAGTGAATGGATTTTTGTTTTTGAGGTATCATTTTCTTTTTTACACTATAACTTGCAAAGTTTACCAAACATTTTTTGTGCTTTTAATTTTTTAGTTACTTAATTAAAAATTAACATTTCACCATATAAAACCGTTCCAGAAAAAAAAAATTTCTTGTTCCTGTTATTTAATGACTCTTATCCGATTGTTTACGTTGAAAATTAACCAAATACACAATTTTTAAAAAAGAAAGTTTGCTTTGCTAAGCTAAATACAACTATAAGATTTTTGCAAAGTTTTTAGAGATTAACGCTCGTCGTAACCAAGATAAAAGGGTTTGGTTGGATTTAAGGGTTGTAATGAAAAGTGTGTTAAACTTACTTGTTGTGCGTATTTAATTTTTAGAGAAATTATAACTTTTAAGTACTTAAAAACGTTTAAATATCTCCAAAAATGTGTAAAATAGACCGAAAACATTTTTCTATATTTGTTGAGAATTTATTTAAGTGAAAGCTAAAACATTAAATTCATCGACAAATGAAACTTTTTCTAGTCTTTGAAATATATTAAAATTTCCTACTTAAAGCCAGAAAAAAATTGGGTGCTACAAATCTCACGTACATACTAAAGACGCTTGCTGCGACCTATGTTCGGAAAATGCTTACCTGAATACAAAAAATATCAGTTCTTAACCTAATTTGTATTTTTTTTCCTTTAAGTATGTTTTAGCAAATATAATTAATGAAAAAGATATCAATTTTATTCTGTAAAAACCAAACCAAAAGAAATAAAATACAGATTTTCTTCGAAATATCCGTGAAAAGTTTGTGCTACATTTTCAGAAAATTTAATAAAGTAAGAGCTAAAAAATTATACACATTAAGAAATAGAAGGCTTTATTAAGCCTTAAAAATAATTTTAAACTTCCTATTTAAAACCAAAGAAAAATAGGAACGCCATTTACCTGGCGAGGCACACAACAAGCACATTTGGAGGTATGCTCATCTACATACAAAAATATTAATTTTAAATCTAAATTATATATTTTTTTAACTTATTTTCTTTCTTTGGAATATAAGCAACGATACAAATCAAAAAAATAATAATATATTTTATTATTTTGTTATATATTTACAAGAAAGAAATATGCAAATTTTCTTCAAAATTTTACAGTTTATGAGTTTACTTGAAGTGGAAGAGAATAATTTAAAAATCAAAAGCACAACTTTTCAATAGGTAAACTTTATTATGTATGTTATCAGCTACACATTCCTTTTTTTCTTTTCAATTTTCATCCACTATTGCAAAAATCGGAGGTTTGCACGATTTTTACGCTCTGGGAACTCCACTAAAAGTAATCTATTGTCATTTAGCAATTATGTTCAAGTGCTATCTTTATTGCGCGTGCATCTTAGCACATTATTTTGGCAGAGTTACAACTTACAATTAATTGTTTTTTAGATCAAAATGAATTAAAACTGAATGTAGCAATAAAATCATATTTTCGACAACAAGATATTGTATACAATAGATTTAACATAAAGTGATTAAGACGTTTCATTGTTTTAAGCCACCAACAGATCTAGATCTATAATAATATTTATAAATTCTATTTCAATCTGGAACCTTCTCGAGGGCAGTCTACTATTAGGGTAAACTCACTGAGAGTCTTATTTAACAAGTAGGTACACCCGCCCTAAGTTTTCTTAGATAAATATTGAATTTCAGTGATACTCTACAAAGATCCAATTTTGGGCAGAGAATATTGAGTTATATAAGAGGGCATTAGGAAAACATTGCAATATACGTATAAACACTTACATAAAGTTAGAAAGGAATTATTAGTGTCAGTAACCTCTGTGGTTAGTTGTAGTTGTAACATTTCTGTTCTTTCCTGTTCCTTGACGACCTCTGTGGCTCAGTGGGTGGGCTGTTGGCAGCTCAAGCCGGGGGTCGCGGGTTGGAATCGCGCCGACGGAACAAAAAGTTTTCAAAGTTAAGGAACTTTGAAAACGACCCAGGAGTCATGGATGTGTATTAAATATGTGTATCATATAATAAAAATCTTAAATATATGTATAGTATAAAAGTATTAAATATATTTCCGTTGTCTGGTACCCGTAACACAAGTCTTTCAGGTACTTACCACGGGGCCAGACTGACGTGGTGTGAAGCGTCCATAGATATTATTATTATATTATTATTATTGTTCCTTGCAGGTAAGGCAAGGGAGGAAGGATTTGTAACTGATGAACTGATTGTTAGTGCTTACCCTGAATGGGGTTGCCGTCAGAAATCTCGTCCAAAACGCTGTTTTTAGACTCGTTTCTGACTGTCTGTCAAAGGCTTGAAATATAGAGTATAACGCTTTACTAACCTTTAGCACAGTATTACAATATTTAGTGCCTGTATAAGTTAAGAGCCAAATGCCAATACATGTTCATGTCGTACTGAAACGGCCCTTCCTATTTTACAATCGCCTCTAATATAAAACAGCTAGAAACAAATTATCGGACGCATCCAGTCGCGGCTGACGGATGCGGCTTAACAATGTGCACGGTTCATCCGCGGACGTCAGAGACCTAACCTATATGTCAATGGCAGACGTCCGCGGATGCAAAAACATCTGGCCAGCCAGATTCTGTTCGGACGTCTGAACGCTCAAGGTCGCGTCCGCGACTCATGTCAGACAATGTGCACAGTTTAGTGTATTTTGTATTATACAGATAGAAACAAGCCGCATCCGATGAAAACGTCCGCGGACGTTCGTCCAATAATTTGTTCCCAGGGAGACGAAAGTGCAACAAACATAAAACGTTTACTAAAATCACAATAGTCCTCTCAGCGGACAATAATCGCTCGGGAAACGTCCATGTTAATGGGTTTATGTCTGTAGGTTTTTATGAAGACGTCTGTCATAAACATAACGACGCCACACTAAAGCGCCTTGAAGTGGCATCAGGGCGGGGAGGTGGAAAATCAACAAAACATTCATAGTTATTTATGTAGAGATTAACTACGATAACATGGCGTGCCCCTCCAAATGACTGTTTCAATGTGTCACATTCTTATGAATGAGCTTGTATGTAGTAAGTATTCAACCAATCACAGTACACGTAATATTTCAGTTAATGTCACGTAATATTTCAACTAATCATAACTAGCCTACCGCGCAACTCGCAAGTCGCAAGACAACGCATTTCAAACGTTTTGACAACGCACTTCAAAACGTTTTGAATTTTGGAGGGGCGCGCCAAGTTATCGTAGTTGATCTCTAATACAGAAATGTCAAATCATTTTCTCGTACATTCTACCACTCAGTGTGCCTCTCACATCACCTTTATGCCGACGACATAAGGATTAATCTTATAAAGACGTTGAAGTGAAAATCTCAACAGAAAGTAAGAGGAATTTAATTTAACTCGTTTTATAAACGACTTAAGATAATCTACTCATTAGATAAAATCGCACAGGATTTAATGCTCCAGTCGTAAAGCACATGAGTTGAATTTTCGTCGTGACGACGCAGTAGAGGCTCTCGAATCAAAGTGATAAGCTCAAAGGTTATATCTAGGGTTGACCGAGTAAGGATGTAAAAGAGGATTGATACGGTCGTTAAGTGGTGACACGTTTGTACTACCCTTATAGTTAGGGAGCCCATGAACGGATTTCGTGACATTCTCGCGCGCTTCAGATTAAGCTTGAATTATGAGGCCTCAACATGTCAAGTCTTTAGTAATCATGGTATAAAAAAACAGAAATTCATTTTTGTGCGCTTAACATTTTTTTATTCAACAAACTTTTCAGATATTTTATGTTGGACTAGATTAAATGGCTTAGTCCTAGTTTTATTAAATTTAATGATATATTATATAACCATTATTTTATTTTTCTAATATTTTGATTCAAACAATTTATGATTGTAACCTCAAATCTTAGCACTAAAAATGCTTAAGTATACTATGCTTTTTTTAAATGAACTAAGTCTCTACCAGTGGCGAGGGGTGAATATTTTGAGAAGGGAAGCCGGAGTAAAAAATCTACTTACCAATTTTGGTAATTTATAATTGAATGACATGCTTTTAATTTTCAAAACTAAGTTTGGAAAACAAAGTTTCCTTCGACAGCAAAATATAATCTGTCAGACAACAGTCTTTCTGAATTAATACCATATTTTCCGAACTACACGATTACGTCGTACGACTCACAATTCACAAGTCACAATATAAATTAATTTAATTCACGACACTCTTCTAAGTTCTAACGCTAAAACAAAATTTAAATTCGACAAAACAAAACAAACGACATGTTGTTTACAAACACACTATCCGCCATATTAATATGTCAATCTAAAAACCAGCAAAATAAAAATGTATTACGCGCCTGTCATATTTAGTACCGCTAAAGGCATTCTTAATAAAGTCGTATTACAAAAAATCCTACCAAAATAAAGTGTATTACGCGCCAGCAAAAGTATAATGTCGCTACATTCATTCTTAAATTCGAATCATAACAATTTTACTTCATGACTCATCTATCTCGCTTGCACTTGTGCGTTGCTAATTAACCTTTCTCCGTAATAACTCGTCGGGCATCGAGTTATTTCCAAGTATATATCGCGCGTGCTAGAACGAGACAGAACATGACGACCAGTTCACAGGAATGAAAAGGACAGATGCTTACTATGAACTGTCGTTGTATGGAGAAATAAGCCGCTAATCCTGCGGCTTATTTGATTCTCTGCGCCCGCACATTGCATTGCCTTTTAAAATTTGTAGGCGATAGTTATTAATTCAAACTATGTATTTCAAGTGAGAGAAAAATTTATTGCATATAACATTGTGAATTCAAAGTTTTTTAAGTAGGTATGTAAAATATTTATTAGATAAATATGTCGTTGGCCCATATATTCGATTTTTCTAAGCCCTAAGGGACAGGGACCGAAAAGGTTACCCATTTTGGTGTTTTAAACTGTTTAATTTATACGATTCTCTGAAAAACCCTAACATGCGCATCAGCCGTATATACAGCTGAATTAACGGTATAAATAAACCGTTTATGACTAAGGTTCATTTTCATTCGTTTTTCTGTGTTAAAAAAGGATAGGTGATATTGTAAGTACCGCGGAACGCTACGATCGGAATTGCCATTGTATTCTATTGTTGTCGCGATTTTCATGGCTTTGATCCCAGCCGCGGCGCCCCCCACTAATTTGTTGTCTCTTTCGGTTATCACCGCAGCTATATTAAACGGTTTAATACCGCTTAAGACAAGAGCATAGTTGAAAACCCTGCATATGGATATTTAAAATAAAACGGTTTGTATCGATACCGCTACAGCCGTATAGCGGATTAATAGGTCCCTGCTAAGGGAAGCCGATGGGAATCGGGTTATATGGACGCTTCGCCACTGGTCTCTACAACATTTGAGCATGTGCACGAACAGCATTCTTTGGTTCCCTACAATCATCCCCACGCCAATCCTCCGACCCCCTTAACCATAAAATATGCACTGCCTCAACATTTCCTCGGTGTAAATTCAATAATTGCTTAATAGGATACGCGAAATAAGGTTTACTGCAGTTAATTACTGTTCAATTAATTGATAATAACCGGTTTTAAAACTTTACGGTCTTACCACAAAAATCTAAACATCTATTGAACTGTTGTTTGAGACCATTTTGTACTGAATTTTTCTCTAATCAACTGTTCAACAGGTGTTTACATCTTTTGTAGTGAGACCGTTAGTGTCTATAAAATCGGAGTAAATAATATTATAATAAGCAGGTAGTAAATTATATTATTATTATATTATGCAACTATTTGTTGCCGATAAATTCCTTCGCAAAGAATTCGATTATCGTGCTGTAATTTAACATTTTCCTTTACAAAACTATTCTATGTCTTCGGAACTTAGGGCACTATCTAATTCAGCTATGTCCACACTGTGCCTTTTCATTAAGCAATGGACAAAAAATGCATCATAATGCAGTCAACAGCGCACGTGAGGCATGCTCGCGACGTATCTGACCGTATCCAAAACTTTCGCTCTCTAGCTCTCTAACTCTAAAAAATATTTTTTAGTATTTAAATATTTTGTAGTAAATTTACTATTTATTTATATATTTTTTAGTGTTTTACTCTATTTTTAGCGTTTAAATATTTAGTAAATAGTAAATTTAGTAAAAAAAAATTATACACAAAAAAATTTTTTTTAGTGTTTACATATTTTGAAGTTAATTTTTGTTCAGGAACCTAGGTAATTACTATTTTAAGCTGAAAAATAACTCAAACATGTTAAATATTTTCGTATGATAAAATGATTTTGGTATTACGTATGTATGAGAATTTCTAGGGTAACCCGGGCTCTTAAGGATGTATATAACATTTATAAATTCAAAGATTTTGACCTAAATTCGAAACATATAGTAGAATAAAACATCCTGCATCGATTGATACCAAAAAATCAATACCTTACCGACAATTTATGTGAAATAATTCATTTTAAAATTTCTATGAATCATACGTAATTTTTGCCGGACGTGGTACAATTTTCGTACGTTTGACGTTTATAAATTCAAAGATTTTGACCTAAATTCGAAATATGTAGATGATAGACAGAGCCATCCATGCTACGCGGTGAGGCAGGCAATAGGAAGCCGATACGGCCATAGGAAGCCGGCCGCCCGCCATTCCGGTTTCAACGAGTGACGGCGCATGTCGTTTTCATCTGTGTCAAGAAATATCAAAATATGCCGTCCTGCATCGTTAAATGGTGCAAAAACAATTCTTGTGCTCAAAAGAAACCTTGTGGGATTACGTTTCACAAGTAATTAGTTGAATATTTATGTATTACCACCGAAATAACGAATTTAATTTATTAGTTTTAAAAATTGTCTCGGGAGTCTCGGAACACAGAACCTCAATCAGTGCTGCATGCTGGTCGCAAGATATTTTTCCCCATAATAGGGGAAAAATATTACGTGCTGTATTATCCTGACAAATGTTTATTTTTAACCTAAAATTCGTTATTCATTTAAAATCTATTAATATAAATAAAACTGGAGTGTCTGTTTGTAGTATTGAAAGATTTTTTTACTATTTGCATGTTAATCTGTATACGATACATACTGCATACACCAAATAACATTCTTTACAATTTTTGTCTGTATGTATGTCTGTCTGTCTGTCTGTCTGTTCTTAGTTGAAACACATAATTTATTAGATATAGATATTTAAGTATTTACTTTTTTCAGCAATTACTAATGAATGATGATTAACAATCTAGTTTGATAGCAACTTTTGTAGTCATTACTTAGTAGTTTAATAAGACTGCAACAGGATGGGAGTTTGACAATCTGAAACCCTGAGTTGGCAACATTATTTTTTTGCACACAAGCGCACGCATTGATCGACAGCGACTTCACCCCATTACCTGTAAATACTCCGTCTTTCTTTTTTTATTGGTCTGAGGTAGTAGAATAAAACATCCTGCATTGATTGATACCAAAAAATCAATAACCGACAAGTTAGCGTGCGTCCACATTTGTATCATTTGCGCGATCAGATCTCCGATCAGTTCTCCGTCGCGATCATCGCGCTTTATCAAAATGATACGCGTATCGTGATACTTTGTATCATGATACGCGTATCATTTTGCGTCCACACTAGCGATTATGATTCGTCAGAATTGGGAACTTTGTAACAAAGAGAAATGCCTGAAAAACTGCTATCAGTTTCTTTGTACGATTTGCAATTTTTTAAGCCCACAAAAAGTGGGTTCACCGGTAATTCTGGTTAAATATTTCAAATTGAAATTGATTAAAACTTTCCTTCGAAAAGTAATGGCGATACAGCTGTTGGATTAGACATATTTCTTTCATTTTCAATGCGCATGTGCAGCTTTCGCGCATGTGCAGTAATATAAATTAAATCAACTTCTGTCAGATTTTGGCACATGACACAACACTGACACTGGTTTTTAACTTTGCGCATGCGAAACGAACATTGCCATGACGACCATTGTGTTTGTAATTTATTAGCGGTGGTCAAATTACATCTCAATTTTTTTTAATAATAATTAAATATCGAATAATTCCATAAGAATCTATTAAAAATAATCATTATAATTAATAATAAGTGTCTGGGTGTCCAATTTTTTACATATTTAGTACTTTCATAATTTAATTGGATGTACTACGAAATTTGACTTAATATACATCCATAATACGAAAGTTGAATGAAAGAAGATGACGAAGATTGAAGATAAAAGTGCACAGCGTGGACATAGCTATCGGTCAGAGTGAAGAAATAACATACAGACAGATAGACAATCAAACTGACAAATAGTGAGATCTACAGACAGACACACCTTCGCATTAATAATATTACTATGAATGTTATCCGTAAAGTAATAAGTTCGTTATTTATGATAATATTATGCTTTATATTATTATTCAAATATTTTAAAGATAAAAGCAATGATATTCTACTTTTTTATATAATATTATTGGATAAAAGCAAAATGATTCATTTATTACAACATCGATTATTGCCTTCGTTTTCCGTTATTGGTTTACAATTATTGCGGGTTGTTTATTTCTCATTTCCGTTAAGAAAATACATCATTCAATGTAATTATAATGGCCAAAAATAACTCCAAACTATTCGAGATATTCAGGCGTTGAGTAATAAAAGCTTTGATGCCAAATATTTTTAGAAAAAAACGAAATCTTATTTATATAAAAGTCTAGTGTCGCGGCATTTGTTGCCAATTCCTCCGAAGCGATCAGATTTTTGATGAAAATACCAATGTCTAGAAAGGATGAGTATTGAAAAGTTATATTTTATTCTTGAGTTATTAATAATTGTATGAATAATTTATTACTATGAAAAATGTAAAAATAGCCTGAGTTATTGCGGGTATATATAATGGCATTCACATTGGCGTGACTGTACCCCATTGTGGCATGCAACCGACAGCAGGCAGCCGGCACCGAGTCTGGACGTTTGGACACGCAAATTGACTTCCAATTGCAGTTTCAACTTAACATGAACGGAATGGATTTTGTATTAAACTCGATCGTTACCGTTTTCCGTTTTATAGTTGTGACTAGTGACTTTAATGTGAATAAATGCTTATAATGCAAATGGTGGTAGAAATTATACATTATGTTATTAGGAGATTGAGATTTTCTAGGAGTGCCAAGAAAGAACAAAACATAATTTAAGAAAAGAATTATCTCGATACCAACAATGAAAAATTTCCAAATCGTTTTTTCTTTCACAAAAATATAGTATGTACTAAAATTCATATTCAATTTGCTTTATATTTAACTTGCGTAAATATGACCACATATCTGAATATCGCCTCAAGCTTTCTTGGTTGCCCATTCGCTTACGACGTAACATGCGTATCCTCACCTTGCTTTACACCCTGCTATTCAACCCTAAAGCACCGTCTTACCTCAAATCAAGGTTTGAATTTCGAACGTCCGAACTTCAACTGCGCTCTGTGTCCAATCTCCTTCTCCATATCCCTAAACACAATACCAATTTCTATAACAAATCATTCACAGTCAGGGCAATACTGCTTTGGAACTCCTTACCAGCCAAAATCAGGCAAGCTAAAACTATTGTAATTTTTAAAAAAAATGCTTAAGATTCATTACCTCAGTATTTCGTAAATATTTCGTGCGAAGGGACTATAAACCTTTAAGTATTGTTTTTATTTATTTCTGTGTATGTAGGTATGAGTATGTATTGTATTTAATATATATATATATATATATATATATATATATATATATATATATATATATATATATATATATATATATATATATATATTAGTTTGTTTTTATTTAGTATTTGTGTATTAGTATATTTTAAAATAGGATTTAGCGTAATTTATTAAGATTTATGATGAGCCTTATTTAACTTTAGTAATATTCCAACTTAAGCTGCACTGTTTTGTAATTTGTTTCCATGCGCCAGAGGTTGCTTGGAAGAAATCGCTTCATAGCGATAAAGCCGCCTTTGTGCTCATGCTGAGTTCATGTAACTTCTTTTATTATGTTTGTACATTTTGAGCACAATAAAGCATATTCATTCATTCATTCATAGAAATTGCTGAAAAATTGACTATTGAGTACCTAATGTATTTAGTTTAAAGTATACTAGCTATATGACCGAGCTTCGCTCGGTATTCAAAAAATTCAAAAACACACATAAAACGACATTTTATGAAAATAATTCCTAGCTAGATCGATTTATCGCCCCCGAAACCCCCTTTATACTGAATTTCATAAAAATAAAAATAATATTATCCGAGATTTCAATTATATATATATATATATATATATATATATATTATTATTTTTTTTTTTTATTATTCCCTGTAATAATTGATATAAAAATTATTTACTTACTTATTTATAAAGTAGTTAATGTATTTTTTAACGTATTTGATGTATTACCTCTTAATGATTAATTTATTTTTAAATATTGATTGATATTAAGCAGCTAAATATATGTTTTGAACTATATATATATATATATATATATATATATATATATATATATATATATATATATATATATATATATATATATATATATATATATATATAAGAATTGCTCGTTTAAAGGTATAAGATAATGAATGTCCATACGTTTTTTGATCAATTGAATTTTAACGTAACTCTTAACAGATTCGTATGATATGTACTTAACTACGGAAAATATGTTATTACACAGCAACGGAGCGACACGACGACGTGTCGGGCCAACTATTCTTCTACAATATAATATAGAAGAATAGTCGGCCGTTAGAATCTATATATCATTTTTAAGAAAAAAAAAAAACTACTTTAAACTGTATTTCCTTATCACAGATACGATCCAAATATACTCCTTCAACAAAAAAGTAAGTTGTCTGCGAACAAACATAAAAAGGCTTGAATATACGGTCAACTTATGAAACCTCCTTCTTTTTGGGGTTTAGTTAAATATTATGTAGCGCAAGTACACGACGTGGTACTCAACGTTAACGGTTAAACTCTGGTCTCTGAAGTATCGTGTCTCTTAACTGCTATATAGTTACGGTTAGTGCGGTTTCGCCTTCAGCAGTTATATTTTGTGTTATAATTAAAAATATATACTTATATGATAAAGATTAAGTTTTGTTTGTTTGTTTGCTTCAACGCGCTAATCTCAGGAGCTTCTAGTTCGAATTAAAAAATATTTTTGTGGTGGGTAGTTTATTTATCAAGAAAGGCTTTAGGCTATATTATAACATCACCATGCGAGAAATAATGCAAATGAAATAGAAGCGAAAAATCTTAGGAAAATGTACAAAAAAACGGGGAAAATTATTTTAAAGTGTTTATCTCACGAACTACTAGAGCAATTTTCATGTTTTTTTTTTAAATTAAATAAGGGGGCAAACGAGCAAACGGGTCACCTGATGGTAAGCAACTACCGTCGTCCATGGACACTCGCAACATCAGAAGAGCTGCAGGTGCGTTGCCGGCCTTTTAAGAGGGAATACGCTCTTTTCTTGAAGGTTTGCAGGTCGTATAGGTCCGGAAAAACTGCTGGTGACAGTCCATTCCAGAGTTTAACAGTGCGCGGCAGAAAGTTACGCGAAAAACGCACTGTGGAAGACTGCCACTCATCAAGGTGATGAGGATGGTATGTTTTTCGCGTGGGACGATGGCGAAAAGTTGCAGGTGGTATGATTCCGAACAATTTCTCAGAGCACTCCTCGTGATACAACCGATAGAGGATGCAGAGTGAAGCTACATCTCGGCGTAATTCCAAGGGGTCCAAGCTGTTTGAAACACTATGGCAGTCAACAATTCGAGCGGCCCTTCGTTGGATACGATCCAGAGGGAGCAGTTGGTATTTTGGCGCCCCTGCCCAGAGATGAGAACAATATTCCATATGAGGCCGAACCTGCGCCTTGTAGAGTTGTAGGCGTTGGTCCGGACTGAAGTACTGTCTCGCTCTGTTAAGAACACCAAGCTTCTTCGAGGCTAATTTGGCCTTACCCTCTAGATGATATCGGAACTGGACTTCGCCCGATATTTTGTTATAACACATACGTAGAGTAGAGCACGTCTTGAAGAGACAAAGGCTATTTTTTTGCCGGAAAATGTACGGTTTCCGCGAAATTCCTATTTTACGCGGGCGGAGCCGGAAAACGTCTTTAACAATAATTGACTCACTTTAATTAACTCAATTCAATACCGTTAAAATGATAATTCCCCGTAACAATAAAAGCCATATCGGCGCTCTCAATAGCCGATGTTGTCCATTTATATGTTTTAATGAAGAGGATTATTTCTAATACTCCATTAACCCAGAAAATATATTCGACGTTCGTAGAACAAAGTTTAAAATTTCACTTACTGAGGGATTAAAATATTGTAATTTATTTCATAAAGACATTTTCCGCATACGATTTCCGAATTCGTATACGATTTCAAAAGAATGAATGAATGCATGAATGCATAGAATCAGTAGAAAATACAATTCACACACATTCACTTTTTTTCTAACGGAAAATATTCCGCACATACGTTTCAAGCCGAAGCCGGCACGTTCGCGTACACGAAAAAAAACGAACGTTTGATCTAGTCTCGCGGAATTACGAATACGGAAAACGAATACGGAAAACGTGTGTATGCGGCCAGCCAGTCATTTTGTACAACAGATTTCCTGATAATATATACTAATTATTTACATTTTTTCCCTTTTGAATCATGTACTGTTAGAAAAGTTCATAACGGACCTATGTAATTTGGTTTGGTCGGGTTTTGTCAAACCCTTCCGATAGATCACGACTAACTTAACTACCAAACCGACCTATTAACGTAAGTCCACTATTTTCTTTAACTTCTCTATTTTATTTTATGGCAGCACCGAATAAATAAATACTACGTAGTTCTCTGTACAGTTGAACTCTCAACCGCTACATTTATTAGCTAATATATATGATAAATTAACTAAGTACTAGTCCTACTATTACTGTCTTTAAAAGATGCTTGAAGGAGTACTACCTCAATTATTATGAATCCAGCCATGATTATTAAATATACATATAGTTTGTATTTCTTTATAGTATTTATTTTTAACAGTATAGTATGCATTATATTATTATAGTATTTTATTATTATTGTTTTAATTTAGTATTTTGTTGTACATATAATAATGTTGTATAACATAGTAGGTAATAATCTATACTAATATTATAAATGCGAAAGTATCTCTGTCTGTCTGTCTCGCTTTCACGCCAAAACTACTGAACCGATTGTAAGTCAATCAAGTCGCGGGCAACAGTTAGTTTATAATATACTAGCTGTTGCCCGCGACTTCGTCCGCGTGGACTTCAGTGTACTTACAGCGCGCGGTGTCAACAAAATTGGTGTCAAATTTTAAAGGTTTTTAAAACCCTGGTACCCCTATCAAAATAGCCAAAAACAGCTGTGCAGTTTGCACTGTGCACATAATATTTAATAACTTTAGCTTTACCCATTAACTATTTATCATAGATTGGTAGGTTTAAGGTTACGTGATACGTCACTCATCACTACATAGATGAAGTACTGAGTAGTGAGTTATACTCTATCAGCGTGTATAACAATCGAAAGTATCGAAAAATACGATGTAACATGGTACCACCTCTTATAGAAAGACTTATGAGCAAGCGATAGCGCGATGTAGGAGACGCACGGCGCCATCTATTATGATTTTTTGGAACTAACTTAATTTGAACAAATTTACGCATTTTCACCCCCTTACAACCCCTTTTTCCAGTTAAAAAGTAGCCTATGTCCTTTCTCAGGCCTTAGACTATCTGTGTACAAAATTTCATTACAATCAGTTCAGTAGTTTTGGCGTGAAAGCGAGACAGACAGACAGACAGACAGACAGACAGACAGACAGACAGACAGAGATACTTTCGCATTTATAATATTAGTATAGATAGTATAGATTTCATTTCTGTGCACGCCCTATCTGATGTTTTGATTAAATTTCTCTTCTTAGGACTGCTGGAAGAAATCTCTTTAGAGATAAAGAGTACCTGTTTTGTCGTCTTTCTTTATAAGTATATCTTGTTAAATGTTTTTTGTGTACAATAAATGGTTGAATAAAAAAATAAGTATACTTAATTATTTACCTCAGTTGTTTCTGCCTTACTACAGGGTAATTTTTTTTAAACGCGCAATTATTCTGTAGTCGTTGAACAATATGTTGAAAGTTTTATGAAAATTGGTATCGCGCTTAGAGCGTAAAATTGCCCACTCGCGATCGCGCAAGGAATGTAATAAATACAACACTTTTAGCGATACGCGGAATTTTACTTTACGACGGAATTTGTGACACATAAACAAGTTATTAGTCTTCTGGCTCATGTTTTACTGACTCGTATTACCCTGCACCTGACAGCTATCTCAATATATTGAGGCGGAGACCGGAATACTAAGAGATTAGGTACAGCTTTTATTGGGTTAGTTTAACGTATTAATATCTATTTATTAGGTACAATCGTAGAAAGTTATTAATAGGCAGATGGCGGACCTAAGTTATTTAGTTGGGTCCTGTCACATCAATATTAGTTATGATCTGTCAGCTGGAGCCAGGACTTGATACAATATATGATCAAATGAATAAATTTTACTTGTAGTACTAATGTACTTTTCACGTTTCTTTAGTTTTTACGTTACCGTGAAAACTAAAGTATAATTCATGTACCATCTAGTGTCGAAAGTGCATAGTTTAAAAAATAAACGAGTAGTAACAGATCGTTGTACGTCAAACAAACTTTTTGTACAAGTATAGCCACAAATAATTGTTACATGTTTTTGTCTGAATTTCTATCAAACACCATTTTATTTCCCAAACCTTTTTGGAATTGACAAAAGCTTTCAATGAATGAGCAACATAATGTAAAGCTAGGAATGTGCCGATCCTTTGAATTCGCGTGACTTGGCTGCATGTTCTACGGCAATGCAGCTGTATCCTATTTATATTGGAGTCACGATATTACACGGCTGAGTTTTAATAAAACCTGCAATAACTAATGATAATATCCGATTTTATAAATTCTAAGGACCTGTTTCACCGCTTACTGATAAGGTGCCCGATAGGCTTATTTGACAGGTTTTCCATACTCTATGTGTCAAGTTAAGTGGTGGATAGCCTTATCAAGAAGCGGTGAAACAGGCCCTAAGTATTCAGTATTAACTTAAGTGAAGAAAATTTTAATATGTACCACCTCATCTATTCAAAATTGTCTTAGGTTACACATTTTATCTGAAACAAAATATGTTTTCTTATCTAAATACGCAATAATCATAAAAGTACAAATCCACACTGGTTCCGGTTTTCTGTTTCAAAATTTCGGTCGTGGCTCATTTCATTGAAAGTGACATAACGACGCATCTGAAAAAAAAAAATCAATTGAATCTTGATGATTACGGATTAGGCACTCGGGGGAGTCCCCGAGCGGGTCGCGATGCGCTATGTGTTCCAGTGCATCGCGACGTACAATATGCAGAGGAATGGCCTAGACAAGCCCTAGTAGGGTCTCTGTTCGGCCTGGGGGGTATCCGAGCACCCTCACTCAGACGTGTCTGCCGACGACCAGACAGACGCCCGCTGATAGAACTGCGGTGGCCCCACATTTCCCGTGGATCTGTCAGTAGCGGCGCAGAAAGGAACACGGTCGGGTTTTAGTGGGTAGAGCTGCGGCCACTACCATCTCATCGGTCGCAGCGAGTCCCACATACCCCGGTTGTCCTCCTCAGCACTGCCGGGGATGCATAATAGCATTTCCAGACCAAAAAAAAAGGCACAATACAGGGGAGTTATTTTAAATCTGAGAATATCGAAAAAGTATAACAAAACAATTTTGTACCGAAACGATTTAAACGTGTTGTACAAATAAAACAATATTCGAATATCGCTGTTGATCAAATTGTGGTTTTCACCGCTGGAAAATTTTCATGTATTGACACTTGATCGCACACTATACACAAAATCATACAATTACACGTGTAAGCCCTTGATATTAATCCGCTCAACATAGGAACCAGTTTTACGCGCACATGATACTGCATTATTTCACTACTTTTAGCTAACTCAAATTACGCTATTATTCCGGGCCAGTGCGGTGTAGTATCAAAATATCTACTCTACATTTACAATTTATATGAATACTAGATGACGCCCGCAACTTCATTGCGCCAAAATTCGTTTACCGCGCTGGAATCTTACATTTTTTCGGGATAAATAGTATCCTATGTCCTTTCCCGGGACTCAAAGTATCTCCATGCCAACTTTCAGCAAAATCGGCTCAGCGGTTTGGGCGTGAAGAGGTAACAGACAGACAGACAGACACACTGTCGCATTTATAGTATGGATTATTTCTAGCTAATCCGTTGTTTTACCGTAAGATGTGGCGATGATGGAAGATGTGTCTTGAGAGCCTCAAAGGAAGATCTTACGATCCCGCGAGAAGTTGTTATTTAGGTCATGACAACTCCTTACAGAACCTCCTTACAGAGCGTTATTCAGAATTGTGCGCTGTTCGATCCGCTTATTTCAGGTAACAAAAATTAGATGTTCTCTAATCAACACTACCAGATATAGAAGAACACAAAATTTTACCAAAATCGGTCTAGTCATTTCAGAGTTCGACAGCAAACGCCGCGGTATTAGAATTTATATTGCGTTATATACGTGTAATAAATGAGTACATGACGATATCGGTCTAATTCTGATGTGTTATTAGGGCTCATATTGGCCGATAAGCTTATTACATTTGACAATAAAAGACGTAATATTCGATACTGTCCTGGATTAATAAGTTTCTATTACGTTATACAATTTCTGGGGATTCGCCGATGGACACAATGTAATCGATGTTCATTTGTCAATCATAGCTACGTTGCTAGGGATTCTATCGTCTTGTATACCCAAAACTCGGTTGGTAACCACCTGATGAATAATTCACTCTTATTTTTGTATCGAAAACTTCTTTGGCCGTGTTAATCACTTTTTTGGGAAGGGTGGTTATCGAAAATTCGTAAATTGGAGTAGTATTCGTTAGTGGGAGAAGTAGTGCTCCTGCAGAAGTTCCTGAAGCTCCTTCAACGAGTGTATTTTCACTATAGTCTACACTCCTTGAGTGCTATGCGTTATTCAAGTAAAGGACAATACAGATTAAAACAATGCTTCACATAAAAAGTGATCATAGCGATAAAACATTTCTTAAATATTCATATCAACATCTATTGCTTAAGTGATTCAATGAAATTGATATCAATATGATGTTTAGTATTTTTATTCAGGCCAGTAGTAATAAGTTGGCAAATTCTGAGTAACGAGAGAAACAGTTAATTAATTGCGAACAATACATTGACCACGAAAGGTTTGCTAGAAGAACAAACCCTAATAAAGAGAAGCAACAATAAAGTTTTTCTTGATACTGTTTTTAGGTGATACAATAAACAGCGCTCGCCCACTATTATTCTAGTTTGGAAAGATAAGGTTTCACAACCCTAAAAGTTTTAGTTTGTTACAAACGTAGAGGACTCGGTTGACAAAATATTTTTTTTGTTAATATTTATTTGTTTCTTGCAAAATGTTTGAAAAGCTGATGTTATTAATATTGATTAGTATAAAATATCGTTTTGGTTCATACTTCATAATTAATTAATTTTAATAAAAACTTTAATAACTAAGACTTGATGTTATAAAATTACTAGTTGTCCCGATGAACTTCGTGTCCATTTAAAACCTTCCCTGGACTTCTACGAATATTTTAAAACTAAAATTATTAGCCCAATCCGTTCAGCCGTTTTCGAGTTTTAGCGTTACTAACACAATTGAAAATCCATTTTTATATAATACTAGCTGTCCCGGTGAACTTCGTATCACTTTAAAACCTTCCCTGGACTTCTACGAATATTCTAAGACTAAAATCAGCCCAATCCGTTCAGCCGTTTTCGAGTTTTAGCGCGACTAACATATTTGAAAATCCATTTATATATATATATATATATATATATATATATATATATATTATATAATACATACTTATACCTACATACACAGAAATAAATAAAAACAATACTTAAAGGTTTATAGTCCCTTCGCACGAAATATTTACGAAATACTGAGGTAATGAATCTTAAGCATTTTTTTTTAAAATTACAATAGTTTTAGCTTGCCTGATTTTGGCTGGTAAGGAGTTCCAAAGCAGTATTGCCCTGACTGTGAATGATTTGTTATAGAAATTGGTATTGTGTTTAGGGATATGGAGAAGGAGATTGGACACAGAGCGCAGTTGAAGTTCGGACGTTCGAAATTCAAACCTTGATTTGAGGTAAGACGGTGCTTTAGGGTTGAATAGCAGGGTGTAAAGCAAGGTGAGGATACGCATGTTACGTCGTAAGCGAATGGGCAATTAGTTATAAATGTTAAAAGAACAATCTATCTATATATATATATATATATTTATTGTTCTTTTAACATTTATAACTAATTGTACCTCTATATCATTCAAGTATCTAATAATCATTGTACTCATATCATAAAGAAAGTATTAGTAAAGAATTTGGGGCCTAAAAGCCCTTGCCGCTGCCTTTATCACGATAACTTTCGTTCCGTGTCTACGAACTTTGTAGCACTCTCGTAGACCTAAGCTACCGCGTAGCGCTACGAAACTACTTGGCGGTCGCTTTGGCTAGCGAGGTTAGTGACCCCATTTGATGGCTTCGGTTTTATAGTCATTCGTAATGTCTATGGAGGATAATACAGTTATAAATATTTGCTTCAAATTGAAGACCTTTATGTGTATTTTATGGATTAAGCATATAAGGTGTCTTTAAATTTACATTCCTTTAAAGATTTGTATTACAAAAGAATTCATAAAACATTAAAACGAATATTCAAAAAAAATAATGCCAGAATATAAACATTTTATTTCTATTCGTGTCAAATTAAAACAAATAGATTTGGTAAAGTTATGCATCATGGATCAGGCGTGTGGATCAATCGGATTCTGAAATGAAAAATGGTCTTTGAAAGTGTGGAATTCTCTCGCCATAGATCCCCAGCCAGCGTCAGAAAGGATGGAGGAATTTCAAATGCCGTTCAGGATTTTTGCTTTGCTGGATAAATGTTGCGAAACACAATATATATAAGGCTTTTGAAATATATTGTAAAAATAAAATATTTTAAATGTTAAAAGAATGTGGAATACTATAAAAGTTAATTTAATAATTTTGATATTGATACGAATTATTATACCTTAACGCACGATATATTCCTAGGCTATATAATAATGCAGCTTGTATTATGTAGCACCTCAAAATTTACCAGCACCATCAGTTTCTACAGATCAGAATGTTACAGAACACATGAATCTGTAAGAACCCCCGCAGACTGCAGACTTTCTATCGTCTAGTCTAGTCGGCCGACCAAACAATCGGCGTCGTGTGCGCGCGTGGAAGTCAACTGACAGTTATCGTTTAGCCCATGAAGCTTAAGGCCGTCCCCCGAGCAAACGACCTTGGCCATACATTTGCCGCGTTGCCGAGATCGCACCAAAATCCAATTTTTTTACTTAACTTAGTCCAAAATTGTCCTAAAAAAATTTAAAACGGGGAATATGTAGTTTATGATATTGTCGATCTATTGGCGTGTGTTTCAAATAAAAGTAATTTGAAAATCCTAAGGAGATGCTGAATTTATGCTTGAATTTTAATAAATTGGCTTTACTTTGGAAGCTGATATCATGAGTTTAATAAACAAAAATAGAAAATTTAAAACGGGGAAAGGAATGTTGATATACTGAAGATTATTACTGTATTTTTATTATAACTCTGTAGCTTTCAAATTATGAGTTTATAAGGCTTGAAATACGGTAAATTACGGAATCCCCGTAAGGAACGCCCTTAATTATCGGCTGACTCGGTATCGTTGTAATATGTGCATACAGCTTCATACTGATCAAGAGCCAAACTAAACTATCGGCCGATTAAAAGTGCAGTCTGCGGGGGCTATTAGCATTACATTATGTTATCGAATTAAAATATTATCTCTTCTGATAACGTTACAAAAACGTAGCTAGTAATTGATACTAAAGGTCTAACACTTCTCTATCAGTGGCAAGTGGGAAGTACGAGTGCCGCAATGGTGTCCGTATTTTGTTGTAACGGTGCGAGCTCAACAAACGTGTGCTCTATTTGCATTTATATTGACTCCGCAAGAAAGCGCCGCAGAATTAAAATAAATTAGACGTAGTAAATGAACATGCATATTTTAGGGTTGAATACTTTATGCGTAGTAACTGGGCCATCCTTTTATGTTTATTACGTGTTTTAAAATCTGAATAAATTGTGCACGGATTACCTGTTTTATATTATCTTTCTTTTTTCTTTTTCATATTCTAGTAAGCAAAGGTTAACTTGCTCATAATAAGGTAAAGAGCTTCGAGGTACTTACCTTAGTTAGCACAAATTAAGACAGGTCTTTGTTACATTCATTGGTTAATGTCTGCTGGCTGAAAAGTAGCGCTGCGTAGCGCGATGCCTTGATTTCGATTTTATATCTCTGCGGCTAGTATGCATCACCGTGTCACGACCCGTTATGACCTGACCCTACAGTTTTTATAAGATAAATTGTATTTCTTATAATTTTAATTTCCAGATATTATATTATGTCTGCCGCATACGAGCATCTATGATGATGTAGAATGGATCAATCTCCAGTTGATTAAACACTTATTCATGACCTCCAGCAGTGATGACATTTTCATTATTAAACCCCAGTCACAGGACCCCGTGACCGACATTGATAACAGAATACCAAATTCCGTGCTCCATCCAATAAATTTGAGATTAACGAAGAGGTGTTATAGAAACACTAATTAGTAAATAAGGATTAAGGATTTATGCGCTATAACTTGGTTGCGCATAAATTAGTTTATCGCACATGAACGGTAGATTTTTGGTACTGAAACTATTCTGTATCCTTTCCCAGGACTCAATGTATGTTTTTAATTATATTAGTAAGGATTTACAATACAATCATCTTTACCGCAAAATTCTCTTTCAATGCCTCTGCCACGTTTAATATCTCGGACTAATCAAATGTGCATAATTATTTTTAATTTATTTAAGAGGGCGACTAATGCTAAAAATCAAACATCGTCCTTCTCTCTTCACGCTCACGCCTGTCTTTCATATGCCAGATGAAAAAGGACAACGCGGATTCATCGCCAAATTATTTTTTTCTCAATAACGCGATAAATATACAACATTTTAAAAATCCGCTAGGTCGATCTCTCAATGATAGAATGTTATACAATGTGTTAAAATATTAACTTAGTTCATGCACGGTTATGGCAATAAATGATAAATTCTTGAAAATCAGATGCATCTTTGTGATTTTTTTCTATCGAGAAAATTTTAAGATATCGTGTTTTTGCTCAGATTGAACTCTTGGAAATATAATGTAGTATTTAATTTTAGAAAATGAAACAATTTGGGGCTTATTTTCAAGTATAAAAATGAATTATAAAATCGTCAATTTTGGGTTAGACGCCCACTTAACGAATGGTTGACGGTTGTACAATGTAAGTAGGTAGACAAGTTTGCGGGAGCGAGAAAAGGCTTTTTAAAAACTGATGAAAATTTATTATGGTTAAGTTACATTTAATACTTAATTAAAACTTAACTACAGTTAACGGGCAGAGCTTTTACAATCAGAGTCTGTCCGGAGACTACCTAGCAGAAGCTCATGCTATGATCGACTGACTTCCTATCGCGTCTCAAGACGGTGGTGAAGCCAGATTACAATGTAATACTTCCCTGAATCAAATCTTAAATAAACAAAGCTTTAACTAGAACTATTGTTGATAAGCAGTTAATCTGTCATCGCTGCACTATATAATGATGACAGGGTGCTGAGGGGTTGATATAACTAGGTACATAGGAATTTGAAACATAATAGTAATAAAGCTTCATTAGTTAGAAGCTACAAGCGTAATATAATAGGTTTTTGGTATTACACGGCAGAAGAAAAACACCAGCAGCCCTAATTACGAAAAACGGCAAATAAATACATTTACGTTTTCATTTTTCAGCCGAAACATTTTTCAATTTATGTGCCGCTAAGGTAGCGTAGTTGTTATATAAACGTAACGATTTCATTTTTCATTAAAAATAATAGATTTTAGAATTCTAAACTTCTTTAGAGGCATTATGCATTGACGACCTCCGTGGCGCAGTGGTGAGCGCGTTGGCAGCTCAAGCCGGAGGTCGCGGGTTCGAGTCCCGCCGACGGAACAAAAAGTTTATAAAGTTCCTGGGTCATGGATGTGTATTAAATATGTGTATCATATAATAAAAATCTTAAATATATGTATAGTAGCGCCATGTTACCATTCAGCGAGGTAATGCCGCCAGCCTAATTGGTACTGTTACGTGCTAGGGTTCGTAGGATTCGGAGAGAAAGACCTGGTGACTCTCTTGAAGACTTTATTTACAAACACTAGGTCACACTAATCACTAAGTCCAAACACTAAGCACTATCACTGTCACTCACTATTGATCACTTGTTCTCACTTCGAAGTCGCCTTGATGATCGCTTGTATCAAACTGAGTTGACTGCCGGCTTGTTTACCTTTTATATGGCCCGCGTCGCCTTCTGGAACGTTCTATTCTGGATTGTTTACGTAAACACGCAATTCACATAAACAAGGGTCGGACTTTTCTAGAAGGTACTCGCAACTGTCGCGCGCAGGTATACAACTGCCCGTATCCGTAACAGTACTTTGCCCGCAGCCTCCGATTTAGATTTAATTTTTTACTTATAAATAGTGTTTATATATTAATTAATTTATTTATAGTAATTAAAAAAAAATCATTATGTTTTTTCTCAATTAGGTGAATAATAATATCAAATTGCTTACCTTATAATTATAATTATCATGATATAAAAGTATTAAATATATTTCCGTTGTCTGGTACCTGTTACACAAGTCCTTCAGGTACTTAGCACGGGGCCAGACTGACGTGGTGTGAAGCGTCCATAGATATTATTATTATTATTATTATTATGCACTTTGTGGACTTTGTGGGATAGATAAAATACTATCTACTAAATACTAACTAGCGTCAGGATACGTCGTGACTCGTGACCTGATCGAAATTCGTAAGAAGGGGTGGTTTTTTATCTTCAGTAAGAGCGCTTACAGACGAACGGCACTTGTCGACACACTCGACAGTGCAGCCGTCGCGTCGTCGACGCGTGCGGTTCGTCTGTAAGAAGCTTTACTAAACATTTATATTTGAAAAATGTTATTCATACACTATAATTTTTATACTAATAATCAATAAACTTGAAAGAAATGTCTGCATAAATAATATTTTATTACACTCATATTTCAGTGCTATATCTCTGAAAGGTCAAGTTTTATTGCTTACTCAGTGGCTTTTGGCACAGTCACTTTCAAGACATAACTACTTTGAGTCAACTAATAATTTCCAAGCACACTTTCACATACTTTTATCTCGATTTTACTATTTTAATCCAGCATTGATACTGCTCGGATTAATATTTTTTTAATAACGTGGAAATCATTTTTTGAGTTATGACGCATCATAAATCGTTGGTTTGATATTTACCATACCATTTTGTAGTTTTATTATGCTGAGACACTAAAAATGTAGTTTTACTATAGTCGAATCTGTTTAAATGTTGAATTAAAAGTTATACATTGTATTGTAAATAAATCTTAATTACCTACTATATGTATACAGACGTTTGAAGAAATTCAACATATTTTAATTGTAATGTTTACAAGTCCCAAGACGTCTATTGACGTGGTGTAGCATCATTATGGAAGTTTAAAGGATTAAATAAATGGCTCAAAACATGTCGTTGATAGAATTTAGAAATTAATTTGCGTGTTTAATAACGCGTCGGGACTTGGTCGGGGGAGGTGAGGTACGTTCCTCGGTCTACCGCTACTCCGGCTGACATGTATGGTGTGTTTAGTATTTATTGGTTACTATTAATACGGCTTATGCCTAAAGAAAATTGTTGAAAAACGAATGGTTCCATTACAGAAATGTCGGTTGAAGCGATATCGAAACAGTTGTAGGTAGGGTAAATGACTAGTAGATTGGACAGTACTAGTCATTGGAAAAAGCACAAAAACACCATATTTATTAATGTTGCTTTAAAAACTGACTGTTTTTCTTTAAAAACAGGCGTTCTTTTACTTTAAAAACAGGAAATTTTTAAAGCAACATTAATAAATATTGTGTTTTTCTGCTTTTTCCAATGACTGGTACTGTCCAATCTACTAGTCATTTACCTTATATACTTTTTCGGCAAAGTTAAAGGTAGAAAGAGAGGGCCATATGAATTCTCCTGTAGTCTTTCTTATTTTTAATCAGGTTACGTGTTCTGGCCCAAGTGTTAAAATCTTTATCTATCCTTAAAAAAAGTACAACGTCATTAAAGCAGTTTTTATGTCAGAAACAACGAATTCATTGTATAAAATGTACAATTAAGAGTGAATTTGAATTCATAACTGTATTCAAAATGCGAAGTAAACATTCGTAGCGAATGTTAAACTCTTTAACACGTTTTATGAGAATCTCAGCCCGACAAAAAGAAACCTTATTAAAAGGTTAATAGGATTAAAACCGATAGTCACACAACGTAATAAAACCGCCGGTGAAACGGCAAGGCTCCGACTGCATTAGGGGTAATCCTACGCGCCCGCCTGCATAAAATGCCCGGCTCGACTAATATGCACTTTGATAAAATGGCTTAGTGAGCGCGGATACTTGGAAAAAGCTGTTAAAAGTTATTTCTAATTACATTTTCCACTATTTCTTGAACATTTCTAAAGTGTTCATCATTTCAGAATAATAATAATGATGTTAGTATTATTTAGTATTTATCTTCGGTTCATAAAGGATCAATCACAAAAAAACACGATTAGTATTTGTTTAGAGGTATGATTATATTTTTAGTTTTAAACAGATTAACGTACATTAATATTTTATGAGTATGATGATAAAGTCTTGATAATTATGTTGGAATCTTATTCGTTCATATCAACAACTGTATTAATTGTGATCAATCGTAATGAACAAATGTTATTTGGAGTTTTTCATAGAAAACTTTTTGAAGGACCTCAACACTTCTTCGGTATTGAAAAGTATTATTAGAATTGGCTTTTACAAACTTTACAATAATTTAATAATCTTGTTGTTAAAATTACTAAGAAAAAACACTTCTTTTATTTTTATTATTTCGACCGTTTTTACATAACACGACCTTGAAGTTTAATTTTCTGCGTGACTAAAAAAATAACTTCAAAAAATATTGTTTTCATTTGTAGCGCACAGCAACCCTTAATTTACTGTTACTACTAATACTTACTAGCTTAGGTTACAATACTTTTCTCCGTACTCACCACTATTAAATTCTAGGAAAACTTTTTATTTGCTTGCTGAAGTAAAACCTGAAAGCTTTACAACCAAAACGCTCCACTTGACCCTTGATTTAGTTCCGAGCAAATCCTTATCCTAATCGTTGAACGTTTTACTATCGCAACTTCTGTTCTAAATCAAAACTAAGCCATAGAATGGTAACCATTTATGTGTTCAGCTTATGGGTATCAGGGTATTTAGCCAACTTGCATTTCATAATCTTGAAAGAGACATCAAAATATATGGAGTTTGAAATAAGAAGTTACCGACGAGTATCAGAAATTCCAGTGTAAGTAGGCATTTTTAAATTTTAACTTTGATTTCATAATATAATGTTATCTGCAAGTTATCTGTACTCAAAATAATGTTACATAATATGTACGTACACCAACAGCTAAAAGAAATACCCCAAAAATAAATGCGAAAATATGAAAAAAATTGCTAATCATAAGTATTAATTCGCCTCTACTATCAGACCAATCTTGAGAGCTTATTAAAGCGATAATATATCGAAAATAAATTATACGGCAAGGGCAATTTTGTACTTAATTAATAATTTGTATGACTATAAAGTCGTGAATACGCTGCGGCCAGAAGCTATCGGCTCGCTCGGAAAACATGCGACAAAACGTAATTAATAATTATAATTATTTAAAAAATAACTAGGAGCATTTAAACAAAATGCTTCTATACGATTTTGAGTTGCAAAGGTGTCTATCAATTAGACTAATTTCCTACAATACATCTATTTTCGTTTAAAAATAATCTTCAAATTTTGTATTTTTAAGAGGTAATTTCGAAAATTAAATGTATCGAGGCAAAATACATTAATCGTGTTTCTAGTTCTTCTCAAACCTAGATAAGGCTATGAAGATATGTATATCTCATTACCAGATTTATAACATTTCTGAGGGTCCTATAGTATTACGTCAAAAAGGACAGTTTTTTCAATATAGCGCTTTAAGACATAATTTATCGCTAAAGTAGCTGATTATTATTATTAGGCTCTATTCCGAAATATTAAATGTCAACGTTTATGACGTGAATAATGGATGAGCGCTTTCTGCATACTTTTGATAAGTAATTGAGAGCGTAAATAGGTGGGGCGTTTCCAAAGATCCATTTGGTTATTTAAAATACTGATGCCTGTAACAAAGACAAATCCATTTTATTCATACTTATTTATATTAATTTTGTGGATTTAATCCATCAAAGACGTACAGTTTTTTCTATTAAAATTTCCTTAATTTACTTTGGCATTCAGGAAATATTATATTTTCTATTGTTACACATCAAATGAATATCAACAATAGGTTTTACGGCATTCATAAAAAATAATTGTCTTCCAAATAAAAGGGTAGCTCTAGACGTTTTTAAAAATCCTTTTTTACGCATTAGGGACGACTCAATAAACGCTGAAAGGGTGTGAGGAATGGCGGGAAAATGTTAATTGTGACAGTGACGCAGATGACAGAGATGACAACAAGGCGTCTTGGCGTGTCATGACGACATTCGTGACACGGCGCCGAAACCCCGTCACGATGTCTCTTCAAAACAAACAACACTTTATTAGTTTCATAACCTGTGTTCATAACACAATAATTATATTTTCTATTCTCAGATATTATTGTGAATCTATTTTGACACTAGCAGTATTTCAGTTATGATTCATACGAAGAAAGAATGGTGTTGCCTTCGTTTGATTCAACTCTGCGTAGGCCGTAGAGTCCTTCTTTGTCTTCTTTAGTCTTGCTAGGTTAGATGTTCGTACATATATCTCTTTATATATAAAAATGGATTTTCAAATGTGTTAGTCGCGCTAAAACTCGAAAGCGGCTGAACGGATTGGGCAGATTTTAGTCTTAAAATATTCTTATAAGTCCAGGGAAGGTTTTAAAGTGACACGAAGTTCACCGGGACATCTAGTCTCTTATATAAAATTCTTGTGTCACAAATCACAATGTTACTTACCGTACTCGGTACTCCTCCGAAACGGCTTTACTGATTTTTACCAAATTTTATATGCATAATCAGTAGGTCTGAGAATCGGCTACTGGGTACTTTATATATTGATAAGTTCATTTGTTGAATAAATAATAGTACATTATTACAACCTGAGACTGACGGCGACCATTGTTTTTTTTAATTATTTTTTTTAAATAATAATAACAGAAAATAATTGAGTAGAATTAAAAAAAAGGTAAAGATATTTATTTCCAAAATAAAGCCCTATCTAAATTATCTCGCGATCCGTAAGGGCCGGGACACAAAACACGGCACGGCGCTGACGTTTAACGTTTTACGACGCGCGTCGTACGACGTCGTGCCGTAGAAACTCACGTAGAGATTCAAGATGGAGCGACGCCGCGCCGTGCCGTGGTTTTTAACGACGCGCGTCGTGGATTCCCACGACACGGCGCCGTACGATGTCGTATGACGTCGTGCCGTGTTTTTGTGTCCCGGCCCTTACATCACTTTTATAACGAATATATTTTGTAATGTGAGTGTTTTCATAAATTTTCCAAGTCATAATCATTATATGCCGCAAAGATTTTATTTATGAAACTGTTTCCTAAATATATTATATAGTTGTTCAAACTACTCAGTAACTTTATAAAACCATGCTTATTTTTTATGAAACATTATGCTAATTTATAGTGTTGCCTACTATAATATAGTACTATAATATAGTTACAGCTGTTACAAGCAATACTATAAAATTATTTTTTGGTACCTTAACAACAGCTCAATGTTTTTTTTTTGAGGTTAACTAAATATAGTAAAGGCTTGTAAGATTTACCACCTTACTAATGAAAATACGTAAATAGCCAGTACACAAAGTCTGCTTGCCTTTGACTGGCGCTGCGTAAATATTCTTATTAGTTGTGGAGTTTTAATTTATTACTATCTATTCAATGAATATATGTGCTGCTTACCTCTCACAATAAAATACAAATGCAATAAGATAACACATTTGCTAAAGCTCATTGGTATGCGATATGAAAGGTCGCCCTTTATAAAAGCGTTTCGTTGTTATAACAGGATTTATTTCAAACTCATCCGTCGTCGCCACGTGTGTCCGAGCACCTGCAATTAAAGCCTCTTAAAGGATTTCCACCTTTGTTTCCCTCCAGCTCTCCCCTGAATAACTGGTAATGACACGAAGTTTCATTTGCAGCGGTCGGCGCACCTAGCGGTACAAGTGTTCCGTAATCTATTTGTTTGAAAAGTGAAGAAAATTAATGTAGTAAAGTTATCAATAGAATAATAAGTGAAGAATAATTATTGCGCTTTTGACACCGATTTTCCTCCCCTTTTCTTTTGTTATTTTTCCTCTTTTCCTTTCCCTTCTTGCCATTTCTTTTCTTTATGAATGTTTCCTTATTTTCGCTTGCATTGGATAGGTTTTGAATCTATTAAAATGTTGTTGAAAGTTTATAGATAAACATTTTACTTTA
Source organism: Lysandra bellargus (assembly GCA_905333045.1). NCBI lineage: Eukaryota > Metazoa > Arthropoda > Insecta > Lepidoptera > Lycaenidae > Lysandra > Lysandra bellargus. The sequence goes on from HG995344.1 coordinate 1,964,909, forward strand.
AATAGCTTAACATCTAAATATTTTCAAAACGCCTTTTTCACATTTCTACTGCGGTCACTCAGTCACTAAACTCTAAAGCCGCACCGACCCGTTATTTCGTAGCTTTTTGGATGTCTTAATAATTTGATCTTTAATATCGATTTCACGTAAATATTTAATACTAGCGATCCGCCCCGGCGTCGCACGGGTATAAAATATATACCCACTGAAAAAACGATTAAAATGGATAGCCTATGATCCTTCACGTGTTCTACTTCTTATCTGTGCCAAATAACATAAAAATTGCTCCAGTAGTTCGCGAGAAGCCCTTTCAAATAATTTCCCCCGTTTTTTTCACATTCTCTTATTAGTCTTAGCGTGATAAAATATTCCCTATAGACTTCCTCAATAAATGGGTTATCTAACACTGAAGAATTTTTCAAATCGGACCAATAGTTACTGAGATTAGCGCGTTCAAGTTAGCCCATTCAAATAATTTTCCCCGTTTTTTCCCCATTTTCCTCTATTTCTTCGCTCCTATTAGTCTTAGCGTGATAAAATATAGCCTATAACCTTCCTCGATAATTGTGCTATCTAACACTAAAAGAATCATAAATTCCGTTGCGTAGTTTTAAAGATTAAAGGGAACAAAGGGACATGAGGGGAAAAAAAGCGACTTTGTTTTATAATAAGTATAGATGTTACCGCTAATGTGCGTAAACCAGTTAGACTGCAGATTAACAAGGTATTCTGCAGGGCAATCGTGGTAAATTTTATCAACTGAATCGCAAATGCAACTCGGACGTTGATCGACTTTTGGAACGATTCGGTATCGCGCTCGTTTAGACAGCCAGTTGAGACGTTACTGAACCTCAGCCCAAGCGCAAACGCTGTCAAAACAAAAAGTTGATACAATGCAACTTCTACTCGCACGTTTCTGAAACGTTTCTTATTTTGGTGTGTTAAATTGACGAAAATCGATGGAAAAAAATAACTTAAGCTATAATCAAATTATAATATAAGCTTATGTTTTACTTCAAAGCTGTAAAATAACACTACGGACTATTTTAGTTTGTTAAAAAGTGAATTGAATTTTGACATTACTAATTACTTCTTTACGTAAATGTTTTCTACTTTTGTCACAACTCACAAGTCACTATTCAACACTTAGGTATAATATGGCGTTTGTAAAATAATATAGTAAAACAATATTATGAATTCAACTACGTAAATTAAAAACTCTAAGTATAGGTCTATCAGAATCTGATGACAATTTTTGACAGCAAATTTTCAAAAAATATCCTAAATCATTGGATAAATTTTTATATTTGCATGTTTAATACACAGATTAGCTGCTAAAAGAAAAGGATCAAAATGTTTTATTTCAATTACCCCGGTATTATATAGGTATCACTGATGATGGATCTGAAGATCTGAGGTTGAACGTCTAGAGTGCAATTCCTAAGCGCAGCCCCCCACCAAAACAAAAACAAACACAATCCAGAAAGTCCAACAGTAGGTTAGGTTAGGTTAGAACTTAGTCCACAACACAAAGGGAGCCGAGCGATCCGACCGTCATAAATTGTGGTAAAGTGCGAATATAAGCTTTTTTGATTTAAATTTCACACTTTAACGTATGGTTTATGGACATCTGCAGTTTACCTCGTTAATGTGCATATTATCGTATTGCGCATTCTAGCGGTAACATAGATATAGATAGATATAGAATTAAGCTCTTTTATTACCTACGTAATTTATATTGAAAGGCATAAAGGCGAATTTCGTAACGAACAAAGAATGCTGCCTCGAAACATTTGAAGCCTGGTACTAAAAGTAATAACTGAACATTGTTACTGGAACGGATAAATTTTACGGCGAAGTTATAAAACGAAAGTTACTAATAATTGTATCCCACTGTAAATAATTAATCCGACATTGATCTTCCACTGTCAAGTGTTTCGATTACAGAACTAGATTTATACAAATAAGAATGAATTTTTGTTATCTTCGTTTAATTTGAGATTGACTGAACCGATTTGAAATATTCGTGGGAGTTCAGGGTTGGTTTATATTAGAACAAAAGGGCTACGAAGTTCACCGAATCATCTAGTCTATAATAAAAATAATTATGGCTCTTTTTCGCATTGAGTCATGGTTATACTACCATAATTATTATCTCCAGCTTGATAATTGACGACGGTCATGAGCAATTAAAGATGTCCTCATCTCAAATAGTCCATGGAAAGCAAGATTTATAATGTAGAGACAAGTTTTTATGCACTTAAGCAACAAATTGTGGAACGCTAGTAAATTTTTTCTATGCCACTATTTACAGCACAATAATAAAAAATGCCGCAAGTCTGAAACTAAATTCAGCGACTGTTCTTTCTCTGTAACTTTTGCAATATAAAAGAAGATCGCAGACGGCAGACTTTTTGTGCGATCGAGTCTGCGGCGCACATACATTCTGAATGGCCGCGCCCGCGCCCTGCAGAATGTATGTGCGCCGCAGACTCGATCACATAAAAAGTCTGCCGTCTGCGATCTTCCAAAAGCGAATTAATAAGCCCAAGTATTGTGCGCACATAATAAAGTAAACATGAGCATGACCCAATTTTATCCACGAACAAATGATTAGCTTGACAGATCGGCCGACGCTTTCAAAATTATCCGGCAGATAAAATGAATGCTTGTTTGCCGAAAGCCTTATAGACGCTGTCACGCCATTTCTGTATAATTAGTAGCAAGGGGAAGTATCGACCGAAGTACGTCGTATAAATTGTGAACTCGTACGAGCCACTCAAAACCGCGATCACGACGGCTCACTCTGCGGCCTCAAACATAAACAACTCCCCGATAAAATCTCCACAAACGTCCGCGTTAAATTGAATTTTATGTAGGTCGCCATTAAAAACTTTTGTATCATAAAATAGAAGGAGATTATGCTCGGGTTTTAGATGAGTAATGCTGAATAATTACAAAAACTACGGAGATTTCTGCAAATTGTGAATTTTGTTGTATTATGTAGGTATTTGATAAACGTTAAAATAAACAGTAATCACAACACCAAAGAGTTTTCAGTAAAATGAGAGGGCTGCTAAAACCAAGTTAGTTCTCGTAATTTTAACGTAATGGTACTTTTCACATCATTCTATCCGAACTTCTGAAAACATTGTTAAGACAAAACATAACAGGGAGAAAAGGTTTCAAACTTTGTCCTTTAATTTGATACCATGATTGCCGACCCTTATTTCGGCGAACTTTCAACTATACTACCTATTTACCTCGGGATAAATCCGTCAAAGTGGATTAGAAATCTCCTGTGTACCGCTTAGTGTGAAAATAGCTTTACAAAGGTAGTTTATTTTTTGCTTCCCCCAAAAACACAAAGAAACTTTTTATCGTTACTGAAAACTACGAAACAGATAATACATCTCTGTCACAGAGAAGCCGGAATACACTATCATCTGCAAATACGTTTGATATTTCGGGAAGACAATACCTCGCTCGATCTGTTGACCCAATTTACCCAATTAAAGATATACAGCCTTATGCTTTTAGCTCGCTCGAGCTTCAGCTTGATAACTGTTTCTTTACATCGAATTTTACATTGTGTAAGCCGGCCCGTAGACGAGCAATTATATTGTCAATATCATGCTTCAATTTAATTGAACAGTTTATTTGACAATTAGACTAAAGGCACGCGATATTTAATATCAACCCTAAACGGTCAATAATATCAGAGTAGAGAGAACTAAGTATATCTATTGTGATAGTATTACGCAATACGTGTATATAATAATATATTGTCAATCGACAATAAAATTTTACGTCTAGTGGCTGGCTTATAGAAATGAACTCATTAAAAACTTTTTCAATTGTCACTTGTAGGTTTTAGCAAAGGGTATTAAGAATTCTGTGCGAGTTTTCACATTCAACGCTAGATCTTTTTCGACTGAATGTGTGGTAATTGGTGTGTGATGCTAATTAATATAATGTCTCCATCAAAGATTTTTAAATATCACGTTTTCTTAGCGATAAACATGAAATAATTACAAATATGTTGTCATTTACTCCTTTTTTACTAATATCGGATCAAGCTCATATCTTGAACTGAATAGAATTCGTAGCAGCAGCTATTTAGAGGTAATTAGTATTAAAACGGATATTATGCTATCTGAATAGCATTTAATCAGATGTGATAAATAGATGAGCGAGATATCTACGCAATACGTTATAACTTATAATTATGTGTAGTGCAGATTGCTTATGTACCATCGGAGAAATTTATTCACACGCAGATTAACCTATGTAAAATGGTTGGGTTATGTCAATTTAATGTTGTCGACAGGCCTTGAAACAAACCGAACAAATTACGGCCTCCATCTGTCTATGAATCAATTTGCCTATTAGTTACTTAGTAAAAAACATGTCCTTTGCTAATAAGAGTCGATTATTATTTTTAACAAAAAATTAAAACCGACTTCCAAGGTAAAAACAATAATAACATCCTTATAATATGAACTCGAAAAAATTAAAACCGACTTCCAAGGTAAAAACAATAATAACATCCTTATAATATGAACTAAAAAGTATTAAATAATTTTTCCTATCTCATGGTGCCTTCTTCCGAATTCGGCTAAAACTCAACTATTTCTGTACTCAATCTTCATAAATTTGAAGTCAGATGCCAAAATATTTGAAACATTTGTAACTGGCACCGACTTCAAAATTATGAAGATTGAGTACAGAAATAGTTGAGTTTTAGCCGAATTCGGAAAAAGGCACCATGAGATAGGAAAAGTTATTCAATACTTTTTAGTTCATATTATAAGGATGTTATTATTGTTTTTACCTTGGAAGTCGGTTTTAATTTTTTGTTAAAAATAATAATTTCACTCTTTTTAGTTACCTAGTAAAATCATCGCGTACTATACGTAGATTAGGGCCGATTCACACCGAATGGCAGAGGTCAGGCGGGCAGTTTCAGTGTCATATGATTTTAAACTTTATCTTCATTATTGTAATGCTACGTTTTGATGCTTGCCGAGCCACGGCAAGCCTCCACAAGCCCGAGCGTGAAAACAGGTGAAAACAGGTGGCTTGCGTGAGCTTGCGGACGCTTGTAGACGATCGGGAGTAGTGTCGGTTTTTGGACAGAGATCAAAGGGCATGTACGTAATACACTGACGTGTTCACGAGCGTGAAAACGACTTACAAATGCAAAGCGAGATTTGTGGAGGATTGTGGCTTGTGGAGGCTTGCCGTGGCTCGGCAAGCATCAAAACGTAGCATTATACATAGTATCGCTTGAGAAATCGACGCCGCCGGCGACCGCAAGAGGCCACGAGCGTCCACGGGTGGCCGTAGATTTCTCAAGCGATACTATTACAACAATGAAAATAAAGTTTAAAATCATATGACACTGAAACTGCTTGCCTCGCCTCCGCCATTCCGGTGTGAATCGGCCCTAATACACCTGTATACTATTCTACGTATCTTATTACAATTTGTTAACAGTCACACTTACAAAATATAATATCAGCTGCAGATAATTTTAAACAATACATTTAAAAAAATCGAAATGGACACTTGCTAGGGCCGGAATTTCAGCAGCGGCGAGGATTTCAGTGTCATATGATTTTAAGCTTTATCTTTATTATTGTTATACATATTATCGCTTCTGAAGTCTACGGCCGCCTGTGGCCGCGATTGGTAAGTGTGACAGCTGTGCACTCTAGCATGTTACTTTTATTATCGAAGCAACTTACTTCTCAGAAGTAATGTCAAATGTGTGCCTTACGCTCTGAAGATAAGGTTGAATATTTTGTTATGTTTAATTTTGGTGACATTGGTGACCCTGGCGTGGTAATGATGATGATGATGATTAATGTAATTTGTATAGTAGCATATGCTTTCAGTTCTTAACACATCGTCTAAATCCCCAAACTTGTATCTATAAGGAATCCGGAGTTCTCTTAGTATCTTCGGAACCATAGTATACCTTGGTGCAAAATCTTGCGTTTTGGTAGCATATGCTACCAAAACGCAAGATTTTGTACGTTAAGTAACGCCAGTTCCAAAAGTTTCAAATATACTGTCAGAGAACAGAAGATTCATCTGGTACCGACTTCAAAATGATGAAGATTGAGTACAGAAATAGTTGAGTTTTAGCCGAATTCGGAAAAATGTAGTACCTTTTTCCGAATTCGGCTACTTACTTTTGTTTACTATTAGATAGGAATTATTAAGTATTTAATACTTTTTAGTTCATATTATAAGGATGTTATTATTGTTTTACCTTGGAAGTCGGTTTTGTTCCTTGCTAACTCAAGTAAATTGTGGCACGGTAAATGGAAAACTAGAGTCACCACAGCATTTAAAATGTAAATAGTTCGCGGAACAAGTTCAATTGAATTCACGTGCGGATTATTGTGTCTGGCAATAAAGGCTCTATTGTATGCCACAGCCATGCCACCGTCACCCGGTGATTAAGCCTCGGGAAATCACATTGAATCGGTTCGAAAAATGTCGGATCGCATTTTAGGGTTGTGTTTTTGCGATCCAATTACATAAACGCTACATGCATGTTGTATATTTGATATTGCGAAAATAACGTTTAGAAACCCGTTAGCCGACGGAGCGAACATGAATGATCCGTCCAATGTGCTGGCAACCAAAAACGTGCTACTTTGATAATATTTTTCATACACTACTTGTGCTACAAAAATAATGATCAAGAAATTCTACCATTTTTTATCGTTGGGGGAATACATTTACGCATCCCCGGGGCCTGGGGAGGACCACCGATGTATGTGGGACTCCCCGGGGTGGACGTAGTATCCGCACTCGGGACTACCCACTAAAACCCCAACAGTGTTCCTGCTCCTGAAGGTGGGACTACGGGAAACGCGATACACGACCGCAGCCAAGCAATTCCCCCTAGTAGCTATGAAATCATAACGTTATCGAATGTCAAATATGGGAGCTGTGAAAACGCTATCATACAGTAGGGAATGTTACGCAAAGTTCAGAGCAGGGGCGCTACTAGCACATACAATAAATAATCCAACCGGATTATTCGATTCGGATTTTTAGACATATTGCACACGTCATATCAGAATATCGACAGAAACGTTGTAGGACGTCGAACAAAACCTTTTGTTTACTGTCTGAACTGGTGCTGCCGTCTAGCATTAAAACATTACAGTAAGTATTACCTCTCAATAACGTTACGAATACAAAGCCGTCAATCGTTCTTGCTTAATTCGAATTATTCGTTCGAAATAAAATAGCTATCTATATTTTTATTAATTTTAAACAAGATTGAATGCTGAAGTCGCATTAATTTGTGTTTGGCAGCAGACATCTTTTACTTGAGTTACCTACTCGAGTAGCAGAAGCTTGTAAGGGCTTCCTTACAAAGTTGTACAGAAGCTTTAAAATATACTTTGTAATTAATTTATTTTAACGTCTAAGACATTAAAAGTATTTTTCTTATTTATTGGACCATTTAATGGAAATGTTTTAAAAATAAAAATGTTTTTGTAGAATGTGTAAATGGGGTGGCGATTCGGGTTGGACAGGCGATTCGACTGGTGACTTGCCGCGCGACTAAAATCGACTCACCCGTGTAAATCGAGCATAGAAATAATTTAATTATGTATTATCATTTCATGAAATATCGATAAAATATATTTTAATTAGCTTATCATATTTAAAGGTAGGGAAATATTTTGATGTTTGGAGCATAATTATTAATTGACTTTAATGACCCTAATACTGGTACCATTTTTATTTACGAAAAAGCTACAAACTAATTTAAATTTAATACCATATTTTGTAAATTATATTTTTACATACTATAAATACTTACGTTGTTTTGTCAATGTTTGTGGTTTTAGGAAACCAATATAATATTAATGGTTTAATTTTTTCAGCTAGTACATTAATTATTATAAGTACTACATATTTATAGTATTGAGAACTTATTTTCATTATTTGTAAAAATAACTTGATTCATAAGGGCATTATATTTTTAAGTTGGGAAACTCAATAATAGCCGTTTTGCAGACGGATTATCACAAAGGTTATTTTTAATCTGTCCTCATTACGACGTTTATAAATCATCGAACCTTCTGCTAAAGGAAGTGAAATAAAAAAAGCGCTTAAACTGGTCTTAAAATTTGTGAAATATGGTGAAAGTTTTATGTGCCCCGCAGGAGGCTTTAATGGGAGGTGGTGCCCAATTTACTTAATTCACCTCAGATGTCGTAAACGTTGTATTCGCTGTAACATGCAATACTTCACCGACACATTTGTTTATGAGACGGCTTTATGACAAAGTAATGTATTAAAGACTGACGGCCAAACTCATAGTCATTAAATTATAACTGTAGTATTTAATACTTTGAGAGAAACCTTCGAACCAGATAACAAAACAAGACCTTCACTACAATAATTCCTATGTTTGATTAATGATGTGTCAAAATAGTTATCGTGCATTCAGCATTCTCTTTCTTATATTTTACAAAGAACAAAAATATAACATTACAATATAATAAACCATTGTATTAATACAGAGCTGCAGCACTCTGAAAACAGACTGATAAATAGTTCATACGTTTCTTCTGAATACGTAAATTCCGATATACTCGTACATAAATTGTATTATATACTTACTCTATTTATTTTTATTATTTTGCAAGAACTTAAGATACTCTATTTCAATTAATTTACGGTACCTTAAAGGATGGCCATTATATTATGCTTTTGAATATAAAGGATAGTTTAGACACAATGTAGTAAGAAATAGAGGTGAGTAGGGTTCAATAAACCAACATTGTTGTAAATGACCAAAGACAAAGTTGCTTGTTCTGGACGAAAGAAAAATAATGCTTCTAGCGTTCCCTATTCATTTTTCTAAAACCTTTGCATAATATTAAATTTAGTATCAGAAAATCCTTTAGCAGATTGGTAGATTCTGCGCATCCACGTGGGGATGTTGTCCGTTGTGTATAATATGTTGTTATATTATCTACAGGTAAAGTGATTTTGTGGCTCGTGGCCAATATCGAAACGAATGCTGCCGTTTCGTAAATTGTCACAGACAGCTGTTGCATACAAAAAGACTCTCACGCTCCTATGACAATGTCATCCAAGTGGCAGATCTCGGCCTGTTCGTAAGGGCACAATAGACATAACTAGCAGTAGTTCGACTGCAAAGAAACGGACAGGTTTCAATATCTGTCAAATTCGTCGGGTTTCACTAGGATTATGAACGGAATGTGCCTCGCGCTGGCTGATATAATTTATTTTTAAATATTTAAAATAAAGATTTCAAAATTGAATTCTGCCAATTTTAATCGCATGCGCCAAAACACACTGGTGGGGGGCTCTTCACTGGTAGATATTAATTTTGGAAAAAATTGCCGGAATTTTCGTTGTCTACGTAATTCATCGTAAGTCCTAAGCGACATTATATTACAACGGACTTAAGAGATTATCTGTAAAGTAATTCAAAACAGCTAAGTCTCTTTATTGTGTAAAAAGAAGTGAGTTTACTCGGAGCAAACACGAGTAGACAGGATAAAGACCACGAAATATAGAAAATTAAAGACATTTATTTATAGTATCTATTAGAAAAATGTGAAAGTTTATATTATGTGGGTACATGGTGGAATGGTTGTTATTCTTTTGTCCAAAACCTATTCGATTGTTGATGAAAGGCATAAGAATAGTTTAGATTGTGAATTAAAATAATTGGTATAGGCCCAATGGTATATTTATTACGCGGGTGGGTTGATATTATAATAAGAAATATTAACATAATGTTAATTTAATGAAAAAATATACAATAATTGTTGCTTGAATTAGCTACAAAACAAAAGAAAATTGTATGCTTTGTAACTAAATTATATGGATCACACACTTTGGAAGCGTAGGAAATAATGGCCAAAGTTTTATGCTATCAGACAGTGCTATCCACACACATATGCTATCCACTCACGTTGAATTCAAACAACTACGCATCTGTGTTTTACATATTATATCTCATATTATATGTCTATACTAGAAAAAGTACACAAAACAAATTTGTTGCAATATAGGGCATAAATCTCAGAATATTTTAAGTGAATATATTGTGATATTTCCTATGCACGCGAATTTGCACTTACAATGAGTAACGTAGGATTAGGTTTCCTTTTGTAGTATATTCAGTGTATTATATTCGTTAATGTGTCAAAACTCTGCTTCCGTAAACAAATCGAACCGAAGATGCCCTCGCTATTTGGCGCAGATTAGTGCGCGTTTATGCGCCCTTGCGCGTAAACGCAGAACCGAATCTGCGCCAAAGGCGCCACTAAAAGGCGTAATCATTATTTACGCCTTTTTAGTAGGAGTCTAACTGGGCTCTATTATTTTCCTTACACCTAGATAGTAAAATTGTGTTAAAATGTTCGCATCGCCGTAATCAAGTTAGTTAATAAATGTTGACGTATGTGAGGCCACGGTGTTAATCGAGTGATAAATTGTTTAGTCTGTTATTAAATTAACGGGAGGTAACCTACTAGGGTCTAAAGTAAACGACGTATCTTAATTCAGGCTTACAATTTACACATAAGTACTAGTAGGTACTTTTAAAATATATAGACACGATATGTACATGTGGCCTTTCCTAATATAATGTGTAATATTAATTTGTTATGATTTATTACAAGACTAAAAAATAAATTTCAAAAAGTTGATTGTTTACATTGAATACGCACAGAAATTACTGGACTGGTATTGAAGAAATTTGCCACAAATATAGAGTAGATTATCGAGAAGGACAGGCAGGAAAATTTACGGATACCATAGGATCCATATACCATCTATATTTTGTAAGAACAGAGTCAGGAAAACATATTATAGTAGTGAATACTTCTTACGCGTATCAAATTAAGCAAACCCCAAAGCAAGTTCACAAAGGAGTTTTTACGTGATTACCTTCATATACATATATCGTATTAAAGGTAAATAAGTACTGATTTCGAATCGACCTTTGACTGAATTGAAAAAAGGTTACGTACCTAAGAAAGCATGAACTTATGCGTAAAGATTATTTTATTAAGGTAATAGGGTTTCGGGCGCTATTACTGGATCGATGCGCATGGTAATGGGTTAGGTGGGAAAATATATTAACTTTCGGGCCGAGACGATAAATCGTCACCGTGTTGAGTCATTCTACATTTATCGAAGGCACTAATTGAATTTGATGATATACGCCACCCTGATGTACCATCAGAAAAATTGGTTTATTGGCAGATGGCAGACCCACGTAATTTGATCGAGTTATGCTCAGCCGACAGAATACGATTAACATTGACTAGACGTAATCTGACCTGCCCCCCTAGACAAGCGGCAAGTAAACGCTAACACCACAAAATGTATGGGATTTGACATTAATATTCGCTAGCGAAGCGATGATTAGGTGGGTCCGGCGTTTGCCTATGTATAATTTTTTTTATTGGTACATAGCGATTAAAATTGACTAAAATGCTCTAATTATTAAAGTTATTCATTTAGTTTTTCCCTAATGTGAGCCAAACATATTAACATTCTTGGCATTAAACCCTCAGAACTACTAACCTATCCTCCTCATCCTATCTTATCCACATACGAAATACATTAATAAAAATTGCGACCATTACGAAAAAGTAATCACACAAAAATGTTTCGTATTTTGGCATCACTGACGTACGGACTACGGACACGGGGTTTTGTTCCGATAGCTAGATCGACTATTGTTTTCGCTGAAAGCCTCCATCAAGTCAACCAGGACCTGACCAAAAACCAATCTAATACATTCGACAAAACAAATTTTCACGTCAATTCACAGATTTCACGGTTAAGTTGTGAAGTGGAGTTGAACCTTTTTCGTTTGTAAATATATTTTCTTAGTACACATTCTGAAATTACAGTCGCCTTTGACGTAAAGTAAACTCTAGTGCGACGGCCCAAACAAGATTAATTCGTTTGGTGTAAATATTACCGCAGCTTTAATATAGGATTACACCATGTAATGTAGTCCATTCTCTTACATAATATGATTATGTCGGTCGTAACAACTAATAAGCCATTATGTATGAATAAAAATTTCACGATAGCAGCTGCTTATATTATAATGTTACATGTTATAAAAGGAGCAAAAAAATTCATAAAAACAAAAGTAACTCTTTCAGTGATGTTACTTTTACAGTGAACTTTATACTGGAGACACATGCACTCTAAATTTTAATCGCTCACTTAGTTTTGTTACACTACCTGAAACTGGATGCGTCCGGCACAGAGGCTATACTCCTGCTTATCAATGATATTATAATTATATCAATATCTAATCTAATATACGTAAATAATATTCCAAAAAGAGGCAGTGACATTCTTTTTCTATAGGCACAATGTACCATCGAGGAAATTGATTCCTAGGCAGTTGACAGACTGACGTTTTGGTCGGATCATGTCAATTCAATCTTAAGAGGCCAGGGTACCCTCGAAATTCTCATACATACGTAATACCAAAATCATTTTCTCATACGAAAATATTTAACATGTTTGAGTTATTTTTCAGCTTAAAATAGTAATTACCTAGGCTCCTGTACAAAAATTAACTTCAAAATATTTAATCACTAAAAAATTTTTTTTGTATAATTTTTTTTTACTAAATTTACTACTAAATATTTAAACACTAAAAAATAGATTCTATTTTTTAGTGTTTAAATATTTTGAAGTTAATTTTTGTACAGGAACCTAGGTAATTACTATTTTAAGCTGAAAAATAACTCAAACATGTTGAATATTTTCGTATGAGAAAATGATTTCGGTATTACGTATGTATGAGAATTTCGAGGGTAGCCCGGCCCCTTAATTGTGATCTGTCGGCTGGATTTGACGTAGATATCAACTACGATAACATGGCGCGCCCCTCCAAATTACTGTTTCAATGTGTGTAGTCACATCCTTATGAAAGAGTTTGTATGTAGTAAGTATTCAACCAATCACAGTAGGTACACGTAATATTTCAGTTAATGTCACTTATTAAATGATCAAACGAACTTACCAAGTGAAGTTCGATCATTATTATATGAGTCGCTTCATTCGAAGATATATAATTATCAACCAGTAGTACCTCTTTATCTGCTAGGCAATCGCGTTTTTTCAAAGACGTATGTGGGTAGTTGAAAACTTACGCGCACGCTCGGTTACTGGACGTTCCGGCATGTCTCATTATGTTTAGAGAGAAGTAATGCAAAAAATCTTTCTTTCTTTTTTTGGGTACTGCAGCAAACATAGTTTCGTGCAGACTGGGTGGGAGGGAGATTATATCTTCGAATGAAGCGACTCATATAATAATGATCGAACTTCACTTGGTAAGTTCGTTTGATCATTTATTATATTTCTTCGCTTCATTCTTCGATATATAATTATTAACCAGTAGATTTTCAGAGTAACGAAAGAAAGTTTTTTTTTACGAAATACCATATTCATTATGAATAGTAATCATTATTATATTGGAGAAAGAATTTAACAATAAATAATAATAATAGTCAGAAACGAAACGTAAGAGACCTCTATGGTTTGTGATTTAAATGATAACATACTGGGATCATGGTGATTATACATAATATTATAACTGATTCAGCGAAATTTTGTTCGTCGATAAAATTATGGGTAAGTGTTGGAGTCGCTAGTTCAGCCTTTCGACTGTCGTCTTACTAATCGTCATTAATCGTGTCCAGTTTCAGTCCCCGTATCTACGCTCGTGTCGACGCTCGTGTCGACGCTGCGCCGATCTCGCACAGCACCTGCTTTATCCTATTTAATATAATCTTGAATAACTATCGCACGGCGTAATAACTTAAATATAACTTGAAACTCTTTTTAATAAAAAAGAATTACATTAATTAATAACATCACCGATCCAATCACGCCCGGGAGTTGATGTCTTTGTAATATAAATTTCGATACCGCTGTTTAAAACCGTAATTTTTTATTTTGCCGAGTTTTATTAGGCAGAAAGTTTTAAGTCAATTACCAGTATTCAGTTGGTACAGAGTGCAAGAAAAAACAAATAATTTATAAGTGGATCCCGGGTACTATCCCGGGATCCACTTATAAATTACTCTACTACTCAGGTATGTATTTATTATACAGGTACTTTTACCGGAAAGCTTCTTTCGAAAGACGCTTCAGTCTTCACACATTCATCTGAGCCAATGTCACCAACCAATAAAGTCAACATTGTTCATAAACAATGACAGTGCACATTGATGGCTGTAGAAGATAATATCGTGATTCGTATTACAGCCATTGTCAAATTGTTTGACTAAGGTTCCGATGGAGCGGACGAAGATCTCTGTAATAAGTCTATTTAGTTAATAAGATTAAACAGAGTATTTATCTAAAATTTAAGTCGAAGTAAAGTATTTTAGAATAAATTTTAATGAGTCTACTGCTTTAACTGGGTCCGGCTCTGTGGTCGTCGATAGTGTGATTATTGCATATTAATACGATTAAAAGTCGAGAATATTGTGTTCTCGGTCCACCAGACTGAATAATTTAACAATTATTATTCAAAAATAAGTGTGATTCTGTTATCGTATTTATCATTGCATATTTTATTTAGTATTAAATATTTTAATCGCTTAAAACTAGTTGCATTCCGCGGCGGGGGTCAGGAATCAGGATATGAAGGTGTCAAAATATCTATCAGTTGAGATAGCTCACGAGTACATTGATTTAACTGTTCTATATTATTTCGTTTTTAATAGGCATTTATTTAATATTATATAATATATCTAATATATAAAATTCTCATGTCACGGTGTGCGTGGTTGAACTCCTCTGAAACGGCTCGACCGACTTTCGTGAATCTTAGCGAGCTAGGGTTGAGAATCGGGCAACATCTACTCTTTTATCTTTATATTAATAAGTGTATTCATTTCTTGAATAACTAATAGTAAATTGTTACAACTCGAGACTGACGGCGACTATTGTTTGTACAACGGGATAGCAATCATGAACTTTGCTATGGTGACATACTCTTTAGTAGGTATAGTCACTTCAATAAAATAATAATATTATGGGCGAAATACTTTATATGGCAAAACAACGTTTGCCGGGACAGCTAGTTATGTTATAATAATATATATTATAAACGTCAAGACTTAAATATTTACATATTTTTTGTGGGTTTAATACATCCATGGCACTATTAACAATAAAACGTTAAGAAAAAGGGCCTGAGGCTGAAGAATTGTCGCCTATAATACTAATATTGTTAAAGCGTGGTAAGTCTAGTCTAGATAAAGCCTACGCCTGGTCTAGTTTCCTTCTTTATATTTTTTTTGTGAAAAAAATAAATAAATGTAAGCGCATCTGATAGTCTGTATATCAAGACTTAAGGCTCTTAATCCGTTAATTTAAATCTTTCGATCGACTAGTGAGTTAATAGAAAACAAGAAGTAGGCTCTTAAATCTATTTTTGCTAGATATCCACTTTTGGGTATTGGCTTGAAATCCTTAAAAGTTAATTTTCCAAATTAACATGTAATTTTGAAATAAACTTACGAAGTGGTTTCAAATTTAAAATAATTCAATAATTGTATTTAAAATATAATACAATATTTTCCGCCGCTTTGTTTGGGGAAAAGAAAATCTTTGAAATAAGGTAACCTTCGATAAGGGTACACGAAAATATAGTTTTAAATTCTAATAGTTTATTGATGTCATTAAATTAAGCCAGTGGTCCCCAACCTGTTTTTGTTTTTGGAACGAAGTTCCCTAATTTTTTTATTTTTCATGCGGGCCGCAAACATTTTTGGTCTTGGTGTCGCGGGCCGCAACAAACATTTTTAGGTTTAAAAAATAATGTAATTTAAAATTAACGATTTACAAGTGAAAAAAAGACTTTCACGTTGACTGTATAATATTTTGCCCGTGGGCGTGAATTTCAAAATGGTTTAACATCACGCGAGCTACAAATAAAGTCCCGGTGGCCCGCATGCGGCCCGCGGGCCGCGGGTTGTGGATAGCTATGTAAAGCCCACAATAATTATAATAGTAACATCTATAAAATATATATAAAATTAACTGTCAGCACTACGGCTGCAGTGTTGAGCGTTTAGTCGCCTCAGCGCTCTTCGAACTAGAAAGAGGTTGATTGTAGCGGTACAGTACTAGCGGCGCCAGCCACGGTAACCAGCTCTGCCCCCCCCCCCCTTTTGACGGGTAGCGGGAAGGGTTTGCCAGAGCCCAAAAGGTACCCGATTGATGGGATATACTAATTTGTCTCTGAGAACAAATACTGGAATTATCCGACGAAACAATAATAATCTCGGTCTGATATTGAGACAAGACTTATCGAGTCTGAGTGTTATAGGTTTCCGTTACGAAGTTGTCTTTTACTTATCAGATTATATTATCAATATAATCTGATAAGTTTGATAATAATATATATTGAGATAAATCAGATACTGTTGATAAGTCTGATCATATCGAGACTTTGTTAGGTGAGATCTATAATGATTATAATCGATCGAAATAGAATCGATCTGAAACACTTATTATCAGGAATGTTTTATAAGCAGTAGCTTAACTTAATCGTTTTTAGGATCATTTAAAACAATAATCTGGCGAATCCAACGAGGGTGCACCTAACGTCAGTAGGAGCCCTGGATCTATCCGGATCTGGTCCGGTTCTATCAGTACCGGTACTCGGGAAGGCTTCGGGTTCATTCGTAACCTGATCGTCCCGTACCTATATTGGTCACTTTTAGTGATATTTTCCCGATTGTCTGGTCTTAGTGACCTAAAAAAATAAATATTGGGGTAGCTCGTTATAATCGACTTATTTGTCGATAAAATATGTTGCAAAAAATATTGAGGGTAGTAACTATAACGTTACGTAGATATTAAGTAAGTTTCGTTATGTACACTCGCGGTGTATCCCGAGTCCCAAAATTGGTGCAAGATTTATTTAATAATTATAATTATATACCGGCAGACATTGTAAATCATAATCGTAGTTCTATAATTAGAACAAAAGGATCGCGCGAGACGCGCATTGGTTGTTAACTGATGAGACTCGCAGTCTATCTAGTTATTAGCTCAAAATAGATATTCTCTATAAAACGGCAAAGATATTAATATAATAATAATAATAATTATGTAGTTATATTTATAGAACAAAGAGCGCGGGAAAAACGCGCGGTAGTTGCAATTTTTTTATTTTTAAGCATTGTCGGAGACTCGTAGTCAATCCATACATAATGTTGATTTGAAAAATATCAATATATTTTAAATTGTAATTAACTCGCAGTTAATCCCCTCAAACCAGCCAACATAGTATTGTACTTCTATTTTTAGATAAGACATCATTAGAGACCCGCGGTCAATTCCGATGCATAAGGATTGTGTTTAGAGACTCGCAATCAATCCACACATCATAGCGGCTTATAAAATAACTCGCTGTTAACCCCCAAACCGGCCAACGTATAGTTCTATTAATAGGACAGATAAAGCATCGTCAGAGACTCGCAGTCGAGTCCAATGCATATAAATTGTGCTTAGAGTCCCGTAGTCAATCCACACATTATGGCGGCTTATAAAATAACTTAATATATAATTAAACTTGCAGTAATTAACTTGCAGTTATTTCCCCCAATCGGACAAACATATAGTTCTACTAGCTGTCCCGGCAAACGTTTCTTTGCCATATTATATTAAGTATATCGCCCGTTTTATTTTATTGAATTAGTGACTAAAATATAAGTATGTCACCCCCGTGACCCGCGACGCATAAACAATGGTCGCTCTTTACAGACAAATAATTAGCAATAAATTAAAATTGCGACTATAATTTGAGATTTAAACTATCCTATCTCTCAAGTTGGATCGAACTGCACATGGTGTGCGAATTTTATTATAATCGGTTAAGTGGTTTAGGAGTCCATTGAGGACAAACATTGTGACACGAGATTTATATATATTAAGATTTATAGAATAGGTAAAACATCGTCAGAGATCCGCAATCAATTCCGATGCATATTATAGGATATAGAATGTGTAAAAGCACTCACGGTCCAAACACACTGTACTTATTGACTCACAGTCGCAGTACGAGCCAATCACCTGCAGTTGTTTTCCCCAATCCGGCAATCATATAGTTTTATAATTATATTTATAGAACAGATAAAGAATACATAATATTATAGATCGTGTATAAAGACTCGCAGTCCCAACACATTGTACGTTTATTGACTCGCGGTAGCAGTACAAGCCAATTAGTATTGAATATACTTGACTCGTCTAGGCCTCGGTAGTGCGTGCCGTTTATTTAAGTATTTAATAGTATTTACATGTATTTTCTTATTACACGATAAAATAACACTGACTTTAGTTACTTCCAACACTGACTCAATCATTTAATTAATAATTATAACCAGCTGCAGCGCTTTGGCATGGTTACCAAGTATTCGTGCTCGCGTTGCCTCGCGTTAACAAAGAATAAGACATACCGGAACGTCCAGTGACCGAGCGTGCGGGTAAGTTTTCAACTACCCACATACGTCTTTGAAAAAACGCGATTGCCTAGCAGATACAGAGGTAGTACTGGTTAATAATTATATATCGAAGAATGAAGCGAAGAACTATAATACCAATATTTGTTGGTAAACTAATCATAACTAACCTACCGCGCAAGTCAACGCACTTCAAACGTTTTGACAACGCACTTCAAACATTTAGAATTTTGGAGGGCCGCGCCATGTTATCGTAGTTGATCTCTAACGACCGTTTCCAATATTTGATCTATCTCTGGTTTTGCCCTACTAGAGATAGGAATAGCTCTCATTAGACATTAGAGACATATATTTTATGTCAATTCAATGCTAGCTTCGATCGGTCGTATGTCAAACCAGGGATAGATTGAATATTGGGAACGGCCGTAACGGGACCAAAGGTCCACCATCTTCCTAGGAATCAACTTATTTGATAGTACATAATATTATAGAGGTACAGTCTACACTCTACACAGAAAATCTAGGCAAGCTAATCTAAAGGATAATAATCATAGCGCTTCTGAGATTGCATCAAGGTGGAGCCGCGTCGCAATTTAATCACGGATTATGGAACTTCTCCGCCTTTTAATGTCACCTGGATTAGTCGGGAATATTAAAAATACATTAGGAGACAGTCACACAAAAAAGTTGAGCGATTACTTCATAATGATTGACAAAGTATTTTGTAGTACTATCCATGTTCTGGATCTTTTCATGTTTAACTCCAATAAAAAATCGTTGTATCTCTATATATCTATACATATTATAAAACAGTCGCTTTTTTCCCTCATGTTACTTTGTTCCCTTTTATCTTTAAAACTACGCAACGGATTTTGATGATTCTTTCAGTGTTAGATAGCCCATTTATCGAGGATGGCTATAGGCTATATTTTATCACGCTAAGACTAATAGGAGAATGTGGAAAAAACGGGCTATCGATTTTAATCATTTTTTCAGTGGCTATATATTTTATACCCGTGCGACGCCGGGACGGGTCGCTAGTTAAATTATATTTCATACAACGAATGTTGAAATTTATATTCTTTGTTTGTTTGTCTCTGTCTCACACGTTAGAAGTCACAAAACTTAATGGACCTTACATAGTTTACGCTCCTTAAGAGCCCGGGTAACCCTCGAAATTCTCATACATTCGTAATACCAAAATCATTTTGTCATACGAAAATATTTAACATGTTTGAGTTATTTTTCAGTATAAAATAGTAATTACCTAGGTTCCTGAACAAAAATTAACTTCAAAATATTTAAACACCAAAAAATTTTTTTTTGTGTATAAATTTTTTTTACTAAATTTAGTACTAAATATTTAAACACTAAAAAATAGAGTAAAACACTCAAAAATTTATAAATAATTAGTAAATTTACTACAAAATATTTTAATACTAAACAATATTTTTTAGAGTTGAAATATTTTGTAGTAAATTTACTATTTATTTATATATTTTTTAGTGTTTTACTCTATTTTTTAGTGTTTAAATATTTAGTACTAAATTTAGTAAAAAAAATTTATACACAAAAAAAAAAATTTTAGTGTTTAAATATTTTGAAGTTAATTTTTGTTCAGGAACCTAGGTAATTACTATTTTATACTGAAAAATAACTCAAACATGTTAAATATTTTCGTATGACAAAATGATTTTGGTATTACGAATGTATGAGAATTTCGAGGGTTACCCGGGCTCTTAAAATATCTTTATTATCACGGGGGTTACTGTATTACATTGATTGACTGTTATTTTGATCATAGTGTACAAAAATGTAAGCGTCAAATAAATAGTGAATTGTATCGTTAACAACACCGTGAGTGGACGTAGCAGAATGAAGTGATCAAACACTCACAATGTAAGTCAGCATTTGTCGGCTGACGGCCAACGAGTGTTCAGTAAATTGTGGAGGCATTCTATTTGTCGCTTACATGAAAACGCTCGTATTCAATCCACTTGTCGCTTATAGTCCGCGCGGAACTAGCTGGCCGCTCTGCCGGTATGTGACCATACGGGCAGAGCGGCCAAGTAGTTCCACGCGGACTATAATACGAATCTCTCAGGGGCTCAATGATGACTTACAGAGACAGGCTCTTGCCCGCGTCTCTTACGTTTTTGCGTAAAATACGCCTTTCTCTTTTACTTTTGCTCCCCCCTCCGCTTTTGCTGCCGTTACCGCCTACTCTCTAGTCTCCACTTCCGCTTCTGCCTTCTTATTTTTTTTAAAGATCAATTTTAATTAAAATAAGACGGGACAGCTCGGGCTATGTATTTATTAGCAATACAAAGTAAAAAATGAAATAGCGTTACAAGTCACACCGCGTCGCAATTCATCTGGTTTTGTTTTCTTAACTAATAGTACAGTTTTAGTAGGACAGTTCAAACTAAAGTATTAGTACTTTAGTAGCTATATTAAGCTGATCTCGCTGCTTCCTAGAGTAGAATATAAAAGCCAATTTATTTACGTGTTCCATTTTCAATTCCTAGCGACCTTGGCGCCAACAACAATACATTCTAGTGTTCAATGTAATCTATCCGCACCATTTCTCTGTACATTAAAAAGTGCGGAGTGATTTCAATGCGACAATACAAATGACGTTGGCGGCACCTCCGACACCGTGCCTCGGGTATAAATCACCTCTTTGTACCTCCTCCGCACAGCTGATGTAGAACACAGTTATAGGGGCGAAATAAATCTAAACCGTAGTATTATTAGTACCAATTAAACTAGATTTATTTGGCCGCAAAATAAATGCGAAACATTGACCGTTTTCACCAACCGTAATGTAACGCTTAGTATCTCTAGCGGTATTTTGTCTACGTGTCTCTTAGGTGATTGAAGAGAATTGAGTGACCGTCTAATACCATTCGTCAGTCCATCAGTCACCATCAGTCAAACATAATTCATGACTGACGGAATTGACTGACGCTTGCATGCCCGTGTAATGCAAGCCTTACAAGAATGTTACCACCAACTTTTACGTCACCTATAAGTGTTGGTAAGACCTTAAGAGTACTATGAACTCTCAATGATCGCTAGGGAACACCTAACTTTAGTGAGCGATTGGTGAAATCATGTCTTACATAAACAAGACAATGAACACAGGTTTTGATGAAGTAGGCTTTTTTTTTAACGGTCTTTGGCCCATCACACATTCCCACCACTGTATCTCCTGTGTCGCCAGGATCGAGAGCGGTATCCAACCAAGAAAACCCTTTGATATGATCGCACGGAGCACGAGCCACGTGCTAAAACTGTCTTGGGACCCACAAGGAAATTAATTAGAAGAAAATAGGAGGAGTAGGAAGGATGAAGTTAGCTTGCTGATCACGGAAAAAGATAAAATCTCTATTGATATTCAGATAACAGCGTAAAATTCCATAAATTTATAATTTGTTTCGGCTTCAAAATCGGTCACTGTAATTTTAGCGTTATTATTTATTTGTCTAGAATCTAGATGCGTTTTACCAACGTTTGGTTTGTTATATATTTTTATTAGATCCATAACACAACAAAAAGTATTATGATATTCATATTATGCTCGTTAAATGGGGAGTGTTATTAGAGTTCTTGTTTGAGTTGTTCAATTCTATTTCAAACAATTCTATGTGCTGGAGTTGGCTTTAAATGCCTCTGGCAAAAATATTTATTGTTCACTCTATAGGTTTCTGGTCAATATGGAAAATTCTGGTTTCCCCGTCGGTCTATAAAACGGATTATTTTTTACGAGGATTACGTTAGGGAGTTTATACTATATAATCTTAACATGTACTGTAATGATTTGTGCTGAACGTTTTAATGAACATTGTTAAGTTCTACCTTCTACCCTCGTTAACTTTTTTCTCCCATGGTTTAGAGATTTTATGTCGTACAAGAAAATGTACAGGTTTTCAAGCCCTTTCATTTGATATATGTCTCAACGTGCTGTAGCACTTGCAGCAGCAGCTTGTGTACTAAGTATCTTGACATCTATATCTATACATATTATAAAACAAAGTCGCTTTTTTTCCCTCGTGTCCCTTTGTTCCCTTTAATCTTTAAAACTACGTAACAGATTTTGATGATTCTTTCAGTGTTAGATAGCCCATTTATCGAGGAAGGTTATAGGCTATATTTTATCACGCTAAGACTAACAGGAGCGAAGAAATAAAGGAAAATGTGGAAAAAACGGGGAAAATTATTTGAAAGGGCTAACTTGAACGCGCTAATCTCAGGAACTACTGGTCCGATTTGAAAAATTCTTTAAGTGTTAGATAGCCCAGTTATTGAGGAAGACTGTAGGCTATATTTTATCACACTATGACTGATAGGAGAATGTGGAAAAAACGGGGGAAATTATTTGGAAGGGCTTATCTTGCGAACTACTGGAGCAATTCTTATGTTATTTGGCACAGATAAGAAGTAGACCACGTGAAGTGACTATCGATTTTAAACATTTTTTCAGTGGCTATATATTTTATATCCATTATCCGTGCGACGCCGGGGCGGGTTGCTAGTACATAATAAGTTAGGGCCGGGACACAAAAACACGGCACGACGTAGTACGGCGCGCGCCGCCTCGGACGCGCGTCGTAAAAACCCACGCCAAGGCGCCGTACGGCGTCGTACGACGTCGCGCCGTAGAAACTCACGGCGTCGCGTCGTAGA
This sequence comes from Lysandra bellargus, assembly GCA_905333045.1. Classification (NCBI taxonomy): domain Eukaryota; kingdom Metazoa; phylum Arthropoda; class Insecta; order Lepidoptera; family Lycaenidae; genus Lysandra; species Lysandra bellargus. The sequence continues at coordinate 1,988,137 of HG995344.1, forward strand.
AACTCACGGCGTCGCGTCGTAGAAACTCACGGTACGACGACGCCTTCGATACCTACAATGCAGGGCGAATTGTCGCAGTTAATTTCGAGAAATGGACCGCACTAGACGCGCCCTGCTCCTGTTGTTGTTAAGAAGACGGATAAAGAAAAGGCAGAAACACAGAAGATACTGGATCCACCCATTTCTTTTAATTATGAATAACGGAAGCCACTTCATAAAGCAGTAAATGCCTTGAAAATAGATTAAAACAAGTTTTTTGGTTTCTTTAGAATGAGTGTATCAAGTTTCGAAGAGTTACTTGATCGGATAACGCCACATATAGCAGGAAAATATGGCAGAGGCAGACCATCTCTCGAACCTCTTGAGATGCTGGGATTAACTGTAAGGTAAAAGAAACAACTTTTTCGTATCATTTTTAATTTCACAAATCAACGACACTAGTAACAACAATTTTTGAAAATTAAGTTGCTAACAGAATAAGCTTAATTTTAAAATATTTACTCTTTGCTTACGTTATACTGATTATCACTACGAGCTTTGAAGGAGTCACCGTATTGGTCCCCATTAATTATTATTAATTAATCATTTTTATAAAGGAAACAGTAAAATATAGAATTATTAACTTTTTTAAATTTGCATTAGACCTTTAGATTCCTTTTTTTAAGAAAAGTCGTAAAGTGATAGGGGTGACGCTGGTACACGTGACGTACTCGAATGGTGATCAAATTCGCTCTCCTCGCTTCGGCCATGTGTGGCAGCTGGTGGTGTTGCTTCTTGGGTAGACTGTGACGAACTACCGGTTGTTTGGTAACCGCCTTGGTACGCACTTTGCCATGAATTTTGGGGTCATTGTGTTTCCCGGTACGAAGATGGATAGTTGCTGTGTATCCACGTATAATTGATGTGATTGTTCGTGTAGATCCGTTAAAACTTGTAAGACCCGACTTTGAAAAATTAATGTTTGATGATCACTTAGTTTATTCAAAGATGGGAATATCGCTTTAAAAAAAGATAAATGTCTGTTTTCGGGCTGTTCCAATGTTGAAATAATCTCTTCTTCAAATGTATCGATAATTTTCTTTTTTCATGCTGGAACGGCGCGTGACGGACTTTTAAATTTTCTTTTTGGACTCTCTTTGTTTGTTTCTTCAGCCAGAATGCTACTATCGGTTTCATTTTGATCATTTCTGTTTAAAAAAAGGAGCTGCTTATATAAATGATATTCCTTAAGTTTTTTAGCACCTGCTCCAGATTTATTTGTTTCTTTAACTTTTTTTTACGTATGTGGCATAGTTATCTTTTACACTAGTCCATTTGTTTACCACAGCATAACCTGAAACAATTTACTATGTCACTTTAGGAACATTATCAGTTGGTAGACTGTTTCGTAGTCTTTTGCATATACAGACGCACACACACACACACATTACACATACACACAAACATACACGCGCGTGCGCACGCAGGCATGGACGCACACACGCATACACACACACTTTTCATTATTTCATTTATTTATTTTCCTATTTTATTTCAGGTTTTTGGCATCAGGAAACACCTTTCAAGACATGCATTTAAATTACTATCGTGGAAGTCTACTATTGCTAAAACTGTAAAAATAGTCTGTGGCGCTATATGGAAGCATCTTTTGTTGGAAAATATACCGAAAATAACTACTAAGCGACTAACAAAAATAGCTGAAAACTTTGAAAACAGTGCCAACTTTCCTAATTGAAACATATTCGTATTTTGAGTCCCAAACATGGCGGATCTCTTTTTTATAAAGCTACAAAAATTATCATTCTGTATCGTTGTTGGCTTTGGTAGATTCTAAATACAGATTTATATATGTTGATATTGGAGCATATGGCAAGGAATGTGACTCAACCGTTTACAATAATTCAAAATTGAATGAATTACTGTTAAAAGGACAACTTCCTTTACCAACCCCAAAGCCTTTACCAGGCTCACAAACACGTTGTCCTTTTGTTTTTGTTGCAGACGAAGGCTTACAATCGACAAATAATGTAATGCGCCCATACCAAGGAAAACATTTGACGATACAACAAAGAGTTTTTAATTACCGTTTGAGCCGAGCAAGAAGATATGTAGAATGTGCGTTTGGTATACTGGCTAACAAGTGGAGGGTATTTCATCGACCATTAAATTCTATAATTTTTTTTTTTTTTTTTTATTCTAAACCGTGAAGGAGCTCAAACATTAGAAGACAATAATTATGATAATTGATGATTCGCTCATTGAACTACAACCAATGATATTCTCTTTGAGTTTTTTATATAATATATCATTGACTACAATTACAGTCAACGCAAGAGGTTAGAACAAGAGCTACCGACATAAGAAATGAATTTTGTGATTATTTTAACTGTGACGTGGGAGCTCTAAGTTGGCAAGTAAATAAAATATAGGATATTACTTACCAAATTTAGTTTTTTCTTGATTATTTAAATTTTGAAAACCAGGAAATAAATTTTCGCATACCTCCGTCCATGCGCTTGTTTTTATTTTATTTTTATATTCCTCGCATGTTTTGTCCCATAGTACGGGACGCAGCTCGACTAGTGATATTAAAAAATCGAGATCAATTATAGCGTCCGTCATTTTTTTAATTTGAATACTTATCAACAGAAACTCGAGAATCAATAAGTATATCTATATACTTATTATAAAATAAAGTCGCTTTTTCTTTCCTCATGTCCCCTTGTTCCCTTTAATCTTTAAAACTACCTAACGGAATTTGATGATTCTTTCAGTGTTAGATAGCCCATTTATCGAGGATGGCTATAGGCTATATTTTATCGCGCTAAGACTAATAGGAGCGAAGAAATTTGGTAAGTCATATCCTATATTTTATTTACTTGCCAACTTAGAGCTCCCACGTCACAGTTAAAATAATCACAAAATTCATTTCTTATGTCGGTAGCTCTTGTTCTAACCTCTTGCGTTGACTGTTGTAGTTCAATAAACGAATCATCAATTATCATATTGTCTTCTAATGTTTGAGCTCCTTCACGGTTTAGAACGAAATTATGTAAAACACAGCTTGCTCTTCTAATATATGTGTGCCAGCCACTTTCTTTAAATCGTCGGTCCATCGTGCTGCGGGACGTTCTACACTACGTTTACGTAAGCGTGGTCTCCACTCTAACACTTGTCTGCTCCATCTACCGTCTTCACGTCTGCTTGTATAGATATTAATTAAGTAACTATTTATTTATCGATGGCTAAGCGGAACGACTGATCTTTAACGCAATTGGTCGCGTCGCGTCGTTGATTACTTTGAGTCACTTAACTAAAGTGTTTGTATACGCGTTGGAGGAACTTTATTAGCGTGATCACACCCTCGTGATAGGCGCGTGTTTTTATTGCTATGGCATTTTGATTCATTAGTATAGAGAACACACAACATGATGTCTATTAATACTTTTAACCGGCCTATTAAGGTCAGTGTACATTGCAACGTGACGAGGCGATGCAATGCATTTTGAATTTTGAAAATAAAATAGGCATTTTGATGCATTATAATCATTGAAAACACCGAACATTATAGAGCTCGTTTTTCTAATTTCAAATATTATGTTATAAGTTATAACTAAATTTTGGAAAAAATCGTACTTAATCCTTCGATCGCAGATTCTTGGAAATCTATTGTTATTCTATTGTTGTCGCGGTTACCCTTAATCCTTATGGGGCTTGATGGGTTAATGCGTTTTTCTCAAGCACGGCACTATTGTGCACTTAATAAAATTCAATTCATAAAATTATGATTCAAAGAATGCATTACATTGCCTTAGCTCATTACGAAATAAGCCGACGATTAGTTGTCAAAATTTTAACAAAAATCTCGGACCTACAATAGCTAATGTTTAAGAGAGTTAGAGCTCAAGGAAGGTGAAGTAATAAGGATCAATTCAGATTCAGAAGTAATAAGGATAAATTTTTATACGTGGGAGAGCCATGCTTCGGCACGAATGGGTCGGTTCGGCCGGAGAAATACCACGTTCTCACAGAAAACCGGCGTGAAACAGCGCTTGAAATAGGGTAGGTATCAAATAAACAAATTTTTAAAGCATATATTGTACTATTACATTATTTAGAACTGTTCAAAGTTCCTGAAAGATGTGACTTTGGTAGTTTTTTTCATCCAGTAGGAGTACATTATTTTATTATTTAAATTAGACAAGCTTTTCAAAATATAATAAAAACTCCACATATTATTTTTTTGTGCCAGTCAATGAAATACATACGTCTAGAAAACTGCACAAAGATGTCGAATTGGCAGCTGTCTTCACCTCAACATTTACCCTACGAATAATAAAAACTAAGGAAGAGTAACTCCGTCAAAAAACATGCTCCAAAATACTTGTCAAAAAAGTGTACCTTAGGGCCGGGACACAAAAACACGGCACGGTGTCGTACGGCGCCGTACGGTGCCGCGTCGTGAGAATTCACGGCGCGCGTCGTAAAAAACTCGGCACGGTGTCGTACGGCGCCGTACGGTGCCGCGTCGTGAGAATTCACGGCGCGCGTCGTAAAAAACTCGGCACGGTGTCGTACGGCGCCGTACGGTGCCGCGTCGTGAGAATTCACGGCGCGCGTCGTAAAAAACTCGGCACGGTGTCGTACGGCGCCGTACGGTGCCGCGTCGTGAGAATTCACGGCGCGCGTCGTAAAAAACTCGGCACGGTGTCGTACGGCGCCGTACGGTGCCGCGTCGTGAGAATTCACGGCGCGCGTCGTAAAAAACTCGGCACGGTGTCGTACGGCGCCGTACGGTGCCGCGTCGTGAGAATTCACGGCGCGCGTCGTAAAAAACTCGGCACGGTGTCGTACGGCGCCGTACGGTGCCGCGTCGTGAGAATTCACGGCGCGCGTCGTAAAAAACTCGGCACGGTGTCGTACGGCGCCGTACGGTGCCGCGTCGTGAGAATTCACGGCGCGCGTCGTAAAAAACTCGGCACGGTGTCGTACGGCGCCGTACGGTGCCGCGTCTTGAGAATTCACGACGCGCGTCGTAAAAAACTACGTACGACACCGTGCCGTGTTTTTGTGTCCCGGCCCTAAGGTACACTTTTTTGACAAGTATTTTGGAACATGTTTTTTGACGGAGTTACTCTTCCTTAGTTTTTATTATTCGTAGGGTAAATGTTGAGGTGAAGACAGCTGCCAATTCGACATCTTTGTGCAGTGAATTCTCACGGCGCGGCACCGTACGGCGCCGTACGACGCCGTACGACGCCGTGCCGTGTTTTCGTGTCCCGGCCCTTAGGTACACATTTCAATACATTTGCAATATTTAGGTGGTCTTGAGCGGTATAAAGGCTGACGTTACATGACAGTTCGAAAGGAACCAAATTTTAAACGGTAATAGTCAAAAACTTCTATTTAATTAAATAGAAGTCTTTGGTAATAGTATGAGAGTTACGTTTCCTTAGTTTTTATTATTCGTAGCATTTACCGTAACATAATCACTCGGAAGAGGCTTCGGAGAGTCGTAGTCATCAATATTAGAGCCCAAGTTTCATAATCCCCCTACTTGGGCGCTTGGAAGTTTTAAATGCTGTTGAATTAATCTATTATATCGTCCCGGGGTGGAAGTTGGAACTATCGAAAATTGTTTTAGGGAGTTCTTAATACTTATTTATGGGTGGCTTACAATTTCGTTAGCGCGGAAATACGTTAAAATTTTCACGGAAAAGTATTTCCAAATTTTTTATAATCGTTTTACGGGTTCAATAGGTAAAAAGACAGAATGACAATCTGTCTTATTCAAATGGAAATATAGACGTGTTAGGAAGGTAGAGGTTATTTTAATAGGCTACTTGACCTATATACAATTTCATTGAACAAATGCATATTTCTAGTAGAACTTGGCCTAGGAAACCGTATTTCACCCTTATCTTCAAATAAAAGCTTATGATTGATAAATAAAGTCGATTTGAAAATATGATTTTATGAAAATAGGATTTGTACTGACGAAAACGCTTTTGCGATACTTCCGATTTGGATGTGACGTCATCCTCATAGTAATTTAATATCTTTTATTTATCGCGCTCGTTATATGTAAGTTTATCTGTACATAAATAATAAGAATAAGCCTAGAAAGATTTGTAAAATATATTTTATTGAATAATTCGCTTAAAACACCAGTTTTATATATTATTTCTATTTATTATAGACAGGAAATGAAATGGCCAAAACAATAGTTTTGGCCATTTCATTGTGAATACTGTGAATTGTGAATACATTGTGAATACATAGTGTTGAAAACTTTTGGAGAATACTCCAAAAGTTTTCAACATTACAAATGATTTCTAATTTCTTATTTAATACTTTTATAATTTTTGGGCACTTTTAGACTCGTAAATTTAGCACATAAAAATGTTCAATAAAGAGAGTTTAAAATACAAAGCGTATGACGTCACACTATGGTGGACAGTGTTTTCGGCGCCATTTAAGAGGCGTATTTTTCAATAAACATTTTTATGGGTTTCCACTGTGTAAAATATCAAAATATTAGTTTTTTTTTTTGTGAAAATGAATGATTAAGAAGCGATTAGCGTGAAGAAAAAAAGTAGGTCAAATAGCCTATTGCTGCTTATACCTTCTTTAGTTTTGTCCGATAGGCTTGTCATAAGCCATCAAACTAAGATTACAATTAGTACTATAAGGCATCCACACGGTAGGTTTTGCCGTCAGTTTTACCGCAATCATGGCTGTAACTGATGGATAACCTGCCGTGTAAGAGCGTGACAGACGGTTGCATGAAGTTGATTGACGAAAATCTGGATATTTTGATTTTTGCTTCATGCAACCATCAGTCACGAATTTTGAGTGAGTGTTATCACATCTGACAAAATTGGAAAAAGATTAGAAACATGACTGTGTAATGTGAAATTAATTCCGTCACTCACCAACAGTCAAACGAAAGTCATGATTGATGGAATTGACTGACCAAGGCATGACCGTCTAATGAACGTCTTAAATTCTTCAATGCTGCAATTAAATGATATGTACTTAGCAACAAAGTATCATAAGCAACGGCCAAACAATATTATTAACCTAATGAAATAATCCTATAAAAACTAACTTTATATTTTCATCGTATAATAAAATAGGAAAATTATTGCAATAGAAGCCGAGCGGTTCCCAGGAGAGTGGGTAATTGGAGGTAAACACAAAGGCCGGGGTCATTGACCCCGGCACGCGAACTGCACCGCGTTTTTTGGTTCGTTAAACTACTTTTTTGTGGCGTAGCATTATATTGTATAAGGCCCAACCGGCCCAAATTATTGCTGAATACTGATTCATATATGCTATATATACCATTCTTCATGAAAATTGGACTTCGTATAAATTATTTTCCTGATATAAGGAATACTTCATGAAATAAATAAATAAATGGAGAAAACTCCATTTATTTATTTCATTTATTTATTAAACGTTTCGACTAAAAAAAGCTTAGTAGTTTATGATTCTATTTTCTTTAAGAACATTTTTAAGTCTGAACCTATAAGCGCAGTAGGCGTTCTCTAGCTTCTACGTAGTCAATGGCGTAGAGCGTCTTCAATGTAGTAACAATACCTCTCGATTTCGATGTCAGTGGCGGGTTTCATATGAAACCACGCACGCCACTACAGCTCTATACCGCTTTACTGCTCTATGTTTAGACTCTAAACTTTGGAGTATGGTGTGTTTGGTCGATTTACATACATACACGTTCACCTCACAAGTCACCGCAATCTAACTTAATATGCCATTGCATTTACTTCGATTTCGAAAACTTGGGTTCAGGTTTATAGATTAGCCACCTTGGATTCCTAATATCGAATGTTAGTTTTCTAAGTACTTGGATTGATGATGTGAAAACAATTAACTATATTTGTTAATATAATATTGACCTTACTTTGATCCGATTGTATTCAGCAGCAAATCCTGATAATATTATGTTAATGATAGTTAAATTAGTGCGATTATTTTGTTAACGCTATAATCAATTATTCATTATCTTCTTTTGCCAACTGGAAATTAAGCGTTTAGCAAAATATGTTTATGCTAAAACCAGACGTAATTTAGCGACGCGTAGAAGCAAAACAAAATTGAACCGTCATACTTTACATTTTCTTTAAATCAGGTAGTCGATGGATATCAACTGAGGCGAATATAATTTCTCCTGACAAGGAGGCAGGGTGGAGGAGGCAAATGCAGGGAACTTACTTTGCCAATTTAACTTGACTGAGGCCACTTTGCTGCATTCAGTGCGTTGCGACTTGCGGTGCGTTGTATCGAAATAAGGGCTAAGAAACACTGTAGCATCGCAAAGGTTCAACAGTTGTTTTCGGCAAGCGGTGTGCGCGCACTGTCGTTGCATCGACGCAACGTTGTGGTTGCGATGTGGTCGGTATTACACGAGTGGTCGACAACGTCTGCAAAATGTGGTACGTGTGAATGGTCCAGTTCATTTACAATACGAAATATACGCAAGACCACGTGGTGTTGTTGTGGTACGTGTGGGTTGGCCCTTAAGGTCAGGTCACGTGCTCTGACGCGAGTTTAAATTTTTTTAAATTTCTAAAATATTGCACAACGCCGATGAACTTTAAAGCTTAAATAAACAATTTGTCAGACTTTTATAGGATAATGCTTTATAGTTAAATGTATTGCGTTTTTAATCGATTTTTATTGTTTCAGGTGCACTGTTCATCGATTTGGACCTACAATGGATTGAAGTGATTAGTGATATAGAGACAAGTGAAATGTGACAGAGTGTTAGTACTAGTATAGAAGCCCAAACCACCAAACTGTGGTAGGTGACAGACGGACGAAGGCTGTGAATAGGCAGAAAGATGGTACGAAATGTGACAGTGCTACAGTACTGTGCTAAGAAGTAGTAAATGTAGTGACAAGCAGGTAGGAGTGGTGACCAAGGATAATCGAGTTCTTAATGAGTGTCGCGTTGTTACGGTACGAGTGACTATTAAAATGAAACTGTAGGTAGGTGTTTTGCTGAGTGGTACAGTGTTGGTAAAGTGGTACAAATAGGGACGGTGAAACTCGTGACGGTGGTAGACGTATAGTGGTGTTACAGTGAAAAACTCTTGACGGTGCTACAGTGGATACTGTGGTATGTGGTACTCTGGGACTACCATCAGCGAATAGGGTCTGTACTAAGTGAAACTCTTGACGGTGCTACAGTGGTATAGTGGTACTTTGCGATTACCATCAGCAAATAGGGAGACTGTGCTAAGTAAAACTCTTGACAGTGGGACGGTGGTATAGTGGTGGTACTCTGGTGCTACTACTAGCACCAATAATGTCGGCGTGCGTTGTGGAGGAGGGACGGGAGGAGGGGGGCGGTGTGGACGAGGTGCCGGAGCGGCCACGTCGGGAGGTGCTGCTCAGCGCGCGCGGCCGCCGCGCCTGCTCCGAGCAGGGTCCGCACGCGCCCCATCTACGTGAGTATAATTCTATAGTTAGAGTAAAAAGAGGAGCAAAATTTTTTTGGTGTTTTGTATGGGCAAGCGCCCATTGATGAATGTTTCCATACAAATGTAAAAAAGTGACTCTTTCAGTGCTGCTACTTTCACAGCGAATTCTATAGAGGGGACCCATACACACCTTAAAGTATTATCGCTTAGTTTTGTAACACCCTGTAGTTAAAATCATAAGGCAAAACTTTAATATCCTAATTCTACGCGTCCGCTGTTTGTTTGTATTTGTGTGTATCGAATACTGAGTACTGATTATTTATTTCATTCATACAGCGCGATTGCAAATCCTTACCAAACGGGTAGCATAACTTTTGAGACGTTCGTAAATCGTAGCACGTTTCACGAATTTTACTATAGGTATAAAATTCCCTCTATAAATATTTAGTGAGATAAAATTATATTTTCTACTTGTCAATTCATTTCAGGATAACTCTACAGATTCTACCAGATATGAAAAAGTAACTTCTTAAACTTATTTGCTACAAAAAGTAATTTAAATCATACTAATGATTGCGATACAATGGCAATTTTTTGGTAATTTCCTGTTTACTTCTATATGAATAGAAATAAAGAAAAGTCGATAGATTCCATCAATTTCCCCTTAGCTAATAAATATGCGAACTTGCTTGTAGAAAATAATACTATATAAGAAGGACTAGTGGAATAATAAAGTATATTAGATACTGTTGTTCATCGTCTTATTGAAGTGTTGTAGTAACTAGGACTGGCATAATTGGAGTTTTATGGCAGTATTTAAGAGCAGTTCCGTGTCACCCTTCACAGATAAATTATCGCACACTAAGCTACTGATTTACGAATATTGCATTGTATGGTCGCTGACAGAGTTCATGTACCATATTTAGCACTTATTATCACAGAAACATGGTTTAAAAGTGATAAACCATGTTCGTCGCTAAATGTACAATAATATTGACTAAATGGCCATCATTAATACGCTCAACAGTCTGTAAATTTATAATATGTAGGTGGGAACCTCAGACCAATAAAAAAAAAGATAGACAGAGCCATCCATGCTACGCGGTGAGGCAGGCAATAGGAAGCCGATACGGCCATAGGAAGCCGGCCGCCCGCCATTCCGGTTTCAACGAGTGACGGCGCATGTCGTTTTCATCTGTGTCAAGAAATATCAAAATATGCCGTCCTGCATCGTTAAATGGTGCAAAAATAATTCTTGTGCTCAAAAGAAACCTTGTGGGATTACGTTTCACAAGTAATTAGTTGAATATTTATGTATTACCACCGAAATAACGAATTTAATTTATTAGTTTTAAAAATTGTCTCGGGAGTCTCGGAACACAGAACCTCAATCAGTGCTGCATGCTGGTCGCAAGATATTTTTCCCCATAATAGGGGAAAAGTATTACGTGCTGTATTATCCTGATAAATGTTTATTTTTAACCTAAAATTCGTTATTCATTTAAAATCTATTAATATAAATAAAATTGGAGTGTCTGTTTGTAGTATTGAAAGATTTTTTTACTATTTGCATATTAATCTGTATACGATGCATACACCAAATAACATTCTTTACAATTTATGTCTGTATGTATGTCTGTCTGTCTGTCTGTCTGTCTGTTCTTAGTTGAAACACATAATTTATTACATATAGATATTTAAGTATTTACTTTTTTCAGCAATTACTAATGAATGACGATTAACAATCTAGTTTGATAGCAACTTTTGTAGTCATTACTTAGTAGTTTAATAAGACTGCAACAGGATGGGAGTTTGACAATCTGAAACCCTGAGTTGGCAACATTATTTTTTTGCACACAAGCGCACGCCTAGCGTATTTATGCTAGGCGTGACGCACACATTGATCGACAGCGACTTCACCCCATTACCTGTAAATACTCCGTCTTTCTTTTTTTATTGGTCTGAGGTGGGAACGCTTTAATTTGAGAGTCAAATTATTGAACTCTTGTTCTGCACTATTAAACATTTGAGTTCTAGACTTTATATTTACCCTAATAGATATTAATACTTCAGTCGGAATTTCCAGGAATTGCTATTGTATTCTATTGTTGTCGCGATCACCGGTGCTCGCGCGGGGCCTGAAGAATTAAATATTAATGAATTCTATAATGGTGTAAATAAAATTACACAAATAATATGGCCGTAAGTTTCTGTCAAACGTCTACAACATTTACAGGAATAAAATATAATCAAAAAACTTTTTGAAAAAAAACTTTTATTTAAACATTCTAAAAAGAACAAAAGATTCATTTTCTTCTTTTTAGAATGTATAAATAAAAGCTTTTTTCAAAAAGTTTTTTGATTATAATTTATTATACATGAATTATACTATAACAAAGCTAACTAGTCTATCGTTAATATACAACGTGTCCCGACACCGGTGTGCAATCCTTTCCTGCCATTTTACAACAGTGAGTGAGAGAGAAAATTTGAGAGCTAATTTGTCAATTAACCCATCAAGATTTAAGCCCCATAAGAACACCGGTGGACGGTGACCGCGACAACAATAGAATAACAATAGATTTCCAAGAATCCTCGATCGAAGGATTAAATATGCCATTAAAGGATCGGACACCGGTGTTGGAACACATTGTATAAGAGAATTCATAACAAGAGCGAGTTATTAACAACACTGATTTAGATAACATACTAACACCTAATATGTACACGAAGTACATGTACCTGGTTCTCATTAATGATGTTATTAGGTCCTCGCGAGTGTTGATCAGTACACAGTCATAATAATACATGACAATGTAATTTCACCGTGTAATAGTATGTTGTGCATTTAATTAAAACTCCACACTTGGGTAAAACAAGCTGAAGAATCTATATATATATATAAAAATGAATTTTTAAATGTGTTAGTCGCGCTAAAACTCGAAAACGGCTGAACGGATTGGGCTGATTTTAGTCTTAAAATATTCGTAGAAATCCAGGGAAGGTTTTAAAGTGACACGAAGTTCACCGGGACAGCTAGTATATTATATATACTTAGTTTCATGAAATAAAAAATATATTATTAAACAATTATTACAAAAGGAAACGTTACTGTATTTTTTTTTACTGTAGGGTAAAACAAAATATTATTACTCATTTGTGTTGTATCTTTATGGACAGCTTTTTGAATACATAATACGTATTTTACAATGTTAAAAATGGAGGCTTATCACGCAAATTCAGGGTTTAAAATTTAAATATAATATTTTATCATATGTGCCAAAGTAACAGTCTCAGTATATATTTATTATGTCAGTTTAAATGTACATTTTTTTTCATTAATTAGTTAGTGACCACATTTTCGGTGAAAAGTTGCTCGCAGTGTCGCTCGTCCCGGAGCGACCCTTTTCGCCCTAAAATGTTTCGTCGGCATAAGTGTTCTGTTAATTTATTTGAGGTCAATTAATATCTCATGAAAATATATTACGACGGCCAGAATTTGGTACAAAAATGCGTGTAAATCTTCCAAAGAGATTAATCTTTGTGGAATCAATGTTTTATGGTTAGGCGTTCTTTGTGCATAGAGGTAATTTATGTAAAGTTGCCTTTTTGTTATTGAATTGTTTAATTATGGAAGTCAAGTAATTTTTTTTAAGTTTAATGGAATAGAATAGTTACTGCAATAGGTTTTAGCGTTATTTTATAACCAAATCGGAACTAAAACGTACTTCATATTTTATTTCATGTAGTAGAGGTTATACAAGTAGTTAAATGTCGAATCTATCGGGTTGTTTAAATCTAGTACATATACATTATTCATCTGCCAGTCACATGGATACAAAATATGTAAATTCCGGTCCTCCCCAGCGCAGTCATAAACCGTAGACCTCTTTCGTCAAGACAGCGACGTCAGCACATTATTTCAGTCCAGTAAGTACGCTGGAAGTGTCAGCTATTTTACATAAATATACTGCCTCATCCCGATTCTGTCTGCCGATTTTTTTAAGCAAAGTAATTTTAATTGTCAATATCGCCCATAAGCTATGTCCACATTATGCGCTTTCGTCTTCAATTTTCGTCATTTTCTTTCATTCAACTAGAATGCGTCAACTAACGCAACGCCAACATTGTCATTTTTGAAGTTTTGGATACGGTCAGAGGGCATACGTCACGGGCATGCCTCACGTTCGCTGTTGACTGCGCTATAACGCATGCCCTTGATGAATAGAAAAAGGCACAGTGTGGACAAAGCTATATCCTTTGTATGTCGCTTTTTACATATATTCGTACCAATGACAAGCGTAGGTTAGTCAAAGGTTAGTTTTAACTTTTATAGCTCTCGATAAGAGCAGCTCATTCTGAGATTCATAATATACCTACTAGTGTCAAATTTATTCATAAACTATAGTAAAAATAATTCAAGGTGGCACCAGCGGCCATTGACCTTTATAGTCTAGGAGCTATTTAAAATGCTCGCATTATATTCTGTTAACTTAATAGAAAAATTGAACTCTTATAAACACACAGACTACATAATATTATAGATTCATCGGAAAACCTCTTGGTAACTCTTCGTATGATAATCTCCAAACATTTATGAGTTCGAAGTACAGTTCGAATGATATAGTTCATACTCAGTTCACATCGCATATGAAAAAGTTATACGATGTCGCCCATGGACTAGAAACTTCTGTCACTACATTGTCAATCGTGGTTTATATAGAAAACAAAGACCTTTAAATAGAAAACGATGAAATATAACATTTTTTATGATAGGGGGTCAATGACCGCTACGGACATAATTGGGCAATTTGAGAATAATATGGATTTGCGCCAATCGAGATCATCATTCTTTGCAAAAAACTTATAATGCCTTATTGCCTATTATTATCACAATGAACGAGCAAAATAGCATTAAGAGTCCGTATACTAAATTTTGCCGATGAATACGAAATTGCAAAGGTTCGCTACAGAAATATTATTAGGTTTTTTCCCCGTATGAGACTCAAAGAAATATATATTAATTATTAGAATTAAAATATATTTAAGCGCGGAAAGCCGACTCGAACCTTGCGGCGAGTAATATAATGTGAGATTTAGGTTGTTTTGAATCGTGTTTTTTGGCACAATTTGTTTTTTTTCTTTTTTCTCGAATTGGATAGAATTTTATCTTTAGACTATTTCTGTCGTTTTCTTTTTATGAATTACAGCTCCAAGCTGCAGGAAATGAACAGCAATTCTTTGCCCATTTTCTCTAAAATTTTGCCGAGTTACATATTTTTTTACTCAACTATTTCATATTAAAGTGGTAAAAAGTAGTTCCAACATTTTATAGACGACTTCCTCAACAGTACATTGTATTTTTTTCATACCGTTAAGACGTCAATACAATCCATAAACAGGTGAAATTCTAAACCTTTTACAGCAAAAATCACTAAACTGTCGCGGGTTTGAGTTGGATTATTTAAAAATACTTAAAAAAAACTAGCTCCAACATTAGATTATAATTGAAATGATCTTACATGTTGTGCATTAAAACTTATAGAAATACTGTATTTTAACTGTTCAATCACGTCTATTAAATCAGAGAAATCGGCAAATTTCGTATACGGACCCTTAAATATTAGGGTTAGTACTTAGCACATACCCAGACAATTGCGGTTCTGGATTAGTACCCGTAGCAGAAGTTCGTTTTTACCACAGTAATTATTGTCCTTCAGTCATCTACAGTAGTTTCTTGTTTTTCAATCCACAGAGTCACACGGGACGTCCCACCTATGGGGCTCGAACAGTTCGAAGAAGGGTTGGAGTCGCAAACGCACGTCGGCGCCGCAGATGGGCAACACGCAGGGCTCCATGCCGCGCCTCGGCCTCGTGCTACGCTCGCGTCGCAGCTGGCCCGTCGCCCCGCAGTCGTATCGCAGGTCAGTCACCTCGGCCACCACCAGTATAAAAGCGAAAAACCTGTAAACTCTAAAACCGCGCACTGTTAAACTTTTCTGGACCAATACGTCCTGCATATCTTCAAGAAGAGAGCGTATTTCCCCTTAAAAGACCGGCAACGCACCTGCAGTTCTTCCAATGTTGCAAGCACCGAACATATTAAAAGAGGTTGCAAATGTCAATGAGCGACGGCAGTTGATTTCCACCAGGTGACTCGTTTCGAGTTGGATTCATAGGGGATGAAAGATTTAGTTTTCGCGGTTCGCACCGCTGACGGCGATTTCTATAATCTTATATCCTTAAACGAGCAATTTTTGTCATTTTATGTGTGTTTTTTGAATTTTTTGAATACTTACCGAGCGAAGCTCGGTCATATAGCTAGTAAGTAATAACTCACGCACTTATCGGGAGTCATCCGTTATGCTTTGTTGAAACCTACGCGACCACAAGTTGTCAAATGTGTGTTTTGAATCAAAACAGACATTTGACAACTGGGCGCAACTTGACGCTCCCGCTTCGCAGTCGATTGGTCGCGTAGGTTTGAACAAAGCATTAGGGTGAACGCAGATTTGGCCGCACCGCAGTCGCCGCATTAGGAATTCTTCATATAAAGAATGTAGAAGTAGCGAAGACTGCGGCGCGGGTAGGTATGCGAGCTTGCCTATAACATCATATAAAGAATTCCGAATGCGGCGACTGCGGTGCGGCCAAATCTGCGTTCACCTTTAATCTCAATTAATCGACATAATAATATTAGAGCGAAACCGCTTGTATGCAACGATATCAAAATACTGCGACGTATGCCGTCAAAACTGTAGCAATGTTTTTGCATGCAAAATGTGTATCCAGAAAATATTGTCGTCCATTTTTTTGTCTTACAGTAATAGCATATACTACTTTCTCTTTCGCTCATTTTACGCTTCGCTTTAATTTTTCTCTTAAAATGGAAGACAGTAAATTAAATAATTAATTAAATCATAATATTTACGTGTGAAATGTTACACCTTTGGCTTTGTGTTCCTGGTGTTATTATTGCAATTTCAGAAGGCACACGACGGCATTCTGAAGCGAAATCTGGTGAAAAACAACGCAGTAAACAATTAGTTAATTGACCGTCACCGCGTCCTAAGGCGCACTGGTAACAGATGAGTGAGCCTCACTCATCTCGAGAGTGCACATTTTCGCGCTGACGACTATATGCTTGTATGCCGTTAGTACAATCTACTCCGTACGGATGGTACGGAGTAGATTGTACCGATGATGGTACGGAGTAGTTTTACGGATTTGGGTCGAATTCGGATCGGACTTAGTGCGAAATGGCTCTTGCCTCTTACTATTTTATTTTTATCAAAGAATAATAATTAGATGGGAAAAAACAAATTGTCTTTCTTTTGTATTTTCGGTAAGACTAATATGAATGCTCAACATTTTTAAAATTATTTTTGCCTTGTGCCTTGCTGTACCAAAGGTACGATATTCAACTCTAATTAGGTTATTTTTAGTTATGAACCCGTCTGGTAAAGTTTGTAACAATATTATAGCTATTTCGTTCTTTAATCAATACTTTTATTTTCTATTTATTAAAGGGGTTTTGTCGGTGACCGACTATGCCAACCCTATGAAACAAAATATAAAATTACAACATAAGATACTTAAATGCTACTTGCAATAAAATCAAAATATATGTCTAGTAGAATTCCTGCCTCTCTTGAATTAGGTGAGGATAAAAAACTATTACAAACTCCTATGTTTCCTAAAATATTACAACCGAGGCTACTACGTCGAGATTCGCTCCGACCACACTCCATCAATACATGTTGTACATGTTCAGGTGTTCCACATAATGCACAATTTGGCGAATCAACCTTACCCATCATAAATTTGAAAACGTTTGATGGAATGTGACCGGAGCGCAATCTTAACATTGCTACTACATCTTTTCTCGGCATAGTCTGTCAAACCAAGGGTAACGAGGAGGCTCCCACTGTATTGTTTTGTACCATATTCCCTTACTCAGCGACCGCTCATCGAAATATTCGTGCCATAGTTGTCGACAATGTAGCTTAACCTTACCTAGCAATTCGCTGTGCAAGAGAAGACAGCGATAAACGATTCCCTCAGTCAAAGCCTGTTTGGCCGCGCGATCTGCCTCCTCATTTCCCCTGATACCGACGTGCGAAGGGATCCATTGCAGCGTTATATGACGGTTATCTTTTTGCAGATTACTAATAGATTCTAAAATGCTGTAGGCTATAGGGTGATATCGAAAACTCGAGGTTAACCTAGCCAGATGTAATAACGCACTCTTTGAATCAGTAAATAAAACACATCTATTAAAATCGTTCGAAAGAATATAACTTAAGGCTTTATGAATCGCAAGTAGCTCACAGTGCATTATAGATATACTGTTGCATTCTATTTTATATTTGATATCTATATCTTTCTGCGGGTCATAAAATGCTGCACCGGTCCTACACTCGTCCCTTGACCCATCAGTAAAAATTTTATAACATTCACTAAATCTCTCATCAATACAATTCTCACAAATTAATCGTAATTCATTCGTATCAACAGATTTTTTGCAAGTTACAACTCCTTCCACATTCGTAATAATACATTCGGCTAAATTATAACTGCTAATCCACGAGTCTAGTAAATACATACACAATTTAGGTACAGTTTGAATTTTATAGTTTTTAAATATAGAATTAATAGAAACTAATTTAGGGGTCTTTTTTCTACGCCAATATGGTTCCTGCATTAAACTTTCGAGCTGCTCCAATATTTAATTCATTTTGTAACGATTTTAACTTGAACCAAAACTTTACTGCTAGATATGTTCTGCGTGGTTGCAAACACAACTCATTCTCCATTACATGTGTTGGTGTACTTTTAATAAATCCCCCTATAACTCGCATTGCTTGGTTTTGAACTCGATCTAGTTTTAATAAATGCGAATCGGCATTATTGTCGTATAGGAAACAGCAATAATCGAGTCTGCTTCGAATAATCGCTATATAAAGCTGCCTAAGATGTTTCGGGTGAATACCCCAATCTGTCCCCGCAAGTATTTTAAATAAGTTTAGGTATTTTAAAGCCTTATCACGAATATTTTGAATATGATTCTATTCCCCACCTTAAGCCTAAATCCAGCCACATACCAAGATATTTCACAGCATATACATCTTCAATACGTTCTCCATTAACATTCAAATTAATTTTATTTTTCGACAAACCTGTTCTAAACATTATACCTTATGTCTTACTGCTCGAAATATTAAGACCTAAATTATTGACTAAAGTAATGAAAGTATCTAAAGCCTGTTGTACCAATAACGTAGATCTGACTAAATTAGCTCCAGTATGATAAATTACGAAATCGTCTGCATACTGCGACTTAAAAACTTGGATAATGCTGTGACATATCTGGCCTGTGGAGATATTAAATAATAAGGGGGATACGGGATCACCTTGTGGTAAACCTATTCCTGTCATTCTAATTAACATTTCATTGTTAGACAAACGAATACATAAAGTTCTGCTATGTAAATATTGCCACAAATAATTACAGATATCTGATCCTATTTCAATTTCATCTAATATTTTCATCAAACAAGACACATCAACATTATTATATGCGCTTTCGATATCTATAAAACAAGCTACAGTCGGGTGTCCTTTAGTAAGTCCAATTTGAATTCTTGATACCAATCTTGATAAATTATCAGTACAAGATCTAGATCGTCTAAATCCTATAGTTTCTTCTGAAAAGAAGTCGCTTTTTTCCAAAAACCAATCAAGCCGTCTCGTTATAATTGTATGAAACACTTTGCAAAGACAGGACAGTAGGGCTATTGGTCTGATACCAGACGGGGACAAATTTTCGCCACCTAATTTCGGAATAGGAACAATGACAAACTCTTTCCATTGCTTAGGAACAAATCCTGAATTTAAAAATCTATTAAATAACGTAATTAAAACAAGCTTACCTATTTCGGGAAGATTCTTAAGCATTGAATAAGAAATGTTATCGGCCCTTGGAACCGTATCTGAACTTTTTATACAATTTTCAAATTCATGAACAGTAATTATGCTGCTCAAATGTTGGTTGCTAGAGGTGAACTGAGGCTTGTCTGGAGTAACAAAATCAGGAGAAAGTAAATTTAAGAGTTTTTGAAGTTCATTACGATTAATAGGCGTCCTACTAGACTTATAACCCTTAATCCATCTCATACGCATCCACTTTTCTCTAGTTGATGTTACATTGCTCATTGAGTTGCACATATCATGCCATGCTTTGCACTCAGCTTGACGAATACGACGTTAAGATTCTGCTACTCGTTCTTGTAAGATTTGTAAATTTGCCGGAGTAGGGTTTCTGCGAAAATTTACAAGCGCTTTTCTTCTTAGGGCTACTAAGCGTGAGAGATCCGTTGTCCAATAGCTTTTAGGTTTAAATCTTCCTCCATTAAGTGGGTTTGTAGCAATCTTAGTATAAGGTATATCAGCAGAGTAATTTATAATTTTTATGAAACTATCATATGCCATTTGGTTGTCCTCTGGCAGTACATATTGACGTAGATCTTCTTCAATCTTTTGAAGATACTTAAGCCAATCAGCCTTACGATAGTAACGACGGCCTTGAACAGAACTTGTTGAAATTATATCTATTGTCATTTTAATCAAGCAATGATCGCTATTTAAATTTTTGTTCATCACCTTCCAGTCAAATTTAAGGGCTATATCAGCGGAAGCCAGCGATATGTCTGGTGAAGTTTTTTGGAAAACCCCGTCAACTAATTTTAAACGAGTATGATTACCATCATTTAACATTATAAAATTACTTTCTAAAATTGATTCAATAATTTGATTGCCACGTGCATTCACATATGTTGACCAATTCAGGTGATGTGCATTTAGGTCTCCAGCAATAAGAGTTTTTTGATCTATGTGTGAAAAAATTTGGTCCCAGTCGTCAGAACTTACTTGAACAGTTGGACTACAGTAAATAGATATAACGTTTTGCAAACAATCACAATTATGAATAGCAATGTGAACGATTTCCAGACCAGTCTTAGTAAAGGTTATATTACATTGTTGTGCCCGAATTGACTAATGCGTTAGTATAGCTGCTCCACTCCAGCCATCCTCGCGATCACATCTAAAAAATTGTATCCGGGGATTCGAAAAGTGCTTCTAGGCTCAAGCCAAGTTTCACTTATAATTGCCATATGTATCTTTTCTTGGTGTAGCAAAGCTTCAAAGATAGCAGATTTAGAGCGTAGACTATGGGCATTCCATTGTAATATATTGACCGTCGAAAAGGCTCTATTGTCACAGTTTGTAGGTCTGTAAACTGATGAACTATCCATGTTTGTTTAGAAAGCTTAAACATGGAAACTCTGAAACATACTTCAAAATATATGACACCACCTCTTCAAAAATAAACTGAATACAGGTTTTAACTTTTTTTTCCCACGATGAACTTTTTTCTAATATAACTTCCTTTAGCCTGTTAAATAAATGCTTCCACCAGCCTTCTCCCTCATTACTTCTTTTCTCCTTCTCTTTTTTTCTTTCCTCTTCGTTCTCTTCCTCCAAACGTTCTAGGTTAAGACTTTCTTCTACTATCATTTCTTCATGTTTTTGTTGCCTTTTAACGTTTATTTTCTTTTTATTCCTTTTCGTGACGCTTGCATACGTCTGTCTATCATCTTCTATTGACTCAATTTCGTTATTACTTTCTTGGTCCTCTACAGCTTCTATATTGTGTACCTCAGCTGCTGTATTACTTTATGGCTGCTTTCAGACTCAACAATAGGCGAAGGTTGCGAGTGAGACATCTGATGATTCGCCGAGTATGTCATGTACGCCTGTCTGTAAGAACAATTTTGTTCCGCCATGATATCTCGAATCTGTTTCTCCTTTTTATATACAGGACAAAATTTGGACAGTGCCATATGCCGGCCTCCACAGTTGTTGCACTTAAATCGTGTGGTATCACAATTCACATGGTCATTTCCACATTTTGGGCAAATTATTTTAGTTGATGAACATAACTTTATTAAATGACCGTAACACCAACATCGCGAGCATTGCGTCAAGTATGAACTTCAGTACGAATGTCAAAAACATATATGTATTTTGGTGTAGAAGTTCCTTTGAAACAAACTCGCACTGACTCACTGTCTTGCCAGTGCCCATCTAAAGTATTCTTGCGCTTAAGTCTTTTAATATCTAATATCATCATTTCACAGTCCAATCCCTCTAATATTTCTTCAGTTGTTAATTGTGCATCAATCCCGTTAATAACGCCAAACGACTGACTTAAATCCAACGACCGCTGACATTTCAGGCCATTTTCATTGAAACTTTTACAGGTCACAAGCTTTTCGGCACTATCATCATTTTTGAACAAAATCAAAACCTTAAAAGGATTGACGTATTTAACCCTGGATATGTCGTTAATTCCAGCTTCTTTCAACTTTTTCGCCAACATAAATTGTTTAGGTATCCTCTTCGATGATGACAAACATACTTCTACAAACTCATCTGGTATTCTAGTAAAATCATCTGCATTAGTCGATCTCGCAAACCTTTTACCTTTTCTTCCAACTGTCGTCCATAACTCTTCTACATCTAAAAGTCTATTTCTTTTCAAATACTTTGAACTTGTCTCCTCAGTTTCACAACTCATAATCGTATCACATTCCAATCTATTTATACTATTACCTCCATTATTTTCCACCACCGACAAACAATCATTACTCTCTATCAACTCGTCACATTGGCTCATAATTTCATTTAAATCGTGTTCCTCACTCATCTTGTTATTTCCATTCATGATTATAGTCCAATAGATAAGATAAGCGCATTGTAAAAAAACAATACACTCGACACACAAAGTTTATTAGCTATCGAAACAACGAACCGAACGCAATCGTATAGCAAACCGGTTTTACCGCGAGCAACAATGCACACGTGCACTCGGTACTGCGTCCGCGCGCGTCCTGTAATCAATACTTAGTACTATCTTTTTTCCATCCAATGAATCTATGAATATAATTATACGGGCCTATATCACATTTGCGAATTGTAAATAACTTCTTTTAATCTAATTAAATAATTTACATTAGGTACGAGTTACTGAAACGAAAGTTTTGGAATTAAAAAATCACATGCAATTTTATAAAGAACCAGCTGATTATTGCCGTAGCTTATAAATAAAAATTATTAAAGTTATTAAATAACTAGATGATGCCCGCAACTCCGTTGCGCCAAAATCGTTTATCGCGCGGGAACCGTACATTTTTCCGGGACAAAAACTATCCTATGTCCCCATGGCAAATTTCAAGAAAATCGGTTCAGCGGTTTGAGCGTGAAGAGGTAACAGACAGACAGACAGACACACTTTCGCATTTATAATATTAGTGTAGATGTTAACAGCTGGTATGACAGTTTAATTAATTTTTAAAGTTGTTAAATGTGTAAAGATACAGTATTACATCATAAATATCATATTAAATATATACTTAATAATATCTACAAGTACAATATTAATTTCATATTTTAATTAAAATATTAATTAAAATATCGTCAAAATCAAGCCGCACTAAAATAGCAGGTATATTAGTGTAGTGTGGCTTGATTTTGGCGTTGCTATAAGTATTGATTATTTTGCGATGTATTTACCCCTTTGGCGTAGATAATATTCGCTGCCCTACTCATGTCATTTTCCACTAAACTTAGGCAGCTTTCTAACTTTTAACCCATGTGTCTCGAGCACTTTCAGTCTTTGGGGAACCAGAGCAACTTAGAGGGCGTTGTGACATAAATTTTATCTATTGGCAGGTCTTTATTATTTTTATTATATTATTATATATTATTTTTTCCAAAAACCAAAAAATCATCATTTTCTGAAATTTTCGATGATTCTTTCTTTCTCGATATTAAAGATAATATGTCGAACTTTAATCAATTAATAACTTATAACTTATTACAGTAGGCTTGCCTCGCGCTAAGTGGGCCCAAATAGCAGCGATGTACACGTAGTCAATTTATTCTGCCGTATATAAAGTACATTTTCACGGGTTGTTGGACAAAAATATAGGTTCGTTATGAGTTGGATTTAAAGCTTTCACAAATTCGAGGGCACGCGGTCTCATATTATGTATAAGCTCACGTTATTTTCATGCAATGAAACCACTTACACTTTGTATATTTGCGATTTTAGGCACAATTTTAGGAAATATTTTTAAACGCTGCTAGAATGCAAAGTAATCTGTAGAATACGTCTTAATACTTTGAGAAGATTTTCAATATATCCAAAGTCATATTAGGTAGCTAACTACCTACTATATCTTTAAATATAAAACTCAAAGGTGACTGACTGACATGGTGATTTATCAACGCACAGCCCAAAGGGTTAAAACAGGGGATGAAAGTTTGTGTATACTTATATGTTACCGCTAATGTGCGTAAAGCAGTTAGACTGCAGATTAACAAGGTTATCTGCAGATTACCTGGGTGAGTCAGTTAAAGTGCAAAAAGCTTATTCTATTCTCACTAAATTACATAAAACAGCTTCTTGTTTGAGTAAAACATGTTATTTAGTTGTAGAAAATTATTAAATATAACTTTTTGGACATAAACAAAGGAATAAACTATTAAATTTTAAGTAAAATATTACTCCACTAATAAAAATAACACATCGAACTATCTAGAATAAAACCAATCAAAATAACGATAGTCTTAGATTATCAAGCTTACGTCAAAGTTTTTAGGACTTTTACAAAGAAAGAGAATGCAAACTAACTACTAACGGATGTTATAAGGGAATCTGCAGATTACCTAGGTAATGTGCACGTTAACGTATTCTGCATTCTAACGGTAACATATATACTTCTTAACGCGAGCGCAGCCGCAGGAAAAAGCTCGTTATACTATATTACTGCTAACAGTAATATAACTATTTTCATATTTAACACTAGATAATTTAAATCAGTATCAAACGTACTACCACCTACGCCCGTTGCAATACAAAAATGAAAATTTATTTAAAGTAATGACGTTATATTATGTAAAATAAACGTTTTCGGAAAAGTAAATCACAATAAATTTTCATTACAAAGAATCAAAGAAACCGAAATGAATTGCTCGGAAAACCGATTGTAGATTTAATGTTTCCCCTCACATTTGTGCTATTTTCATCGCGCTCAAATTTACTTAACCAAGCTCTTACCTACTCCAATATTCTGAGGGGTCAGCTGTTTTACTGATCGATCCACTAATAAATATTTAAACATAAATACGAGTGTATCACCATAAGTATGTAAATAGTAATTGCAACGCGTCAAGTACCTAACATATAAGACAACATTTACTATTTCATACGTTATGGAACTTAACAACATAAATATTTCAACGTAGAATATACGGAAAATATAAAGCTTCATTTTGAAGTTCCGCGACATAAAAAAGCTTCAGGGAGATTTGGACCATAAAAACGTATCAACAGAACGATTGTGGTTAAAGCTGCTCTGCCAGATCGGAATGTCAATGTTCTGATTCCGTAATAAAACTATATCGTACGCTTTTGTCGGATAAAACTTTTTCTGTATTATTCTGTAATTAACTTAGTACAATAGCTTACCTAGTATAATACCTAACTTGGACTACTACAACTGAATAACTCTGAATATAATTAATTAACTTAATCGTGATGAGCTCAGAAGTCCAAACCACATCTTCTGAGACGCGCCAACGCGTGCGTAATGTAATTACACGTGTACTAAATTCATACAATACATATACATAAAATATTTAATTTTAAAACCCAATTTATTCTATACAGTAAAAGTACACAGTTAGAGATAAGTTTTGATAATGATAAGTTATAAACTATGATTAGAATGCAAAAAAATAGCCTAGAATATTTATAGAAGAGAGTTAATCAGACACAAGGCAGACAGCCAGACACACTTATACATTTTTAACCGACTTTCAAAGAGGAGGAGGTTATATTATGTTCGTCTGTATATTTTTTTTGTATGTTCAACCATAACTTCGCCGTTTGTAGACCGATTTTCATAATTACCGATAAAAGTTAACTATAGGCGTGCGGTATAAGTCTCTAAACAATTTATCCAAGTTGTTATTTACAAAGTTTTTCAATCTATCGCTTTCTTATCTCGAAGTCCCTCGTATGTATTTAAATTAAACGTTTATTCATAACACATCTCAACTTATTTCGATCTCGTTAAATTGGTTTTCAAGTAATCTCTTGGGTATAGACCAATTTGTTCTCGAGTAACAAGTTCGCATTAACAAGTTTTCAAGACACTTTATTTTTTAAGTTAAAGTTTTTTAATACCTTTTTTGGACTCGTTTATTGAAGTGATTTTGTTGTATTTGTGGAACAGTGAATTCTATATTCTTATCGCTTATAATTCGAGAAAAACTAGCGACTTAGGACTTGCTTTATCACCTATAGATTTCAAAGTACTCACTCAATACTCAGTACTTACTTTAAAGTCCTATTTTGTAAAATAACCAAAAAGCGATTTCGTATATGAAAATACATCGCAAAATGAAGTGTCTATTATGATGAAGGTTTTAATTTAATAAAGTTAATTAATCTGATGGCCATCGGCATTGATTGCGCTTCTCAATCTGCGGGGAATAGACCCGTCAACGAGCCGCTAATGTTTATTTTAATCACTCGATTTCACTACTTTTAAGAGAAATCCGTCGACAGTGCTTTTAATTTATTACTCTTAAGGTCAGTTCACACTATGACCCAACGCGATGCGTTTTTATATAAAGTTACAAAATTATTATGTTAATGCATAGCTTTTAAGCTTTTGCATAGCTTTAATCGCGGGTTGTGAGTGCACCGACCGCAACCGAATCAAGAAATTCCGTAACGAAAATAAACCTAACACCCCCACCCAGTCCGACCGGCACAGCCGGCAGCGGTGCGGCGGTGAAAACCGTGCATCTCCTAACGTTGTCTAAGTTCGGCAGACTTCGGCACGGTGTTTGTGTGCGTGCTACTTTTGTGTGCGTGCTACTAGACGTATGCGTGTAGACTTGCTGCTAACTGCAATAGCTATTTTACTGCGGCAGTCCCCGAGTGTCACGCATATTATTATTATATATAGGCCCCTTACAAATCGTGCAACTCAATATTGTAATTCTTCATTGAAAGTTTAGTTCAAACAGTGTCATTTTTCTCGTGTAGCGGCGTGGGGAATTTCTAAAATAATATGACGAAGTAAATGCATAAACAAATCTTTACAATGGGGCAAAAACTCTACATTCTACATATCGAATACGGAAAAAAGGGAAAACAAAAAGTTTTCACGGCAAATATAAAGTGGGAATGATTTATCCCATGGCGACGTATTGTGGACGAGCTGTCGACAAACTTACAATGAATTCATATATCTATTAAAGCAGATTGATCTCTAGGCCGTTGTTATAAGGTCCTATTGGCTGTAACATTATTTTGAACAAGGTGTATGTTTTGTGAGGAGAGCCCTTCACACCCGAGACCCGCACGCACTTGAGTTTTTCTATATTTGTAACTAGGACTCTGCGATTTCTTGCGCGAGATGGTCGGAAAAACCAATTATGTATCTAAATAAGTAAGTTTGCTGAGCTGGGGCCAATTTTTGGCATCACACAGCATTATAATTTATTTAATGAAACTAGATCATAATAACTGTACCACTGAATACTGTTTAATTATTATGATGTTTCGTGTGATGCTGGAAATAAAAGTGTTCTTATTCTTATTAAACTTTATCTTTAAACGAGCAATTCTTGTATATATATATATATATATATATATACTAGCTGTCCCGGCAAACAAGTATGTCACCATGGCAACGTCGATCGCTATCCCGTCGCACAAACAATGGTCGCCGTCAGTCTCAGGTTGTAACAATTTACTATTATTTATTCAACAAATGCACTTATCAATATATAAAGTACCGAGTAGCCGATTCTCAGACCTACTGAATATGCATATAAAATTTGGTAAAAATCAGTAAAGTCGTTTCGGAGGAGTTCGTGGACTAACATTGTGACACGAGAATTTTATATATAAGATATATAATTGGAATCTCGGAATCGGCTCCAAAGATTTTCATGAAATTTAGTATATAGGGGGTTTCGGGGGCGATAAATCGATCTAGCTAGGAATCATTTTTATAAAATGTCATTTTATGTGTGTTTTTTCAATTTTTTGAATACCGAGCGAAGCTCGGTCATATAGCTAGTAGTACCTTTAAATCTCCTAAAATGAGAATAAATGCTAAGGAGTTTTCTAGACTAATCTAGTCTCCCCCTCTAGTCCCTTTAGTATTTATCTGACGTGAAATAACTTGCTTCGACGTTTTCCAAATATAATAATAATATTGTAAAAAAAATAATTATTTTTAGGTATTTTAATTACTTTATTTTTTAATTACTTTCGAAATCTTTACAATTTAATTTTTATAAAAATTAATTATATAGTTTCATTCCTCAAGACCGCATAAAACACGCCTCATCGTTAATGATATAACAATGTTTACAAGAAAAAATTACAAACCTTTTTAGGATTCTTACAATATTCAAGATTCTTAAGCGAGATTTTAGGAAAAATATCGAAAGTATTCTGTATAAGAATGTTTAGCGATATTATAGTGAGCTATAAACTTCGTAGAAATGTGCTAAATACAGGAGCGTATTACAACGTAAACAATACGGATGTGCTACACACAGCATCTCTTTGTAGTTTGAAGTTGATCGTTTAATAGTTTATGTGTAGGAAACTAGGCACTTCGGTTTTATAGCTTGCTGCGTTTGATATTTTCAACGCTAAGCCACGCATAAACTATGAAACGCGCATGAGAACAGTAAGCATTATAACATGTCATAATACCGGAGCAGATTTATTATATTTATATTGAAACTTGAAAGCTAACAGCAGCAGTAATAAGGTGATTGCACTCTACCAATAACAACATGTTCGATGACCAAAAACGAGACGTGCGCGCACCCGCCCCGCTTACACTTCACCCCACCAAAGAGACCTTATTCTCCTTCAATTTTTGATTGGCCAATGGCCATCCTAAGGCATCCATTACACGGGCATGCAAGCGTCAGTCAATTCCGTCAGTCATGAATTATTTTTGACTGATGGTGACTGATGGACTGACGAATGGTATTAGACGGTCACTCAATTTTCTTCAGTTGTATGTCAGTCAAAGCCGAAATTTTCAAACGTATACGTTTCTAATTTTTTTCCAATTTTGTCAGATGTGACAAAACTCACTCAAAATTCGTGATTGATGGTTGCATGCAACCAATGCATGCAAGCAAAAATCAAAATATCCAGATTTTCATCAATCAGCTTCATGCAACCGTCAGTCACGCTCTTACACTGTAGGTTATCCATCAGTCACAGTCATGAATGTGGTAAAACTGACAGTAAAACCTACCGTCTAATGGATGCCTTAGGGCCTGTCCACATGTCCACGTTACGACGTCATCAACGTGGAACGGTGCAGCAACGTGGCACGGTACGTTGTCGTGACGTGAAAATGTACGTTAACGTAACGTTTAAGGCGACGCCTTGATAATTTGGCTGTAGCGATGCCGATTTTTCTCAGCAATGACTAAAGCTAAGAAACTAAAGTTCATTGTCAGTATTCATCATGTCTTTGTCTTTGAATTGCCCATAGCATAACACGATTGGACAACTTTTATAACACAGAATTATCAATCGAAAAGACCTCTGTAAAAAAAGGGATTCCTATTTTTCCAATAGAGGAGAGTGATTTAAGGTTCCAAAATTTGTACATAAATTGGCTGAAGCATACACTTTAATATGTGCATAGCTTATATGAAATGTATTTATGGTTTTTAAATTACGCGACAAAAACCATTTTGTTGCTTACGCCCTTTCCATTTTTTGCTGTTCCATTGCTTGTTTTCTATGAGAGGCCGGCCCGGCCTCTCATAGAAAACAAGCAATCTAAAACATATCGAACACGGTTTCTTACTTTAACGCGGCGTCACCTTAAATACACGTCAGAATGTAGCAACATTGTACGTCACCATGCCTTGAAAAACTGCTACATTCTTTACTACTTACCTAGATTTGGACTGCACAATACGTATTTTGCTTTTGCTATTGTTAAGAAGACGGTGAGAGAGATTTAAGAAAAAAAGACGTAAAATGTTGCTACACCGTGACGTGCATATTTTTCACGTTACGTAGATGTACATTTTCACGTCACGTCAACGTACCGTGCCACGTTACCGCACCGCTCCACGTTGACGACGCGACGTCGTGACGTGGAAATGTCCACAGGCCGTAATATATTTGATTAAAATTATAATAGTTGCCTGCGGCCTATAGACATATTTGTTTCACAGTTTGCTATGTCTTATACGTTGAACCTGATACTTTCCCGCGGTTGAGATTAAACTGTTTGTGTCAGTGTTGTTGCTTATTCTCTGAGTGAATGCTCTTTTATTGTTCGCCTCACATTTTTATAATGATTAAAGCATTTTCTTTTTTAATCTAGAAACGGAGCGCTGCAGATTCAATTTAGACTTGTAATCGAAATGAGCTGGTTTTAATATTATACCTACCTAGACCGTCTAAATAACGAGTAAGTTGCTAATATTCTGTTTAGTTTTCTAATTTACACTGTCGACTAATATTTTGCGCTTTTATAAGTCAAATGTCTGTTTCAATGCGAGAACACACAATGGGTGTATGGAAATGTAGACGTTATATCGAGAATTTAAAATATTGTTTTGTTAGAGCGGTGGCTGAGAAGACACCTTTTTGGGTCACTGAGTGCGAATGTATTCTTAGCGTCAACAATAATAACGTGCGTTTATTTTACGACTTATTCATATTATACGTAATTATTACGTACGATCACATGAAGGTGAACGATACCAAACAACCTTAAAAATAAATGAATAAATCACGAGTGTATAAAAATATGAATCATAATAAACATAGCGCCAAATTTTACAAATGCCTGAATCACGAAGAAAATTGGTGGCGTTTCTATGATTTGATTCTTTAGAAAATTGGCACGACGATAAATCTTTGCTTTTCCTGCAGCTCTAGAGGATGGAAAAGAACTCTACTCCTAGCACTCGAAAAATACCGTCACAGTCGGGCACCTCCGAGATTATAATATCAAAGGGTTATTAATCCTGGCGACACATCTGTGTGGAATGGTGGGAAAATGCTCGTTAAATAAAGTTAGGACTATAACAGCAAGTACCAAGTTAGGCCTAAAATCTCCACTCGTAGTATAGCAAACGCAATCGTATTCTATTTCCTAGTGGACTGGCGAGCGGCGGAAATTGGCGGAGTATCGAGGCCGCCTCCAATCTGTCACACGCTCGATTCTGCTACTCAATCCTTGTACTTTCTCCGTAAAATATTATAGTTAGCTAATTATGGAATATTTGAGAACTAATTTCTCGAATATTCTAGTCACTATTTCCTATGCACTAAGACCGTCATCGCACAGGAAAATTTTTAGAAAACTTACCTTGTTTATCGCGGAAACCACTATCTGGTTTTCGTAAGGAGAACTTTTCAAAATGCTATCTATCTTTTCGGTTTTACCTATGTATACCTTTGGAGCATGATATTAAGGTCTAGAATATTAATTAATTGTTTAATGTAGTTTCTAGGGTTTCGTAGTGAACAAAAACCCCTTATAGTTTCGGTCTGTCCGTCCGTCTGTCTGTCCGTCTGTCCGTCCCTCCGTCTGTCCGTCCGTGGTTTTGCTCAGAGACCTACAAAGCTGTAATTAATTATGCCAACAAAATGGTACATGAAATCTTAAAAAAATATTTTTTTATGGTACCTTCCCTACACATCAAGCGGTGATGAATTTTTTTTCGCTTCCAGTTCCACCCCATCGTGTGGAAGCAAAAACCTATCCAACGACACCTCGTTAGATAGGTTTTTTAAAAATATTATATGTATTCAAAGATCATTTTCCGACTTAGGGATCCGTTTGTGAAATATTAAGTTTTATAGTGGAAAAAATCGTTAGAGTCCAGTGTCCCCCCCTTCTACTAGCTATACGGTTGCTTCTGAAAATGTGAAAAAAATTATGGGAGTAGGAAATATGCTGAATTTAAAAGGAAAACTATCACGGCTAAGAAGACTTCATAAGTTTTTGAGTTATAGTCGATCAACTAAAAAAAATGTATTCGGCGAAGTAGTTATAAGGGAACTTTTCGTTCAAATTCCTTTGAACGTAACTGAGTTGATGTTGTTAGTAGTGTAAAACACGTTATAAATGTACATTCATTGACCATACAAACATTATCAAAAACTAGCGATTCTACGGAACCCTATATTGCGCGTGGCCCGACACGCACTTGGCAGGTTTTTTTAAACCTATTAGTAAAAAGGCCAGTAGACCATGTTACGCCTTAGACTTGTTAAAGTTTAAGGGTCCGTATACGAAATTTTCCGATTTCGCTGATTTAACAGACGTGATTTAACAGTTAAAATACAGTATTTCTATAAGTTTTAATGCACAACATGTAAGATCATTTCAATTATAATCTAATGTTGGAGCTAGATTTTTTATTTTTTAAAGTATTTTTAAATAATCCAACTCAAACCCGCGACAGTTTTGTGATTTTTGCTGTAAAGGGTTTAGAATATCACCTGTTTATGGATTGTATTGACGTCTTAACGGTATGAAAAAATACAATGTACTGTTGAGAAAGTCGTCTATAAAATGTTGGAATTATTTTTACCACTTTAATATGAAATAGTTGAGTAAAAAAATATGTAACTCGGCAAAATTTTAGAGAAAATGGGCAAGGACAAAGAATTGCTGTTAATTTCGGCAACATGGAGCTGTAATTCATAAAAAGAAAACGTCAGAAATAATCTATAGATAAAATTCTATCCAATTCGAGAAAAAAAAAAAGAAAAAAAAACAAATTGTGCTAAAAAACACGATTCAAAACAACCTAAATCTCACATTATATTACTCGCCGCAAGGTTCGAGTCGGCTTTCCGCGCTTAAATATATTTTAAATCTAATAATTAATATATATTTTTTAAGTCTAATAAGGGGAAAAAACCTAATAATATTTCTGTAGCGAACCTTTGCAATTTCGTATTCATTGGCAAAATTTCGTATACGGACTCTTAAGTTTATTACTGTAGCTTAAAATAATATTGACAAATTTAAATTTTTACATGTTTGTAGGTCGTTAGCTATATTGTAAGGTCACATGCATTGTTAATTTGAGCCATAATAATATATTCGTGATGTTGTTTAATGTTTTCCTTTAAAAATAGGCATGCTTATGTAAAAAGAACATTGGAAAATGTCACTAGCAATAATTGAAAGGTTTTCACTTTTCCTAATGGAAAATGTACCACAAAACCTGCGTCGAGCTGAAACATAGAGCTTTACCGTGTGTTCTGAATTCAAATTGAGTTAGTCAAGAATTTCCTACCTGTGAACTAATTCTGAGTCAAATCTAGTCGGATTGTGTGGTCGAGCTGTGCACGCCGTGACTTACGTTACTCGTAAATATAGAATATCTCACTACAATTTAATATTATATTATAAGCTCATCAGCTGTACACAAGACAATCTTTAATATTTATTAATCTCGTGACCGTCAGACAAACTTGCGAACCGATTTCTCAAATTTGTCCCGGAAAATGTACGGTTCCCGCACAATAAACTTTTATGATTTTTGCCTAAACTATTCAATCTATTTTGATGAAATTTGGCATGGAGATACTTTGAGTGTCGGGAATGGACAAGGGATACTTTTTGTCCCGGAAAATGTACGGTTCCTGCACAATGAACTTTTAAGATTTCGCTTAAGGCTGCTCTTTCGAAAAAAGCGTGCAGATGAAACAACTTTTCATCGGCATTAACAGAGAAATTATATTTGAAAAAAATAATTAGTAACATGATATGATACGTAATTTGGTTTTGCCATATTTTTTCTATCGGTATCACATAATAAAGAAATAAAAAACCAAATCACCTCCGAATCGTCGAATGAAACCACTTTACACCTTCATTATTTATCAAAAGAATATATAAAAAATATCTACTGCTTTGCAATACATAAGTTAACAATTTGGTGTTTTTACTTTTTTTGAAATATTTATTATATTAAGCCTTAAAAAGGTTTTTTCTCCTATTTCGCCCTATCATGGACGCGGCGAGCGTCGTAACCGCCACCGTACAAGGCGCACTGTTATGAATGTTATTTTAATGTCATTTACGTCGATATTTGCATTGACAGACAATCGACCTGCTAATTTAGGGAGAGAGGGCCCTCAAACTATTTAATCTATTTTGATGAAATTTCAATACTCCACATGATATTATTAGATAACTCATATAATTGAACTTTACGAGTAAGTCGCCGGTTAGACAGTCAAATTTTCATCAATCTGATCTATCAATCTGATTGAAGGAATATTGATGGTTATAAAAGTTAATATTAAAAATATTATGATCAATCCATCAATCCGCGGGTTACACGATCAAATTTTCGTTAATCTTTACCAGATTGATGGATCAGATGATGAAAATTTGACCGTCTAACCGGCGACTAATAAAAAGATAATATCGTCCATTTATTGTACGAAAGCTGAAGGGAAGCCGATGAAATTGCTCCATCGAATTTAAAGCAAAGATGCCAACGTTTCATATGAAAATGACGAAACTCTATGAATCAATCAAGAAACGCGCGCAGTAAAAACACGCCGCTTTGTTGAAACGAGAAATATGTTTCGCGGCTTCACTTCCATGATTAAAAACAACACCATGTGTTCTGTTCGGTGTAACTTTTGAAATTTTCAGCTGTAAATATTTACGCAGAATCATGCGCTGTTTTATGAGCTGCTGTGAAAAATAATTTGGAGTACACCTGTAGCATTGATTAGCGAGGCATCGTTTGATATATTGGCAGCCATTTTCCAAAAACATACTAACGTGATCCATCATTTTCTAAGAAACTTTTAACCTAATCAATCTTAGCAAAACCATTGTTTCAATAATAATGTATAGGTCTGTCTGAAAGCAAAAGTTAATGAAATTCCTAAACAAAAATACAATGTTGAAAGTAGGTATACCGAATTGTTATTTATTAAGATAGATGTTTGATCCTTCTTGTAAACTTTGGTAGACAATCAGATTAATTGAAAAGTTTGAGAAGCGGTTCCGCTCATTATAAGTTACAGAGCTGCGCTAAAAAGTTAGAGGCGAACACAACTTTCGATTGAGTTATTATGTTTGTAAATATTACAAATAATAATATTACTAATAATTAGTAGTATTTACAAACGTAATAACTCAATTGATTGATGATTATAATTATTATTATAATCAACTATATTTACAGATTAGAGATCAACTACGATAACTTAGCGCGCCCCTCCAAAATTCAAAACGTTTGAAGTGTGTTGTCTTGCGTTGTAGGCTAGTTATGATTAGTTGACCAACAAATCTTGGTAATAAGTGACATTAACTGAAATATTACGTGTACTGTGATTGGTTGAATACTTACTACATGAATACTTACTACATGAATACTTACTACTCTTTCATTAGGATGTGACTGCACACATTGAAACAGTCATTTGGAGGGGCGCGCCATGTTATCGCAGTTGATCTCTACACATAGGTACTTGAGACTTAGAAGTTCGAGCTATTCTTGAAATGTGTTATATTTAGGGAAGTAGATTTAGTAAAAAAATCCTGAAAAAATAGTTTTAAAATAACTGAAACACCTAACATAATTCGCATTGAAAATCATTTATTCATCAAAAAGAACACGGAAAATAGGAAATAGTTTTTCTTTTTGATTAGTTTTAGCGCCATCTTTGTTATTGCAACTGAACTAATACGCTCCCAGGTCAGCGAGTAAAGTTCCCTTTGTTTACAGATGGCAGCTACACATGCGAGTTAGAACTTTGAATGATAGCTAAAAGATGGCTCTACAATCGCATATTTGAAATAATAATAATTAGTCCCGGACTCCCGGTTTAAAAATAGTTCATTTCAAGTTCAAGAAGCATGTTTTTACGTTCAGCCTGCTTCCTTCAAGTTGCACTATAAAGGTGAAGGCATATTTGGAATACATTTTGACGCTCATGAGCAGTGCCGGACCGTGAGCTTACGGGGCCCTGGGACCCCTGGGTTGAAACTATTTAGGGCTACAACATTTTAACTGTCAGTTCGTAGTATCAACACCTAAATTGTATAATAAACCTTAATCGTAAGAATCTCAGGGATACCAACAAAAAAATAATAAAAATATTCTTTCGCGTTATCGTCTATTTTTGACTTGACTTAGCTGAGCGGCGGAGGCCCTTGAACTCATGGGGCCCTGGGCTTAAGCCCAAATAGCCATATGGTAGATCCGGCCCTGCTCATGAGTCATGATGTGCGTAGCCAGACCGTGGTCAGAAAAATAGAAATATGAGCGCGTAGAGAGAGGCCCGTAGCACGAGCTACACGTGTGCTACGAGATTAGTCCGGTCTTAGCCGTTAAATATACAAATGTATCGGAACTATGTATTTATACTTTAGGGTGTGTATGAATTTCTAATATTGAGATGAATGGCAAAGTCGAGATAAACTACGATAACATGGTGCGCCCCTCCAAAATTCAAAACGTTTGAAAGTAAGTATATTTTGTGAAAATATACGTACCATCGAGGAAATTGATTCCAATGCAGTTGATAGATCAACGTTATTTATGTAATCGAATATGTCAATTCAATGTTAATTGTGATCTGTTGGCTGGGTTTGACGTAACGCAACCAAACTTAGTAGGTCCCCGATCTGCATAGAAATCAACTTCTCTGACAGTACATAGCGCCATCATTAAGTGAAATATTACGAGTACTGGTTGATTGGTTGAATACTTACAACTACATACAAACTTTTTCATAAGGATGTGACTACACACATTGAAACAGTAATTTGGAGGGGTGCGCCATGTTATCGTAGTTTATCTCTAGCAGCGCTAAAAGATAAACTTTTTTTCAACTTTTGTATGGCAAAATTCCTGACGCCGCGCTGGAGCGCTTACCCATGTAAACTGTATTTCAGGGTTTAATACACACCTTTAAAGTATTACCACTTAATTTTGTTACATCCTACACACCTTTAAAGTATTACCACTTAATTTTATACGTGGGAGAGCCATGCTTCGGCACGAATGGGCCGGCTCGACCTGAGAAATACCACGTTCTCACAGAAAACCGGCGTGAAACAGCGCTTGCGCTGTGTTTCGCCGAGTGAGTGAGTTTACCGGAGGCCCAATCCCCTACCCTATACCCTTCCCTACCCTCCCCTAATACCCTATTACCTCTTAAAAGGCCGGCAACGCACCAGCAGCTCTTCTGATGCTGCGAGTGTCCATGGGCGACGGAAGTTGCTTTTCATCAGGTGACCCGTTTGCTCGTTTGCCCCCTTATTTCATTAAAAAAATCCTGCATCTATCAACATCAACACTTGAATCAGTTTAATAAAACTCAGCTCCTAGTTACATAAATAGAAACAACAAATTACATTTAAATACAAATAATTTTATAGTAAATTTATCTAAAGAAAACGATAAATGGTTCGTTAGTTGTTGTAACTGGAGGTTTAGGATTACCACAATACTTACTCAAAGTTGTGCCGTCCTTTGATTAATAAATTCATTAATTTATTAGCTTAGTCGTAGAAACCATTTTAGATTCTAAGTATATTAAATGACAATTAAAGCTTGATACAGATTTAAATAAAGTTAATATTTTACTGAATTCGTAATTAAGAACTACAGAACAATAAAAACAGTTTTTATTGTTCTGTGTTAAGAACAATGTTATACACAATAATTTGTTATGTATTTTTCTTTTATTATTCTCGTATTTTTCTTCCTGGTAAAGTATCTACACATATTTCTTACAAGGTCAACTTTATAAAGACAACTTTATAAGTTGTTGTCCGCAACATTAATGATCCAAAAATAGTTTATTACGTACATTTATCCGGGGAAAAAAAAAATCCTATGTCATGTTCCGAGAACCCAAATTATCTATGTCCGTATGCTATCAAAATTGCATAAATATCAATTAGTCCTGTCCCTTACGACATTATTTACTTTGTAGTTCATAACAAAGTGTATATAAACAAAATAGCCACTTCTAGTCTTACAAGGATAAGAAATGGAAGAGCTAGACGCGGTAATAAACCTCGCATGATATATCGTCGCACGCAGCCCGCTTGCGATATCCATGTATGGATCTACCCCCTAAGTGACTTTTAATTGATACATAATATGTAAAATAGAGTGAAATGAGGATAAACAATGGTGTACATGTAATTCGCGTACAGAGGGCCTAGACAAGTGGCAAGCGATTATCGTAAACGCCAACAAAATGTATGGGATTTGACATTAGTATTCGCTAGCGAAGCGATGACTTATGTCAAATCGCATACATTTTGTTGGCGTTTACGATAATCGCTTGCCACTTGTCTAGTAGGGCAGATGATCTTAAATGACGGAGAGAGAATTAACGGATGAAAATGTTAACGAGTTTACAATAAGTAACAACTTTTTCGATCTTAATTTTTTCATCAACTACGATAACATGGCGCGCCCCTCCAAATGACTGTTTCAATGTGTGCAGTCACATCTTATGAAAGAGTTTGTATGTAGTAAGTATTCAACCAATCACAGTACACGTAATATTTCACTTAATGTCACTTATTATCAAAATTTGTTGGTCGACTAATCATAACTAGACGACCGCGCAAGACAACGCACTTCAAACGTTTTGACAACGCACTTCAAACGTTTTGACAACGCACTTCAAACGTTTTGAATTTTGGAGGGCCACGCCATGTTATCGTAGTTGATGTCTACTGTCTGTCATTCATAGAAAAACAAAAATTACTGATGGCCATTGGCAATGTGATTAGTTCTTCAGTCTTATCGGCATAAATCACAGATTGTTAAATTGTTTCGAAGATCGTTAATATTTAATGAAACCGAAAGGGAAAGGTAAATCGAAGAGTAAAATCCTATTAAATATGCCGTAGTGTAAATTGAAATACAAATATACCGTGATATTATATCCAAACTCCACTAATGAGGAAACAAAAGCGAATATTCGCAGATAATGAGTTGGGCACGATATTCGGTATTCCCCTGTGACTCGTATTGGTTCAATTAATTCCGGAATGAATATTGCTTCGGTCCGGATTGAATGAATCCGGAAAAACCTCGACAAATATATCGTTGTGTACCAATACACTAAAATCGAAATGTATCCATCTGCCATCGAAATGCAGAAAAACTCAAGTTTTTTGTATATTGGGCTTAACTATTACCACAAAGAGAAAAACTCCAGGTTTTTTGTATATTGGGCTTAGCTTTTACCACTAGCGTTGTATGGGGAGATCTACACTGTGAGATCGTGGAAATTGAGTAAGCTCTTGATCATTGACCATTGACCAATGACCATGCATTGTGATAACTTAACTCTGCTAGACTGAAACTTAATACCCGAGAGTAAACTTTATATTTCGTATTGATTAGTAGTGATTTTTTATTTATTGTGTAGATGTTAATCTATACTAATATTATAAATCCGAAATTATCTGTCTTCTGTCTGAAAAATCTGTCTGTCTTTCCGTCTGTCTGTCTTTCCGTCTGTCTGTCTGTCTATTACCTCTTCACGCTCTAACCGCTGAACCGATTTTGCTGAAATTTGGTATGGAGATACTTTGAGTCCCAGGATATCGGGACATAGGATACTTTTTATCCCGGAAAATGTACGGTTCCCGCGCGATAAACAAATATTGGCTAGTGATGGAATCTAGTGATGGAATAAAGCAATAATAATTTCCTGGAATAAGAGACGAAAGTCAGCAACTTTGGTGGTAATGAGGGTAGTTGGACGTTAACATGGATCGGTAACATTATGTTCTCACTATGGACTGTGGGCGGACCTCGTGTCTCGTGATAAATGCAATATCCTAAGCTAATGGCTAATGACCTGACTTTTATCACCTAGTATAATACTAAGCGTTATTGGTAGTTCGGAAATTTATAGAACGCTTTATTAAAGCTCTTTAGAAGAAAATTGCCACTGCTTTTAGTTTATATTAATCATATTTATAGGAATACCTGTTATAGAGTAGGGCTTATGCTTGATTTCTTGTAAGGCAAAATGTACTGAATGGATTTTGACCAAAGTTGCTATTGTAGTCCTTTCTATTTTTTAACCTTCAAAAGTAAAGAGGTGCTGTGGGATTATGTATCGTTAGCTTTTGCCCGCGGTGGATTAATCTAGCCTATTTATAGAATTAATTAAACGTTATTTGGCATTCTGGCATTAGTCATCTAAATGAATTAGCTTTTGGTCAAAGCTGTAAACCCATTTATTCATCCGGTTAAAAAAACTTCAAAAATATTTACAGTAACGTAAACACTAACTTAAAATATATCTAAAATTTCGAAACGTTCTTCTAAAACTATCTAGGTATTCTGCAAGTAACCTATTATATCTAGACTAAGTTTACGACTAGATAGCTCGGAGCGGTCTAAATTGCCGTCGCGAAGTTCAGTGGCCGTTCTCAACTGCGGTCGTTCCGTTTTATCGCCCACATCTATTTTACACAAAGAATTTTTAATATCTAAAACCTATAATTTGAACGCTATAATACCTTAATCTCTACTAATGTTATAAATGTGAAAGTATATTGTTGCGCTTTTACGGGGAAGCTACTCAACCGATCATCATGAAACTCTGTGTACACGTTTTTGAAGGTTTATGAAATGACAAATAGCACTTTTTATTAATACAAAATCGTAAAGTAAGCAAGAATTTCTTAAAAAAAATATACCCTAATCTTTGCGCCCCAACAGTCGTAATTAGATAAAGCGAGTTAGGAATTAAGCCGTGGCAGACGAATTGCAGGAAAGGGTCTAAAGCCGTCAAAGAGATATAATCATCGAGAAAACGCTTTTTTTACAGATGACCCCGACTACGGAGTAACTGATTAGATATTAGAACCCTAAAAGTCCTGAAACATCTAACTTTCCCCAATATTTTTCCTAAGATCGGTATTTGTATCACATTATTCACTGTATAGAACAATTAATATTCTCGTCGTATTATTGGTTTAATAAATAATGAACCCGACAAGGTTTTATAATAATAGCGTTGCCTGTCTGGCTGCAGCCTCATGAATTTTCAATATTCAACGGCTACAAGTTTTATTATGAGACTGCCAATAATCCACCAGCCCGAAGCACGTGCCTGCACTGAGGGCAATGCAATTTGTATGGAGAAAGTGTAGTCCCGAGACAGTTTTCAGTCGATATGACATGCTCCACCTCATAACATCTTGTAATTGAATTCGCCTGTTTTGTATTCTTTCTGAGTAATGTAAAATGCTATGAGAAAATTTTAAAATTCTAAGAGAACGTATAAGATTATCATTTTTCGCCACAAATCTGAAGCGACGAGCGTTTGAAATTGCCTCTTATTTTCTATATATAATATATTACCATTTTATTTTAGGAGTCGGTGTTGCTCTTAACGTTAAACAAAGTTTTCAGGTATTAGGTTAATATTATAAACAGAATATCACTGCATATGGCCTTAACTTTGATGTAAAAGCTAAAGCTCGCGTTAAGCCTTATGAAATATAAACTTTTTTGACAAAAGCGCAAATCTATAATATTAAAGCTAAGCCTTTGAGCACAGACTCTCAGTCAGTGATGAATTCCGCTCGGAAAATCGGAAAATGGCGCACGAGTTTGGAGCGGGAATGGAAATAACTGAATATTTAGATAATTTTGAATATTTTGTATTGTGAAGTAAAATTACATTTGCCATCTTTGAAATAAAATTATATTTTACTAGAGATGACACCCACAACTCCGTTAGGCCAAAATTTGTTTATCGCGCGGGAACCGTACATTTTTCCGAGAGAATAACTATCCTATGTCCTTTCTCGGGACACAAAGTATGCCAAATTTCATCAAAATCGATTCAGCGGTTTGAGCGTGAAGAGGTAACAGACAGACAGGCAGACGGACAGACAGACAGACTCACTTTCGCATTTATAATATTAAGTATGGAATTAGAATAAATTAGCAGTTGAAGGTAAAACTGAGAACATGATGAGTGATAAACACACAGCAGATGTTACGCTGACCGACCTCAAAACCATCTTAAAAATAGCTTCAAGAGTTACCAACATAACCAACCTCAATGTTCTAGCTCAGTGCAAACAATAGCAATAATGTTCTTCTCTAATTAATTAATTAAAGTAGAAGAATACTTAGTACTAATATTTTATGTGATTCATCATGTAATAAAAATACAAAAACTATAGTGTCCGTCTGTCTAAAACTCTTTGTTACGTCTTCTGCACGCTTGGGGAACGGAACCGAACCGAGTCCCTGGAAAATACATAAGTTTCTATCCCGCAAAATGTACGATTCCCTTGCGATAAACAAAGTTCTACGCAATGAAATTGCAGAGTAATGTATAGTCTTCACATAACACTCACTTTTGGGGCTATCATACACTCAGCTAGTTGATTAAAATTTTAAAAGGTCTCTAGATTAACTTCAGAGGGTT
This sequence comes from Lysandra bellargus, assembly GCA_905333045.1. Classification (NCBI taxonomy): domain Eukaryota; kingdom Metazoa; phylum Arthropoda; class Insecta; order Lepidoptera; family Lycaenidae; genus Lysandra; species Lysandra bellargus. The sequence goes on from HG995344.1 coordinate 2,030,215, forward strand.
GAGTTTAATCCATTAAAGCGTTCTCAATTTTCCTACTATAACCAATTATAACATCACCTGACTAATCCCGGTCTTGGGAATTGTAGCCTGAAATAATCAGGTTAGTTATAAAACAGTAAAATATAATTTCGTTATTTCGGCCTGACCCTTATGTAAGGGTTTAATTTCGTTATCAATTAGATTAAAATATGACCTACGCATGCGGGCACTCTTTTGCTCATAAAGAGAATAATATATTTTAGGTTGTACATAAAAAGTGCTTGCGTTCGGAATCTACATTACTGTGAAGGGACCGTGACCCTATCATTTTTGAATTGTGTGTGTGGTATAACTGCATTACATCATCAGCACATGACTTGTACTATCAGAGAAGTTGATTCATAGGCGGATTGCGGACTTTAGTCCGACCAAATAACGTAGGTCCGTCAACTGGCTATGAATTCCTTCGATGGTACATACAAGTCATCCATTATAAGGGAACGCCAATCGAATAAGTCCAATCTTGATTCTTCTTCCTCCCACTTCCTAAATAAAGAAAGACGAAAACAATGAACTATCGAAAAGCAAATAAAACAGTTCGATCATAGCAATTATCAACGGTTTTATGGGCTCCGAAATGATGATACGAAGTGTATGAAGCCCCGAGTTGTTTCCCCGAGAAGTTCAAGCATCTAAATTATCGAGACGAAGTTTTCGAGGTTACATATTAAAGGAGAATAGAAAAAACAATGTAATTTGTTACAAAAAGTTACCAACTCGTTAGGCCGTACGCTCCGAGCTCGAGAATTTTTTAATTCTTCGTTTATTCAGAATATACTTGTACATATTACTTTCATATTATAAAAATATTTTACTTGGACTAAAAATATTTTTGAACAAGTTGGGACCTCGGAACGTATTAAATAGGGCATAATATAATCTTTTGAAAAAACATTTAACTATCAAAAAATTAAAACGAGATAAAGTACCGATGGAGGGTGTAATTGGTGGAGTCGGTTACGGTTTTAATAATTTTCTAAAAATGTAAAACGTAGGTAAACTTACTTACACTCATTTGTGACAATAAACTTAAAGCATTGTTTCTACTTTATTTACTCGATATTATTATTTTTAACGAAAAATTAAAACCGACTTCCAAGGTAAAACAATAATAACATCCTTATAATATGAACTAAAAAGTATTAAATAATTATTCCTATCTAATAGTGCCTTTTTCCGAATTCGGCTAAAACTCAACTATTTCTGTACTCAATCTTCATCATTTTGAAGTCGGTACCAGATGAATCTTCTGTTCTCTGACAGAATATTTGAAACTTTTGGAACTGGCACCGACTTCAAAATTATGAAGATTGAGTACAGAAATAGTTGAGTTTTAGCCGAATTCGGAAAAAGGCACTATTAGATATGAATAATTATTTAATACTTTTTAGTTCATATTATAAGACCGTATTATTGTTTTACCTTGGTTTTAATTTTTTGTTAAAAATAATAATTTCACTCTTTTTAGTTACCTAGTAAGCAAACCCGTACTATACGTAGAATATTACACCTGTATATTATTCTACGTATCTTATTACAGTCACACTTACAAAATATTATAATATCAGCTACAGCCTGCAGATAATTTTAAACAATCATTAAAAAAAATCGAAGTGAACACGTGTGACGTGCTAAGTAGCCGGTCACCGGACTAGTTTCAATAGGCTGGCACTCGCTCGACTTGTCGCACACGCAGCGCACATAGTACCTCCGTGAGTAATTTGTATTCGGTGCATAGTACCCGGCCCGCGCCCGCGTGCGCGCCGCCGCGCCGCTTGCCTGACAGCCCTGGCAGATAATATGCGATGCGATGCGTTATTATACTATGAACGCTAAACGCAATGTAAAAGGTTGAAATTAGGTTGTTTTCCAGAATATCTCGGCAAAGTGAAACAGAATGTTACATTATCGAAGCAATTTTAACTTCTCAGGTGTAATGTCTAATGTGTACCTTATGCTCTGGAGATAAGGTTGAATTTGGTGACATTGGTGACCCTGACGTGGTAATGATGATGATGATGATGATGATGATGATGATGATGAATGTAATTTGCATAGTAGCATATGCTTTCAGTTCTTAAAACAGCGCCTAAGCTCCCAAACTTGTATCTATAAGGAATTCGGAGTTCTCTTAGTAGCTTCGGAACCATAGTATAACCTCGGTGCAAAATCTTGCGTTTTGGTAGCATATGCTTAGGATGCTTGTCATAAAACCAAAATCACCATATGTATCCATATAAATTTTGAGGAGTGCCCTCGATTACTCATGGACCCCATCATCAGGTCACCACTTTTGTGAACATGGTACCAAATTGGAGTGAAACCTAATACAACAAAACAAAAATTTCGAAAATCGGTTCACAAACGGCGGAGTAATCGTTGAACATACAAATATATATATATATATATATATATATATATATATATATATATATATATATATATATATATATATATATATCCACAGCCGAACATATAACCTCCTCGTTTTTTGGAAGTCGGTTAAAAAGCGAGTGTAAACAAAACTTTACGTACCGACGAAATCGACCGGTTTATGCGCACATCAAAATATTTTTATGGTTCGCTATCCGTTCTCTGAAATTAAGAAATCAATTTAGTGGGCTTTAAAAATCTTTGTCGTATGCTAATGTTTCAAATATCGACATTGCATCTATTTTAAGCACGTGAAAAGTGGGTTGGGGAGGTCTCGCGCGGTGGGGCGGGGGTGGGGGGTCGCGCGGGAGGTCACGCGGCGTCGGACCCCCGGGGGGTGGGGGATCGACATTCAACAGGCTACGGTCGATACGCGGCGCCGAGCGCAGCGCCACGCGCCCGTGTCATTGCCACATCTGCCGAGTGCTGCCATGTGCTGACTGCTGGCCCGCGGCAAAGCAAGTTTTTTTACCCGCCAGCCGCTTTTTCAGTGGAAAGCGGGCTCTAGTAATTTTTCGGCATCAAAAGCTATCCACACATTTCTAATTTGTAATTCAAAATCTGACTGCTGTAACATATTCAACGTAATGAATATGTTCCAAGTCAGATTTTGAATTTACTTGGGCGAGGTTAAAACTTAACATACTGTGCAGGTTATTGACTATTCTTAGGTTATCAATTACTAATACTGGCAACATAAAAATATTTTTTTGATCTTAATATTTTGAGTCAAATATTAACCAATAAAACGGTCTAACCGCTACAGAAACAAGTAACTAATGATTACACAATCACACAAATCTTTTTGTAGAGTTTTTCACTTTAACATGAAGAGGCTGGTAATATGGTGTTTGGGGAAGGATTTTCCGAACGATGGGTCCGAATGTACGTGGCGGGTGTCAGGGATAAACCGCCACTTAAGTGTAATCTATAGTTCAACCCAGACATGTCTATGACTAAACCCTGTATTAAATTTAAGTAACGGCCCAAGTTGAGCTATAAGCAAGGACTAGAAAGTTATTTTTATAAAGGTGAAGTAAAGCTTGTAAAAGCATTTGGAAACTTAATACTGTATTAATAATAATTTACGGCTAAATACATATTAACCGATATTGGTACACCAATATAGCTAAAGTTACAAAGTAAATATACCAAATAAACCTCAGGGAGTTAATTAATATATAATTAGCTCGGATAGAATATGTAACGTGTTTATATATAAGAAAATTAGGCATCAAATATTTCATTATTCACGCTTTATCGCGTAAATAAAGTTATTTACTTAATAGCGCTCAGCGTTTAATGTAATAATGTTCAAATAAGAACATTTAAACACCGAAAATGTGAGAATATGAAGTACGTTTCGCGATGAGGTAACATATTCGTTCCCTTTTCCATTTTATTAACAAACATGTTTATGATTAATTATTATGAATTATTATAATTAAAAGTGTTAGCATGACATTAAAATTTAAAGCTCTAGTATAGAGATGAAATCAGTAGAATATCAAAACAGCAGCTGACTCGCTGCTAATGCTGATTTGGGATATTTGACGTCACTCAATATGATGTTCAAGTGTCATTTCTATTATTTTTCCCTTTTTTTTTAATTGTGTTGTCTGATGTCCAAAAAACATGACTTATTCTTATACCTAAAATCTCTTCAAAGCATAACATATTTTGAGATAGAGTGGTTAAATATGATACAATTTTATAGGTACTGTAGTTTAACAGTTATTGCATAATTCTAAAATGGAATTTCCAATTGAAAAGGCAGATAGAAGCCGTGGAGGCTTGAGCGGGTCGCCGGGAAAGGTTAATCTCATTTTAAGGACATCCGCGCGGCAATCGCGGGCTAATTTTTATCGCCGGAGGGGAAAAGAGGTAATAGTGCTCATTATCTAATTCTATCCTATCTTATTTTGTTTAATAGACGTTTGCTTGAAGTAAGTCTTGAACTTACCGCCGTACTCAGATACATTTAATTATGATTAACCTTCAATTTATTGAAGAGTTTGACAGATAATGTATTTCAAAATTTTGAATTAAATACATTTAAGTAATTAATGTTCCATTCTGAGTGCGGCAGTAAATCTACCGTAATTGAGATATTCTTATTGTAATCTTAATTTACGTTGCTACATATTGTATGTACTTTATAAAATACTAAATGGCCTAATTGCACTTCTCCTAGGTCTACATTACGTTTATACAAAAATTAAAGTTATAAAACAATGAATATCATTTGCCTTTCTAACGTTTTAGTCTAGGACAAAACTTTATATATAACCGTATCGTTCACCTATTTACAGTGTATCTATTAGTAAGCGGATAAATATTCTCTATATCTATTCATACAAGCGACAAAGTAACGTTTTCCTGAAAGGCTTTCACACCGTACAAGCGAATCGATCAACTTGTATAGGTCGGCAATAATCTATTGCTAATACTTTTACGGATCTAATTTATCATAGGGCAGCGAGCAGACAGGTGGAAGCACTCGTAAAAGTACACTTAGGGGATTGCCTTACGTTTTCTCTTAGTATCGAGTAAGTAATCCGTCTACATTGTTAAAGGTTAAAAGTCTTACCGAGCTACTTTTCATTTCATTCTCAGATTCCATTAGTCAAAAGATTCCGAATACAACGAAGTAAATGATTTCGGCGAAAGTCTGTTCTGAAATTTTAAATAGCTGTTTCAGCTTTTTACTCTTTGGATTTGAGGATTTTAGTCACTGACACAAATGGTTTATTTTTTAATCTAGATCCAATTCCCATTGCGTAATATCAGTATTGATTAAGTGAAATAAAATTAGTTTTTAATAATAAAATCAAATTTTAGCAAATAAACTTGCAGACTTGAAAATTAACTACACATGTTTTGGGCACATGATCTGCTTAAAGTAACTTTAGTGCAAAATGGTAATTTTCATACCCATAAATAACCGTCAATAAAATACAAAAGGACGTAACGATAACTCATGTTGGGAATTATCCTGCAATATGTTTCAATGTCCATTGTGCAGGTATCGAACAGGCGTCGGTCAGGACATATAAAGTCTACGTGTATTAGTTTTACAAAACGTACTACGTTGTATCGTAACAAATGGTATTGCTCTCAGAAGACGGAAAATCGATAGGACGAGCTAGTTTCTCACGGATACGTCTAGTAAATCTATACTAGATTTTTATGGCTACACTAAAATATCTCAAGCTTTTATTGACGTTTATGTTACATTTATTACATTGAATGTGCTTCACTTTGAATACACAATGTTTTCGATAACAAGTGATAGCTTCTCGCGATTTCAGAGGTTTAGTAAAAAGTAGAATATTACAAATGCAACATAATGCTGAGGCATGGGAAATTAAATAATACATACTAAATGTTTTTTATTTACATTGCCCATGGCTTATTCCTTTGGGTACGGTGCACAAATTGCCATGAAAATTTAACAATTTTACATGCCTTTAGGTTGACATTACTTATAATAAAGCTATTTATAAAAACCGTATTATATCGAGTCAAATAACAATGCGTATAATTGACCCTCTTGTAATAGCAGCCACAATTGATATTATTACTGCTAGAAACTCTATATTCAAGCTCTAAAGCATTGTTCTGCTGTTACATTCCTTTGGGATAGTATTCGATACAACGGTATCGAATACTATCCCAACAAAACAGTTAGTAGTTACGCAGCTCACCACGTCCGCCCTAACAAAAGGCTCTTGCATTCACATCCGAACAATGTATTCCCTACAAATTGGCATACAAAGATATATAATACAACTGCATAGTGCATACATTAAATGCACAATTATTAAACCTTATTGCGATAGCCATAAGGTCGAAATGAACCTAACTGATTGCTAAAGTAGGTACTCTACGAGAGAGCCTGCGAACACAAAATAAAAGGAGTATTAGGACGAAATTGTAGCAGTAGTAGGAAACGAGTTATTTTACGTCACAGTATTTTTGCTCGCAGTAATATTATAGTAGTAGGGGAGGGGAAGAGGGGATTTCGGGAGTAGCTCGAGCGTGTCAGATTAAGCTTGTATAGGCTTCCGACATGTGTCTAGTTATCATGGTATAGAAATTAGATTTCTCGCGTTTTGGGTTAAAAAATATTTTTTTTGAATATTGAAATGTCATCCGATCTGTCAGATTTAAGATAGGGGGATATTTAGTATACCCCAAAGAAGCTTCCATAAAAAGCACTGACGATTCAAAGGTAAGGTAAGCCTGTAGGGACATTTTAAAATATAAAAAAATAAACCTTCATATTTTCTTAACTAAACTTCGCAGATACTTTATTTTGCATTAAACTAAATGATTTAGTCCTTGTTTTCTAAAATATATTTATAATTTACCTAAATAATTTTCTGAATATATTTTCTCTTTCAAAACTTTAAAATGGCTGTAGTTTCTGAACCCACCTACTAAAATAAAAAACGCTCTTACTATATTTTTATCACTTTTACATAATGTAAAAAACCTACTAGGTCTCTATGACGCTCGAGTGACTACACAAATAGCACCCTCCCCTCCTCTACTATAATATTTTAAGTCTCCTCTTAGCATCGGGCACTTTTCAACTTGATGTCTTTCAGCTGATTAAATTTTGTCTTTTTACTCCAACTTAAAAGTTATGAATTTGTTGCAGAAAATTGTTTGTGATTTTTTATTTGTTAATTAACTACGATTATTATATACGTTTTGTATTAATTTATTTGTGCATTGAGAAATGAGAAAAAAATTGAATAATAATTTGTAGTTAAGCAACGATTACCCATTTCAATTGAAACGTTAAAAGATGCAGAAATTAATATAGCAGCTACCATCATAGAATTTCCCTAAAGTGAGACTTCGTGTTATCTACTCGTGTTTTTTTTTCGGTCATTCGATTTCGGTCAAACCGTAAGTATGAGCGTAACGATAGTAGCCTTTGATGTGACAGTCCGTCCAATAGCTGTTGGAATTTCATATCATATTACATGTAGGAAGAATAAAAGGCTAGTTTTATACGATTTCATAAAACGAAGTCTTTAGAGGGAGCAATTTATTTGTGTACAAAGACGAGTTTCATCTTTCGATAGTCAGATTTTGAAACGCTTTTAAAACCTATAACGTCTTATTAGTAAAAGGAGCGAAGGAGCAGGAAATTATGCTGTCGGATAGTACTTAACCGAATAAGTGACAAACCTGATTTGCAAAAATAGATCTACAGCTGGTAGACGTTAAAAAGAGATCCCTATCATTCAATATTTGGCAAAAGTAAAATTATACAATATTATAAGCCAAGTGAAATGATCGTCAATAGTTAATGTAAAAGAATTGTGCAAGGGAAATAGTCCCATAAAATTGTTCACAAGTAAAAGACAGCAGGAAAAGATACGAGTCTATACGAGCTTGTTTCGAGCTTGTCTACACATTTTATCGTCGTATAATGATTCCTGTTACAAAAGAATCTGACACAATATAGCGTTATTTTATTCGGCAATTCTAAATCATCATTTTCCGAGGACGGGGAAAATGTGTGTAAAGGCCCATTACAATAGGCGACGAAAATCAATCTCGAACCTTTCTCCCGAAATTGTGGCTCCATTGTTGCAAGCTGTAGATAATTTCTAATATTTTTAACGTAATATTTTTAAGTAGTATATTTTTGGAGCCTTCAAAAGTAGTTTCGTCATAAAAATTAGTGTTATACACTAAGGGTGAAGTCAAACGAGCGTAATTTGTGAGTTGTGAGTCGCAGAATTTCGAATCGGCAGAATTCTGTTGCATTCAGTTTCATACTTCAAAAGTCCTGTTTCATTCACACGAGCGTAATTTTGTGAGTCATGATTTGTATGAAAAGATATTTACGCGGCAGAAATTCTGCGACTCACAACTCACAAATAATTACGCTCGTTTGGCTTCACCCTTAAGATAAATATTTCGTAGCATGTAGCGCCCGTAGCACACTTTGCTACGGCTTAGCGAAGTGTGCTACGACATCTCGTAGCAAAGGGGGCTTAAATAAAATTACGTTTTTTTTTCGAAAGGGTCTTAGCTACTGGTCTGGTTAAGACCATGGTAGTTTAATCGTGGCTATAACTAGTCTGTTGCTAGTTGGTTTGGAGATAAACAATGAGAGGGCCTGGCCCCCTCTCCTAAAGTCACACGTGTGACATTCAAATCGGGCAATAAAATTACGGTAAGAAAAAACGTTTGCTCACTACCCGGCTGCTACAAATAGGTACTGAAAATATTACCCACCAGAAGGAGGATATTGTTTGTCGAGTTATGTGTTCTTGATACATTTTATCATAAGAGTTGAAATATTTTTGTTGTCAACAAGTCCTTATTTGAACTAAACTTTTACTATAACTATTATTTTTATCACGCCACTGAACTCTAACAGTAAAACACCTCTATGGCAGTAGAATATCCTGATGACCACAAGATTTAGAGATAAAATAAAGTTTTACGGGTCGGGTTCGGCGAATTGCGGACAGGACGAAACTAGCCGTAATATAAATAGCGTGACCTCAAATTACCTGGGCCGGACGGACGGACGCCCACACTTTTACATATTATATATTTTATTATTATCGAAAATTAGCGATTGCACAATAAGCTGATGATATTTAAAGAGCACACCTATTTAAACGGGTTAGTATTTAGTATTTTATTTGGTTTATTATTATTAGTTAGGTTAGTTGTGTCAAAATGCGTTGGGCCTGTCCACATCTCCATACGTAGAACGGTGCGGTAACGTGGCACGGTACGTTGACCTGACGTGTAAATATACGTTAACATAACGTAAAAATAAACGTCTTTTTTCTTCTTTTTATCCGTTTTTAACAATAGCAAAAGGAGAATACGTATTGTGCGGTCCTAGATCAGCATCTAGTGAAGAATGTAGCAGTTTTACAACTTACAAGGCATGGCGACGTACAATGTTACTATATCGTGATGTGCATTTTACATTACGTTAACGTAAATTTGCACGTCACGTCAACGAACCGTGCAACGTTACCGCACCGTTCGACGTTGACTACGTGGAGATATGGACAGGCTATCACCTATAATAATTACTCATAAATCATAACATAATGTTAATACTTTATTGCCCGCAATTTTTTCTTTATTCTGAAGCCAAAATTAATCGAATCGATCCAAGTGCGTTCTTATTTGATTTTTTAAATTGTATTTATTATATTCTTAGTTATTCTTAATTGTATCTTTTAATTCCTTTCCTTTCTTTAAATTCTTGCAAGAAACCATCAAGACACGTTAGTCCATGACGGACTTATACGAGATGTAACGAACGAAAGAGAGAGGGGTATATTCGTTTATGATTGACAATAATTAGTTGTGCATACTATAGATAGCTATAGTGGTTATCCACGAAATCCCTATGTGAAGATCGCCATTAATGCAACTTATATAATATTGTACCCAATATCAAAAATTGTTAAAACTATAAATATGAAATAAAACGATGGCCGACTTTGACCGCAGTAAAAATATTTAGAGTGGACACTTAAACATTTTACAACAGACATTATACTGTCGTAACGTTAAACTTTATGACCCTAAACTGTTGTTAAATATCAACACTCATCTCTCTTTTATTTTTTAATAAGCCAGACAAAGCAATTAAAACTTTTGATGAACGTTAAAAAAAACGAAATTTTACAGTATTGCGCTAGAGGGCGGCATATTACGTTTTTGAGTATACTAGTTTATTAACAAACCATTAGGCTGGATAGTACGGGAGCCCTAGAACATTTTTTGTGATTACTAACAAGCAAATTTTTTGTGAGTAGCTACTAGCTACATTTTGATAAGACGAATAACATTTTTATTTTCTAAAAATCACGAAAGTGGTAGCTAACAGAGATAGAAAGGATTTCATACTTTGACGTGATGGTCCTAAAATATGGATTGTTTTATTTGTAGGACAATGTTACTCTTAAATTATATAACTATAAACCTACCAATATACAAAAAATCAGCTGGTTAAGGTTCCGTTTTAAGGTTCTGTAATCAACAAAACTTGGTTGACTACTGTACCCTAAAACGGTATACTCACCAGCTGATTTTTTGTATATTTGTAGGGTAACAGTTATATAACTTAAGAATAATCTTGTCCTACAAATAAAATAATCCATATTTTAGGACCATCAAGTCAAAATATGAAATCCTTTCTATCTCTGTTAGCTACCACTTTCGTGATTTTTTGAAAATAAAAATGTTATTCGTCTTATCAAAATGTAGCTACTCATAAAAAATTAGCTTGTTAGTAATCACAAAAAAGTTAGTTCTAGGGCTCCCCTCACTATTATTAGAAAACAGAGCTAAATTTTACAGCCCGCTCTTAATACAGTCCTATGTTGTTAATTAATATAATGTTAACTTATGCTTTACTTAATAAAATCTTGCTCACGGAACTTCGTCAACAAAATTAAAATAAGAATATCGAAGCCAAGAATAACTTTAATATAAAACTTTTATATTAAAATTTAACAATTAGTTGAACATCACTACATATTGTATGCTGCTAAAACTTTATATGAAACGGCTACTATCGACATTTCCATTAAATATTCAATAGTGTTTTAAGTCCGCGAGAAATAGTATAGCAAAATCGTCTTACTTTGAATGCTAAACTATAATATGACGATCTTTTATTCTTTTGTTTTGTTTATAAATAAAATATGTTTCATGTTCAATCGATTTGATGTGACTTCGTGCGTGAAAAAGGAAATCTCGGAGGAACCGTGTTGAACTCTATGGCTGTGTTAAATTACATAAAAAACTGGTGCTGTTTCCAGTAAGGGTCAGTTCACATTGCAATGTGACGAAGCGATGCAACGTGATGCTTTTTAAATGAGCCATTCGGAACTTTATTTACAGAAGAAAACACATTGATAGGCTAGCCGCCCGTGGTCTGCCTTTTCTAATTTTGAATGACACATTTAAAAATGCATCGCATCTGTTCACGTCACGTTGGTAAACGAAATGATTCTAAGGAGCTTTGTATAATATTATATAGATGATTGTATACAATGCAAACATGTAACAAGAGTTCAAATTATTTATAAGTTTATACTTAGTTTATGAAGATTACAAAACTAATTTTCTTAATAGCTTAACGACCTGTGTACTGAATAATTACACTAAATGTAAATTTTGTTAATCGTCCTTAAGAGTGCATACAATTATCTAAACAATAGCTTGTGTTTATATCCTCTTGTTTTTATCGTCATGACATCGTAAAAGTCTGTTTAACGGCATTTGTTACGTCATTAGTCATTAAAATACCTGGAGATGGAATACAAATACGTTAGTATGACCAAGTTTTTATTAACAAACTAGCTGTGCCCCGCGGTGCTACCCGTTGTTTAAAAATAAAAAAATAGTATGGTTTCCGATAAGACGTTTTTCCGCAGTAAAATTTAGTCTGTGTGTTAGTCCAGGATGTCAGCTAACTAAACCATACAAAATTTCATCAAAATCACTTCAGCCATGTAAACGTGTAGAAGTTAGTTAAAAACATACAACTCCCAACTCAAAAACATTCGCACATTTAAGTATAAAATAAGTATGATGGTAGTTTGTAAAAGGCATCTTGGCTAAGTGATAAATAAATACTATAAGTACAGTATTATTCACTGTAGGTATTATGTATAGTACTTTTTTATTATCCTGGTATAAGCAGCTGGAGCTTGCAACAGAAACACGTTTACGAATACGTCATAAAAGATTAGTAAATTATATTTCGGTTTAAAGATAAACGAATAAAACAGGTACATTGCTACCTAAAACGATGGTATAAGAGAAAGAAATTGCAAAGTAAAGGTAAAATGCAGTGAGTTTCATTGTATACGTACCAATACGTATAAGCATTCAATTAAATCCATCGAACTAGAAAAACCTCTAAAAAGATAAACGTGAATGATTTTCTTGAACGGAATTTTATCGCGTACCCTTTGGGTTTTATCTATAAAAAGAAATATTTACAATCTTAGATTGGATCAGGTGGGCCACCACTTTACTTTCCGTTTATACAATTTAAAATGTTGGTTTTCTGTTTACTTGAAGCTTTAAAAATATTTTTCATCTTTACCAAACAAGTTAAGTACTTATAGAAAAACTGCTGTGTCAATGTTGGCGCTGAAATTCTAGAACACGTATCTTAACATAAAATATAAACAAACTTATAAGTTTATAACCAATCAGAATCCAATAAAGAAAAACGATATGGTTACATTCATTTAAAACAACCAAAACATATTATATTAAATTAAACATACTTTTCAAAACTACTCAAAAAACATCTCACAGATGTTATAAAGTGGTCGCCTCGAGTCATAATATTATATTATAATCCAAAGGCGGGCCGATTAGACGTCCCTCCAGCCCGACCCGAATTCCGGCGTCATAAATAATTTATCGTGTAAATATTGAATGTATACTTTCATATACTAACATATTTTTGTTATTTATGACATAATATGCTGCGTATGTTTCGATCTAAACTAATATCTCACAACGAATATATTGTGATAAAACCCTTTGTTTCGTCTAAAGATACCAATCTTGTTGAATTAATTTTCACAGGGAAATTTTATTTTCGAGAATATTTTTCTTTTACGGTTTCCTTGTAGTCGGATTGGCATGGTTATTAAGCCTATTAAAAAAGTTTTAGACGAAAACCCTTATTTATTACTCATCGTTTTTAACAAAATAACAAAGCGATTTACGCCATTTTGAAGATCATTACAACAAAGTAAAATACGTTAATAAAACTGTAACCTGATAACTCAAACCATAGTCTTTGTTCAACCTGTTTTAAATTGAAAGTTGGATCAGAAGGTCCTAGAGCAATTCTTGTATATATATATATTATTGGAATCTCGGAATCGGCTCCAACGATTTTTATGAAATTTAGCATTATATAGGGGGTTTCGGAGGCGATAAATCGATCTAGCTAGGAATCATTTTTAGAAAATGTCATTTTATCCGTGTTTTATCGAATACCGAGAAAAGCTCGGTCAAATAGCTAGTATATTATTATTATACAAAGACAGCCAAAATCACTTCTGGTTTCATCGTGGTCAGACGATTTACAATAACTAGTTACATTCGGCCTCAACATGCATTAAAACTATAAACAATATTTTACACTAAACTAAATTAAATTATTAAAAATTGAAAATACAGTTAATTGCACTGAATAATACATATTTTCTAAAAACATAATTATAATAATTGTACATAGCATTAAATAAAAATGAGACATACATGACACAAAAGTTATTAAAAACAATAAAAAACAAAAATCATTACTATATTTACGTTATAATTATTGATTAAAATTTAAAAAGTAATTAAAAATATATAAAAAAAATTATTAATAAAGTTGTGAAGAATTTGATTAAAAATTAAAAATTACCTCGACGTGCAGGTTAAAATTTTCTCTAACAATATTTTTAACTTTGTTGAGACTATCATAGAATAAGTCGATTTATAACATTAGGATGTATAAACAATAATAATTAATTTGCAATTGGGTCAATTCATGAGCATAGTTATTCAGTGAACGTAGCAAGAAGCCAGCCTTTGTCTACTCCTAATGACCCTCTCATTAGTTGTTCCATAATGTTACCTCTCGTTAGGCTTAAGAATACAACTTCCTTCGCCAACAATAATGAGATAATCCTTATTATGAATAGTATTAAGTCAAATTTCAGCAAAGATAAGCTTGTATATTATATTTTTACTGAGTCATTTGTGACAGGAATAGTGACTTCGATTATAAAATCTATTTTATTTTAGGCATAATATTTTTTATTATAGTAGGGGAGGTCGCGCTCAGTTTAAAAAGTCATTTCATACCGAGCGAAAATCGTTACAATAATAGTAGTCCATTAATACATAACAGCTTTGATCGTCAGCCACTTCATAATGGGTGGAATAATTAACAAAAAATTAAAACCGACTTCCAAGGTAAAATAATAATAACATCTTTATAATATGAACTAAAAAGTATTAAATAATTATTCCTATCTAATAGTGCCTTTTTACGAATTCGGCTAAAACTCAACTATTTCTGTACTCAATCTTCATCATTTTGAAGTCGGTACCAGATGAATCTTCTGTTCTCTGACAGAATATTTGAAACTTTTGGAACTGGCACCGACTTCAAAATTATGAAGATTGAGTACAGAAATAGTTGAGTTTTAGCCGAATTCGTAAAAAGGCACTATTAGATAGGAATAATTATTTAATACTTTTTAGTTCATATTATAAGGATGTTATTATTGTTTTACCTTGGAAGTCGGTTTTAATTTTTTGTTAAAAATAATAATTTCACTCTTTTTAGTTACCTAGTAAGCAAACGCGTACTATACGTAGAATAATACATGTGTATATTATTCTACATATCTTATTACAGTCACACTTACAAAATATTATAATATCAGCTGCAGCCTGCAGATAATTTTAAACAATCATTAAAAAAAATCGAAGTGAACACGTGTGACGTGCTAAGTAGCCGGTCACCGGACTAGTTTCAATAGGCTGGCACTCGTTCGACATGTGCGACAAGCACACGCAGTGCACATAGTACCTCCGTGAGTAATTTGTATTCTGTGCATAGTACCCGGCCCGCGCCCGCGCCGTCGCGCGCTTGCTTGACAGCCCTGGCAGATATGCGATGCGATGCGTTATTATACTATGAACGCTAAACGCAATGCAAAAGGTTGAAATTAGATTGTTTTCCAGAATATCTCGGCGAAGTGGAACAGAATGTTACATTATCGAAGCAACTTTAACTTCTCAGGAGTAATGTCAAATGTGTGCCTTATGCTCTGGAGATAAGGTTGAATTTGGTGACATTGGTGACCCTGACGTGGTAATGATGATGATGATGATGAATGTAATTTGCATAGTAGCATATGCTTTCAGTTCTTAAAACAGCGCCTAAACTCCCAAACTTGTATCTATAAGGAATCCGGAGTTCTCTTAGTAGCTTCGGAACCATAGTATACCTCGGTGCAAAATCTTGCGTTTTGGTAGCATATGCTTAGGATGCTTCTCATAAAACCAAAATCACCATATGTTTCCATATAAATTTCAAGGAGTTCCCTCGATTACTCATAGATCCTATTATCAGGTCACCACTTTTGTGAACATGGTACCAAATTGGAGTGAAACCTAATACAACACAACAAAAATTTCGAAAATCGGTTCACAAACGGCGGAGTAATCGTTGAACATACAAAAAAAAAAATATATCCACAGCCGAACATATAACCTCCTCGTTTTTTGGAAGTCGGTTAAAAATTGAGAGGATCTCAAAGTTGTTGTTGTTAATCGTATTGAATTGACATTAAAAAGATCCCAATTCGCACCTAATAAAGGTTCATATCTAGATTATACACGTTTAGGTTCGGTAGGTGTTATTTTAGTTTTAGTATATAACAATAGATGGCGCTTTTAAAGTAAAATGTATATAATTCTTCTTCACAAATATCATAACTTTAATCGCTGACTGACGGTTTTTCCACCATCGTATTAGCGACTTACGGTTTTCTTTATTATTTACAAAGTAGAAATATTCACCTGTATAAATTTTGTACGGTATAAAATGACTTTATATTCAAAAAAAAATTACATGTTCAGTAACGCGACTGACGTTGAATCCCCCGTCTGCAATACGGCTGACGGTGATTTTTTGGTTAAACATGACCTCAATAATCATCCATCAAAGTTTCATTCGGTATAAAATCACTTTTCGCAACTATTTTTTTTACAACTTTGAAATACTCTCAGTTAACATTCCACCACGGGTGCAGCGACTGACGCTGATTATATTGATTGATAAATATTAAGCTACCGCTGGACAAAAATTTGGTCGGTATGAAATGACTTAGCGAACGCTAGCACTACCTCCCCTACTATTAGCTAATGATAGTCTCTCTTGGAGAAAAGAGATTAAACCTATTTACAAATACATTATTTTCGAAAAGGCCACAAAATCGAGCTAAAACTTCTTAGCCTAGGTAATTACTATTTTAAGCTGAAAAATAACTCAAACATGTTAAATACTTTCGTATGACAAAATGATTTTGGTATTACGTATGTATGAGAATTTCGAGGGTAACCCGGGCTCTTAAGGTGCGATGTCGAACTTTGCCATATTTTCTCGTTGAAAGAGTTTCCGTAGCACTTACTCTACAGCAGAGGTTCCCAAACTCCTTTGTTTCGTGGCCCACTTTTTACTAATCCATGAAACTTGCTATTATTTTAATTATCAGTCGCTGTGCTTATCAACAAATTATCCGCCTATGCCAGGGATGGCGAACCAATAGCACGCAATGAAATTTTGAGCACGTCAAAAATTACGCTTGTTTGGCTTCATCCTAATAGGCGGAGTTCAGACACGAGTTTAACTAGGCGGGCGGGCAGCGCGGCATCGGTGTATCTTGAGTCACTCTTTCTAAATATGGAATATTATGCAAGTTCTTACAAATACAATTTCTGAGCTTCTTATGACATTGGCTGCCTATATTCATAGGAGAAGTCAAGTCGGGTCACCAAATAACATTTTTATAGATCCCTGTTAACGACTTGTGGACCCCCACTTTTTTCCACGCAAGCGTAGACCCCTGCCGGGCTCCCGTGGACCTCTGCAGGTCCACCTGGACCACTTTGGGAATCAATGCTCTACAGTCTACGACAAACTTATTATAAAGTTTTGTAGTTCGTTGTTTCAGATTTGACCCAAATGGCTTTGAAAGTTATCGACATATTAGAAAATAATATATTATTTTATTAAAAATATTTGCTTCCTTTCAGTTAACCGTTATACAAGTAGATATTATATTATGTGGAGTCACATAATATATCTATTTGTAATTCAGGTAATCATTCGGGCCAATGTCCTCTTCTATTAATTTAATTTTAATGTGATGTTCAAACAGTACAGTGATTAGGGAAAATATTAATAAGGGAATTAATGAACATAGTATTCCACAACATGACAAAAGATATAGTCTATTTTGTTTTGTAACTAGCCTCTACAAATTGTCAATTCAGTACCATTTCAACCTAAATGGTATTGGAGGCGTTAAATAAAAAACGTAGCTTATTTATTTTCCACCCATCAACGTGTTTGGCCACCCGCTGACCTTATAAAAATGTATTATACGAGACTGTAAGTCATGAGGGGCCTAAGGTTTAAGGAACAACAGCCTCTGTAGAAAAGATGGCAAGAGCTATTATGCCCTGAACCTTAGGTACCCGACTTGCCCCACTTTATTGTGGAATATTTATTCTATTCGTTGAGATTGTTGCTCTATTGATCTTATTTTTTTCAGGTAAGTGCGGGGGATCATCCGGCGGCCCGGTAAATATGTAAATTATTGTTTGGTAAATTTTGGTTTTATACATTATGATTTACGATGTGCATAATTTTTATGTAAATTTATTACCACAAAGTTTTCTTTCTTTCTTAAGTTTGTTTCGGTCCGAGTCTCTTCCGTTACCCGGACGTTTTTGCTAGTTAACGCTTAACGAATTCGCGAAATTTTGTTTCTGTGTTTTTAAGAATCAAAGTGTTAGGATGATTACAAAAGTTTTTTTGTGATTGTTTCGAAATTCTAAAGATTGAAATACTTAATCTATGTATTAAAACGACTCATTAAACAGCCTCCGCAAAATTTTGTTTAATGAAAAAAGAAATTACTTACAATGTATTTTGCATTGCTACGGTAATTTATTTTACTCCCTTTTTATTTTCACTTAAATATTCGGGAAGTTTGTAAACGATGTCCCTTAAAGTGAACGAAATTTCTCTTTTTATGTGTGAAGTTTTTTACCGCTTTAAATTAAAGCAGTGTGGACTGGAAATTCGGTCTGCAAAGTTCTTCCTCGCGAGTGTTGAGGTATTTATAAAGTGATCAGCTTTTTATGTCACCCGTCGGAAATTAATTCCTTTAGAGCTCTCAGAATTTGTGTGCTATCATCTGTTTAATTAGTTTTCCAATTTTCACGAAAGTGCTGGGAGGTAACAAATGAACCGCTTTAGTGTTCTGGCCACGATCATTGAAGGAGCTTTTGTTATTTTGGGTAAGTACTGTGTACATATTATATTATCTCAATCTTTATTTTAATAGTTACATATATTTTAAAGCAACAAATATATAAATTAACTTATGCAAGAAAAACAACTTAATACCAAAAAGGGTAGATGATGCTTTAGTAAACATAACCTTTTACTGTTTGCTCTGGATGAACGGTTGGTGAAATATTCACAAGGAAATTAATTTCTTTGGCGGAAGATATGATATTATATGGAAATAATTTACAATTGCTAAAGGTTAGGTAAAACAAACATGACTTTTTGCTGATAGGCATGTTACGGTACATCGTTTACACAAAATAAAATACATTATGCAATAGTCCTATTCTCATGGCTTGGCATGTAGATTCGTTAGAATAACGTCCCCTGCGCTTTGTCCATAAAGATTTTGCGTGAATTTTTAGTGCGTAGGCTTGTTCAAAAAACCGATGGTCCAAAAAAATCCATCTAGTCGATTCAAGCAAATTGGGTATCAATAGCTTTTTAATATCAATTTACCCCACCGAAAAAATATGCCCATATCCATGGGGTATAAGAGTTAACTAAGCTATATAAAGGGGTATAAGAGCTAACTAAGTTTATAATATTATGGTTAAATCATGAATAGCTTGTTATTTTTGCCAAATTATTTCGACAGCGATATATTAATCATAGTAATCATAGGACAATAATAACATTTTTGGACCATCACTATTGCTTTTATAACCTTATACGCGTTAAAATTACGCAGTAAGAAAAAGCGTAAAGCCACCTTCTCTTGATGTTCGTTACACAATATCGACGTAGAAGCCAATAAAATAAAAAATAATCTTCGCCTCTACGATTTTCTAACTTGAAATTGGCTTTAGCGAGTTATATGAGTACAGTCAAAGGTATTTATGGATTAGCCCGAGGAATTGAAATGCCCGGAGACTTCGTTTCACGAGATTCGCAGACAACGGGATTTCCGACGAGTATTAGGCTGGTTGTCCATCGTCGCCATAGCCGGGTACGTCGCTGAGAACGATAATATTTTAAGCGTATAAAATGGCACTTTATGAAGTAGGCTATAGATTTGATTTTCTACCGACATTAGTCCGGAGACCCATGCGGTTTCTAATTAAGAGGGACCACGGGTACAGTAGAATTTAGACGAAGAAACTATTGCCATCACGCTTCACCCTGCGCCGGCACGTAAATTATGATAAAGACAGAATACAGTAAATCGAGGTAACGAATTTCTCTGATTCCTCCTTCAAAATAGATCCTATCTAATTATTATTTTTTAAATATCTTCAGGAAGAGTGAGTCTATGCCTCTACGTTTTTATTTTATCTTAAAGATCTTTCAAAATTGTTTTATGGTCGGTGGATTAGCGGGGTACGGAGCACTCATTTTTTGCGATTTTTGAAGGGTATTATTTTTTATATACTAGTAAATTTAGAAAAAATCAACAGATCCCAATATTGCATAAAAATATCATTCACTCTAGATGCATGACTGTCCTGGGAGTAAATTGGGGAATACGTTACAAACAAATAAACAAATCTTCATTTCTCTCAAGTAGTACACGTTATCTTAATTAAAACAAAACACTGCTCCCCACACTAGGATTCCCTGTGTCGTGGGGGGCAGTCTCTTCCATCATGCACATTATAACCACAAGATATATTTACAATTAATCTTAATGCTAATGGCATAGTGTTTGTAAGCAAAACAGACTATATAATTTTTTTAAAGTAGGTGACTAAAAATTGTACCTATACAATATATACACATATTAGCATTACAAGATCATTAACAGCATTACAAGACCATTAACAGCATTATGTGTGTGTGTGTGATCCTCCACATACTGTGTAGGAATTTGTGGTGTGGCTAAGCATCCTAGCCCTACGACGACGATAGCGTCTTGGGTTCAGTGGCAGTGACTGCTAGGATACTTGTGTGTGTATGTGTGTGATCCTGCACATAGCTATGTAGTAATTTGTAGTGTGGCTAAGCATCCTAGCCCTACGACGACGATAGCGTCTTGGGTTCAGTGGCAGTGACTGCTAGGATGCTTGTTTGTGTGATGTGTGTGATGTCTGTGTGTTTGTGTGTATGTGTGTATGTTTGTATATTGTGTGTATGGAAAAACAGTGTTAGCGTATGCTCTTAATGACGTAGAGTAAAACTAATACCTATAGCCATACAATGGAATTTTATCAGCCCATGATACAAATAGTATTTTCAAAAGATAAAACCGACTTCAACATTTTACGTAATTAAAAATTAAAATTCCCTACCTCAAAAACTACTGATAACTAAACCGATTTTGATGAAACTTGCAGTATTCTCTAAGTTGAACAATACCTAGTACAACAAAAAAGAATCACTTAAATCGGACTTGTAGTTCCGGATAACCTCCTTTTTTTGAAGTTGGTAAAAAATTATCTCGTTTTCGATGATGGCCCGGCGACGGCGACAGTGGATAAACAGCCTCACGAGACTGCGAATATGGCCGTTGCAAACTCTGAAAAGCTCAATTTTCAGACGAGTTGCTGATGAGGATATGAAACGTTCGGGAATCCTAATCACGGCTGACAAGAAGTGAGCGCACTCGAAAAAATACCACTATAAAAATTTGGTCATAAGCTTGGGCTGTATTTTTGTTGTATGTTTAACTGTTTGTTAAATTTAACCTTCATTTACTCAATATATTATTAATGTTTAAGTCGATACATTTAATTAATTAATTATTTTGGTAATTGTATAAGAACGTTCTTGTTTTTAGATTCAGTTGATTTAACTACTTTTTTAAGCTTCAAAATAGTACATTTATTACTTGTTATTATTTGCTAACCAGTTATTTAAATTCAAAAAAACAAATTGATGAAGTTGTTCACCAAGAGATTTGGTATATAATAAAAAATGCACTTACATTATCATAACATGTTCTAGATCAGTGTTTCCCAAACTTGTCGGGACCGCGACCCATCTATAAGAAAGTTTAAAATTCGCGGCCCACCTTGACGTGTCATGAAAACAAAAAAGCAGCGGTATGTCGCTGCCGCAGCATTTACCCGTTAATTCTTAAATCGTAGTTCACCGCCATATCATCATCGTCAGCCTTCTGACGTTCACTGCTGGACTTCGGCCTTTTCTAAAGCTCGTCACCACACCCATTTCAATTAAGAAAAAATAAAAACTTCCAGTTGTAAAATATTCTAATAGACAATCGAACGAGTAGGTACGACAATCGTCCTGTAGTTTCAGGATCAGGGCACATCCAAAATCTACCCGCGACCCACCAGTGGGTCGCGACCCACGCTTTGGGAAATACTGTTCTATATAATATTGTGCTGTGTGCAGTCCTAACTCTTATTATTTTTAATTAAATCGCTACAAAGTACTCGAAGCTTCAACTAAGATGAGCGCTGCGAAGCTGTTTTGTAGACAAAACAAAAGCAAAATTTAGGACTATGAGTGGATGAAGTGGGTAACTAAAAAATTGAAAATTATCGTTTTTTTGCATAAACGGAGGCTTTAGGACCGCGAAAATTGTTTGAAATAATAAAATGAGGATTTTATGTATTGCGAAATGATGAAGTAAGTTAGATGCAAGATTTGTTCAAATTAAAAGGAATAATGAGTTTGATGACCTCTGTGGCTCAGTTGGTGGGCTCTTGGTAGCTTAAGCCGTGGGTCGCGGGTTCGAATCCCGCCGACGGAACAAAAAGTTTTCAAAGTTACTGGGTCATGGATGTGTATTAGGCTTAGGTTTAGCATATACATAATAACAATCTTAAATATATGTATATGTATAGTATAAAAGTATTAAATATATTTCCGTTGTCTGATAACCGTAACATTAGTTCTTCAGGTACTTAGCACGGGGCCAGGCTGACGTGGTGTGATGCGTCCCTAATATTATTATTATTATATTATTAATGAGCAATTGCTTTTATATTGTAAAATATTAATTATTTACTTCATCCACTCACGTCTTCAATTGTAAGTAATATCGTGTTGGAGAAGCGAATAAAATTCAACATTATTAAAATAATAAACATTTCTTCATAGCATTTTACTTGTATCATTTTCTATTCATTTCGTAAATATTTTTACATTGAAGTGTAATTGTTCGAATAGAATAACTTTTACGTCTAAATAAAGTTGGGTTTACCATTCAATGTTGCGCGCTCACAAAATAAGTGATAACTGATAGTTCACGTTTGCTTTTTTATCATTTTTGCACGACATTATTAAAAGGCCTATTCACTATCCTGCATAAGCCCGTGAACTGCACGGCGGACTGCAATGCAGGATAGTGAATACGAATTATTGTTCTAATTTTAATCTGTTAATGTTATTTAATCAATGCACGTACTACGTGGTAGAGCCGCGAAGCCCGATTATATTCTTCAGGAAGGAAATGTTAGATTAGGGAAGATTTTTGGATGACGAAGATGACGTCAAATGTAAGACGTAAGTAAAACCGAGAGAAACGAAACCCCACACTTTCCTGTGGCACAAAGGTTTCTATGTCCTTTCCGTAGTAAAAAAGTTAAATGACCTACAAAGTTTCTACGGAAAAAAATTTTTTTTTCGCGAATTTCCAAAAGTCGTAAAACAAAAGTTATTTAGAATGACCCCTTGAGTCGCCTCTCGGCTTCCCATACCACTTTTAAACACCCTGTATACGGTACCGACATAGATTTTTTAGTAATCGGTTATAATTTAACACTGGATGAATCTGATCCATTATGCCGTAAGCACTTTACAAGCTATAACCGTCTCGAGCCACTTAAATTAGTCTCGGGGACGCCGGCCGCTACATGCACTATTATGACGTTTCATAATATTTCATACTGGATTTATTAGTGCTCCCTGCAGCTTCCGCTAACGAGATAGAATGGTTATAAAGTTTTTGTAACAAATTTATAGACAAGCTATGTTTGATTAAGTGACTGTATGACTAGAAGTTGCAATAGCATTTGCACATCTAGTGAAACATATTATTACTTACACATAATTATTAAGGGGAAGACAGCTGCCAATTCGACATCTTTTTCGTTCGTTTTCAGTTGCAGTTTTCTAGACGTATGTATTTCATTGATTGGCACAAAAAAATATATGTAATTTTTGATTATATTTGGAAAAGCTTGTCGAATTTAAATAATAAAATAATGTTCTCCTACTGGATGAAACAAAATACCAAAGTCACATCTTTCAGGGACTTTAAACAGTTCTAACTAAAGTAATAATACAATCTATGCTTTAAAAATTTGTTTATCTGATACCTTTTACAAAAATCCAAAGATTGCCGGATTTAATTTTTGGTTCTGACATCTAGATTTCCCATAATATTTATTTTTTCCTCTAACAAACGAAAACTGTATCCACGCTACCGAGTGAACGCTTCACATCTCTGTCTCTCTGGCATGAAAATCGACACAGGTGCGAGAGTGATGCGAGATGAAAGTCATTGGCAGTTGTCAGCGTCTTAACATTATTATGTTTGATATTAGGTGTGGGGGCACCATTATGAACCATATCACCTGTGAGCGCTAACGACTCGCCAGGTAGTAATTTTTCTCAAAATTATATTCTTTGATCTTCGAATACTGGGAGTATTATAATAATAATGGACGTAGTAGACAAAGCATTTATCATCATAATATTATTTCTGAAAAGGGTCCCGTCTCCAGGGGCGTCAGAGGCGAGTAAACAGAAGTATTTCAGTCTGTCATAAACAAAATTAATCGTCTAAAAGAAAATAAACGAAAGTTTAAATATTCTCATATCGGCGTGTCCCAACTCCCAACTCCCACCCACGAACAGTATATTTTTAACTGGGTTTTGTCAGTGGGCAGAACCTATTATTACATCTTGCTACGGAAACTCTGTATTTTTCAGGATAAAAGATGTATATTGTTAATCCAGAGCCTTTGATATTTTGATTTACATCTTTATATCAATTTATACATTTAATAATTTTATTAGTGTAGTGTAAAGTGATTTTTAGACAATTTTCAAGTCTTAGGGCCTGTTTCACCACTTTCTGATAAGGCTATCCACCACTTAAATTGACAGATGGAGTATGGAGAATCTGTCAATTAAGCCTATCAGGCACCTTATCAGGAAGTGGTGAAACAGGCCCTTAAAAGCTCGGGTTACATAGTACCTAATAATACTAAAACATACATTTAATTATCTAGGAATGATAAATAACTAAATTAATACAAATAAACATTGTGTAAAGTTATGAATCACGTAAGAAATTAGTTTTACTTAGAGGGAGAGTCCGGTACATTCGCACTCCCGACACGTAAAGCCTATATTAATTATTTCAGCCGTGACCAGCAACGAATAGCGGTATAAAACTTACTCAGCTTTCTTTATACATACAATTAACCACTAATATTATAAGGAATTTGTTTCCTTGTTTTTTTGTATCGAAACTTACTTGCATTACTTAGTGAAGTTTTGTACGTAATGGTAGGTCACGGGAAGGACATTATTTTTTGTATATTGAGGCTAAATGTACATTGTACAGTTCCTGTGGGATGGAAGGTATTTCCATATAAGAAGTCGCTCGAAGCAGTACCTATCTTTTTTATATATCATACAAAATAGAGTCTTAGGCTATTAAGTCGCTAGAAATATTAAGATTTACATTAAAATTGTAAATGGGCAAGAAAATTTGATGTTCTACACAAAAATAGTTTAACCTTTGACAAACTTAAATTTTAATAATTTTAAGGTTCCAATAAGTAATTAGGTACCGACGCCCACCTTTAGGTATTATTAGGTAGTATTTTCAGAATATAAAGCTGCTATTACCTAGTTAAAGTTGGTACAACTAATATATAATCTGTGGTTAAAGTTGTAAAAGACAGCCTTTGAAAATGAAAAGACTTATTATCATTTTTGGTTTTTATCAGTAGTATAAATGAATTTAAGTCCTTTACGAATAAATCTTTAATCGGATCGTGTCTAGAGTATTGAGTAATCCGTTTAGCTCGTAATCGCCACGATCCAAAGGTCTCCCGTATCCCTAACCCAAAGGCCTAGTTGACGAAGAGCGGTATAAACAATGATATTCTACTAAATACAGACCTGTTACGTTCATACTATTTTCCGGCTTAAATTCCCGCCGAACAATTTTCAAATTGAATTGTCAAATTTGATAGATAAGTGAAGCAAAAGATATGAAATGCCATTTACATAAAAGAGACAGACTAAATAAAATACGGGCCAATTGGCCCGTATTTATGGCTTCACAACGCGCGCGGTAGTAACATATCTGCTTTGAGTTTATTTATATAATAATATCATTGGGTATAAAGATAATCCATATTGAAATATTTTTATTTTGATATCAAACTGGCCTAATCTCTTTAGAAGCATTATAATGTATGCTTATATTTTTTTCATTTCAATACACGTTAAATATATTTTATAATAACTAGCTGTCCCGGCAAACGTTGCTTTGCCATAATTTATAGTACCTATTTCGCCCATTTTTTTTAAAGTGATTAATAAGTATGTAACCATAGCAACGTCTATCGCTATCCCGTCGCACAAACAATGGTCGCCCTCAGTTTGAGTTGTAATAATTTACTATTATTTATTCAACAAATGAACTTATCAATATATAAAGTACCCAGCAGCCGATTCTCAGACCTACTGAATATGCATATAAAATTTGGTAAAAATCAGTAAAGCTGTTTCGGAGGAGTTCGTGGACTAACATTGTGACACGAGAATTTTATATATAAGATAACAAAATTTTAATACTTGTAGGAGTTGTAGGTAGCCTAGGTACTTTTCTAGGCACTAACTTTAATCTCAAAAGTTGAAAGTGGGCTAAAGAAACTCCTGCGTCACTATATTAAGATGGTTATTTGTTAGATACAATTTCACACTAGAAAAAAAACTGTTTATGACAAGTTTCAAGATAAACAACAGGGTAGAAAAATACTTATTTGTCCAAACCTTTGCCCCAGCATGCCAAGTTTATTTTATTATCGAAAAACAATAAATTCTTGTAACTTTTAAAAATATGTCCAAGGCATTCAATTTAGGGATGGCTTTATTAAAATGAGATGAGGCCGGCTTTTTCGTGAACGATGACAAAAGTTTGTATAAAACCGTCGCCATTTGTAACACCGGCGATGAGGCACACCTGTTACCGCCGATAACACCAGCGCCACACGAATGAAAATTAAACCAAATAATATACAGCCAACCAAATATTATAATAAGCCAACCAAACATATAAGCCTACTTCATATTATTTTGTAATAATGCTTTTAGCAGTCAGGCTATTGAGCGTTTCATGAAGTCTTCAATGTAGATTCAAAGACTTTATTACGAAATTAATTAGTGTGCTTGCATAAATATACAAACTCAGTTCCTTACGAAGGCAAACTCATTTGGATACACTTAGATCTTATATCTTTTATCGAGCAATTGTTGTTACATGTTATATATATATATATATATAATTAGAGACGAAATATACGAAAACTAGTCTTTATCGACCGACCAACCAATTGTTTCCTACGCAGGTAACGCAATATTCATACGCTTTACCCATACATTATCAAAATTTATGTTTTGACCCTTAAAGGATATCCCTTATAAATTTGATTTCTATACAAGCTAAAGGAAATCGGAAATATTTTACGTGTTAGTATTTTAAATATAGCAAATATCACACACGTAATATAGGTTTGAAACATTCTCTTTTTTAGCATCCCTTGGAATTTTAAAATTATTGAAAGGCATACGCTTTTGCTCCTTCATAATATCGAATTTACTATCAAAAATATTTTGAATATTAACGTGAAAGCCGTTTAATAAAACCCACGCAAAAAATGGTGGAAGAAAAATTGAAACTCCAAGACTTAACGTTACTTTACTAGGTTTATATTTTGAGCAAAGTAAAATAATCTTATTTCCATAAGGCGGTACTCAAGACGTTTTTATCATTAGTGTTATAGGCAGTGGCGGGGCAAGACCTAAATTTTATGCGGGCAAGATGTATCTTGTGAGGTGATGCCAAAGAACGGATTTGTTGAGAGAAATAATTTTTGATGTTTAATTTTTGAGGTTTAATTTACAAAACTTTTCATTTATGAATATTTGAGTATCTCAACTCGTAAAACCTTTAATAAACCTCGTGGTCCAAGGGGCGCGATGCAGCGAGGCCGTGGGCGGTCGCCCATACCGCCCACGCCTTGCGCCGTCTCTGGTTTTAGGCATTT
The DNA here is from genome assembly GCA_905333045.1 of Lysandra bellargus. Taxonomy (NCBI): domain Eukaryota; kingdom Metazoa; phylum Arthropoda; class Insecta; order Lepidoptera; family Lycaenidae; genus Lysandra; species Lysandra bellargus. The sequence continues at coordinate 2,058,067 of HG995344.1, forward strand.
CCCAAAGATCTTTGGCATATTATACGACATAGACAGAATTTAATGTCTCACTCTTGTTTCTCAGCAATTTTAGGTCATATTATGTTTGGGTTTAAGTTCAATGATATATATAATAATTATATGTATAAATTTAGTTGGCTGGCTGTAATATTTCAGGGCACCTACCATGAAATAAAATACATTGTACATAATAATATTCGTAGATGTGCACTAAGCAGCTTTAATTATTACGTAACTAACGTTAAAAAGTTTAACTACAAATATTATTTCTTGAAATAACGTAGGTAACGTAGGAAGAGAAAATAAGCACCGTACAGTGCTGTTAGTAGTGAAGTAGTAATAAAAGCATTATTTTAATTAATTTCTTACAGCTTTACGCTGAAAATACTGTAAGAAATTGCTGCTTCTTCCTCTTAATACCGTAAATTAAACAATATAAATAGCACAAAACATTTAGTACACACAATAAAACAAAACATCTACATCCATCCTCTTTGTCTTTCAAAGAAAGCTCAAGCTTTAATTGAAAAACCGGGCATAAGCCAGTTTGAGAATAAAAGTGAAATAGTACATTAAATTATAACTTAAGTAGTGCTACCGCATAAACGAACCGCAGTAAAATAAATCTTGAAAGAAAAACTCATTTGCGCCAGAAAAGTACATTAGAGGTTGGTTCCGTTTAATAACTCCGACATTCCGTGCTAATTCTTATTTTATTAATTTTATCCTTTTGACAATTTTATTTATGCTCCAGATGAGACCAAATTTAATCTGCCCATAACGCCCACTGTAGACCCCCCAGTATTGGCGGTCTACAGTGTCTTACTAATTAAGATATTTACGCTGCGTATAACTATTCAAAGTTATTAAGGATTCTCTGGACCCTGGAGTATTAACCTGGTTATTTCGCTTTTGCAACACGTTACAAGTTTTGTTTGAGTTGCCACTTGCCACCTTTGTAGTTTGTACATAACATACATAGTGTGTCTATCGTCTGTCTGTCCGTCCGTCTGTCTGTCTGTCTGTCTGTCTGTTACCTATTCACACTCAAACCACTGAACCAATTTTGCTGAAAGGTATGGAAATACTTTGAGTCCCGGGGAAGGACATAGGGTACTTTTTATGCGGAAAAGTGTACAAAAGTTGCGGGCGTCATCTAGTTTACAATAAGCTATTCGTTTACTTAGCTTCATTGTAACAGTAATAAGCAGGTGATCAGCTGCTGATCTAATCGTGTAATCCACTTTGACGGCGATCGTCTCGGTCGATCGGCCGGACGCGTGATGACAACTTAATCAGCCGCCTAGGCCCATCGCTTTCGCCCACTCATTGTTAACTAGATATTAAAGTTCTTTACTTAAAGACTTTTTCAAGCTGGATTTCTTTCTAGAAAAAAGGTAAATACTAAAAATTGCTTTGGGTTACATGTATTTCTAACATATATTGGTACTTACCAATATACACGCATCTATGTCAATGATTTTTATATCTTTACTTACTTAGGTAAAATGATCCTTATATGCATACATCAATACTGATTTTAACAGTATCAAAACAAAAGCTACTTGCTACTTTTAAACAAAACACTGTTTTTGTCTTTTGACAAACGTAAATTATGGAATTTATATTTAAAATTCTACAAAATAATTTAATTTTCTATGAAATACTGAAAAGTTTAAAATTCGGGAAAAAAACCGAAATAGCGATGTTAAAATAAAAGCTGTGTAAAATAACAGTTATTATGACATTTCGCTGTGAAATAAAATCGGTCGTTGAAACAACTCGAATTACGCGAACGTCCTCTTTATTTGGGACACTCAAATGAATTCGAGTATATTTCGGTTGTAATTAAAAATATATTTAACTTGTTGAATTTACTACATAAAATATTATGTCGATACTAGTTTAAACTAATTTACTATTACTATTTAAAACTTAATATTTAAACTAATTTACCATTAAATTAAACTACTGTTATTCGGGAAGCCGGGGCACAAGGCCGCCGACTGCGTGGAGGAACCTAGCTGTTTCTCCTGCGCAGAGCTCGGCAGGGAGAGCTGCCACGTGCTGGGGACTAACGGCAGCTGTATCACAATCGGCAAGCCTCCCGGCACGAGGCAGAAGCGTAAGGCTCGTACACGGAAGCGTCCTGGAGCCGATAAGGTCGGGGCGAGTGAAGTCGCCCCCGCCATGGAGGTTGAAGCGTAGGCCTGTGGGCGGTTGATTCGATCGGGGGATTACCACCCACAATATAGGCCCCAAGGAGATAGGCTCCCCCGATGCTCGGGGAGCCTCTCGGTGAAGACAGGTGGCGGCATAGGCTGCTGCATGGATGTGGTGCCGGAAGCGGCAAGCGCTGCGGAGGACGCGGCGCGATTTCGATCCCGCTTCTCCGCGTGTAGCGTTGACGAGGGCATGGGGGGGTTTTAGTCGGTAGACCTCTGCGGAGGGAGTCTGACATACCCCTGCCCCTTCCCCCGAGGGAGCGGGGGATGCGTAATGCATTTCCCCTCCTCAAAAAAAAGAAAACTACTGTTATTGTGATATATTATTATAAAATAAGATAGAGTTTTGAGGCTTATGTTATGATTTATGTATTGAAGAGTTCATTTCATTGAGTGCTTAAATTTATTACAATTTAATTTAGCTATTTTAAAAATAATTAAGGATAAATAATTTGGCACTCTAAAATTTATGAAACAAACTTAAGTTCTTTACAAACGAAACTTTCTCTCTTGAATATGTATAGAGGGAAAAAAAGCTAAAAGAAAAAGAAGGTATAAAGTATTTTCCTTACATTTTAATTAATTTTAGATATTATATGCTAAGTTAAGTACATGCAGTAATATATTTTTTAAGATGTTTGTATCAAACGCTGGTGCTAGAATAGACACATAACATTTTATTATTACTGTTATTATCATACTTTATTAGATTCTACACGAAAACAGAGGAATAAACATGCAATAAATATTATGAAGGGGCACTAATAGGGGCACGATAGATGTATTATGAATATGAACGCGGATTTTGTTCTCTTAAATTTTTTGAAGTGAATAATTCTTTAGTGCCATCATAAACATTTAAACTAGATGACCCAGATAAATTGTTATCACTTTCCTACTAACATAATAATATTAATTTCTCTCCATACAAACCTTCCCTTAACTTCTACTTTGAAGAATTAGCCAAATGTTCAACCGTTCTTAAGATTTAGCGAGAGTAACAATATTTAAAGTCTATTTATATAAAATATTCATTTATCATTAAATTAGCTGTTTTTATGATGTTTGTAAAATATTGTTGAGCTACATAGTAGATTTTGTAAGTATTTTAGTACTATACCATAGGTACATAATCTTTCAATGAAAGCCAATAAATTATTGTTATTGCGTGTTGCATAAAGACGATCTAAAAGTAGATTAAATCTAATATTAACCAAATCGATATTCGGTTTCATCAGTTCTTGGCCCTAATCCATACAATCCGGTCAAGTTTAAAGAAAGATCAGTGTATAAATATCGCTACGTCCACGTTGGTAGTTTGGTAGAGATTTTCTTAGTGAAACATTTTCCTTACATCCAACGAAATGGTTAGGAGCTTGAGGCTTAGGAAAACTTATTTTAACTTAACTATATTTGGTCGGCAAATACTTGACTGATTTTGTTGAACGATAAGACAAGGGGTCGGATACAATTGTTAACATTAAGCTAATATTATTTAGCAAAAGTATATATAAAGTTATATTTATTTAAGAGCGTTTATGCATAATGTCAAGTTTCCATACAAACCTGCGGCGGACTACTTGAATATTATTTTATTTTTTATTTTTATTTTATTTTAAAAATATATTTGTAGAAAAAAATAACAAAAGATTTGTTGATACTTAAAAACATTTTTTTTTTAAATAAAGTGTTCTATGATATGAAGCTATTATTATATTGAATTAAGTTAATTAAATAGGTGAAAAAAAAAAGTTTTAATTCTTTGATGTTTCTCATTCTTTGAATTTAAATTACTTATAGTTGAATACTTAAATGAAATATTTTTTTCTACTAACTATTTGCTTAAGGGTCTTGTTAATAGGTTATTATTTTTTCTTAATTAGCTTCGAAACTGATACTAAAACGGAATTTAAGAAAACCTCTTTTAAGCTATCGAGATTTATTGTACAAAATATACTCTATAAATCGTATATTTTTATCTACTAACTATATAGACAGTGAAATTTCCTATAAAAGTAAGTAAGTAATCAACATTTTTATAAAGATAAGTGGTTGATGATTTTTTCAAGTTTGAAAAGTACACTTTTAAGCCAAATTGAGCGTGAACGGCGTAAACGCTCTTAAATAAAAAGTATTTCACCTTAATTTTAAATTAAATTTAAAGTCTTATATAAAGCTTATAACAGTGCTGGTAAATTAATTTCCAATTGATGTAAAATACATTTTCAAAGAATTCCAATCGTCGGAGCGGAACGTGCTTCTGAATTAAATTCCGAATAATAATATGCAAAATCTCGTCTTTTATTCTTAAAAGTGTTCATGATCCGAAGTCAGAGGCGTTACGTTAATTTTATAAATCGACACGCTCGATATTGATTTTAGATATTAGATTGATTTAAGCCAAGAACCTCTCGTCGCACTTTCGGCGCTTCTGTGGCTCAATTGGTTGAGTGTGTAGCAGCTCAAGTTGCGGGTTCGAATCCCGCCGACGAAACAAAAAGTTTTCAATGTTCCCGGATCTGGATGTGTATTAAATATGTGTTACATGATACAATAAATCTCTAAATAAAAATAATAAAATAAAAATCTTAAATATATGCATAGTTAGTATAAAATTGATAAATATTATATTTCCATTGTCTGGTACCTGTAACACAAGTCCTTCAGGTACCTACTTACCTGAATTTAGTGTACGCTGAAATTAGTGAAAAAAAAACTTATTGGAGTGTTCATGAGCTGCACAATTTTGTGTTTCGGTGTACTCTATCCTCAAAAGTACGTCTAGAAACGTCGTATTCATATTATGTCTTCAGTTAAGGACGTGTGAGATGTAATTTCGCGCGTTCGTAGGCCGAACTACGGCCTACGAACGCGCGAATTGAAGAAAACGCGTAACAGTATATGGACGCGATGCCATTATAATATTATGGTGCGCGTGAGACCTCGACTCGTGCGTAGACACAAAGTGCAATAATTCTTAGGCCGTGTTCAAACCAAACTGACTGTCAACCGCCGAATGTGAGCGAACGTTACGCAGTTTATTGTATTTCCATACATATTCACTTTTTCGTTCACGCCTAACCGGCCTAACCGACAATACGCTATTACGCTGGGCGTAGGCGCGGACATTCGATACCGTTTATTTTCACGTTCACACTGGGGCTCACAGTGAGCCTGCTCACATTCGGCGGCTGACAGTCAGTTTGGTTTGAACACGGCCTTACTTCCTAAACGAAGTCTCAATATCGCATGTCATGTGACATGTTTTACAGTCTGTTCACACCTTCATATTGCAGAAGTCGTTAATTGGTAGCGGCCTCGGTAGCCAATTTTGTATCTTTTCTCGTTCATATCGACACTTCAGATTCAAAACCTGAAAAGGAGTTAAAATGTCACACAAAAGAAGGGTATAAATATGTTGTAATGCATCTTAAAATAACGAAAATATGTTAGTTTTTAGGGTTCGGTAGCCAACAAGGAACCCTTATAGTTTCGGTCTGTCCGTCCGTCTGTCTGTCTGTCTGTCCGTAGTTTTGCTCAGAGACTATAGGACCTGCAAAGCTGTAATTTAGCATGAATGTACATATAATAATGATGCCAGCAAAATGGTACATGAAACCTTAATTTTTTTTATGGTACCTTCCCTACACATCAAGCGGGGATGATTTTTTTCGCGTCCACCCCATCGTGTGGGATGTCGTTGGATAGGTTTTTTAAAAATAGTTTGAGTATTAATAGACCGTTTTCCGATTTAGGGATCCGTTTCTGAAATATTAAGTTTTAAAGTGGAAAAAATCGTTAGAGTCCAGTTCTACCAGCTAAACGGTTGCTTCTGAAAATGTGAAAAAATTCACGGGAGTAGGAAATTAAAAGGAAAACTATCACGGCTAAGAAGACTTCATAAGTTATTGAGTAATAGTCGATCAACTAAAAAAAATGTATTCGGTGAAGTATAAAGGAACTTTTCGTTCAAATTCCTTTGTAAGTACATAATTGAGATGATGTTGTTAGTAGTGTAAAACACGTTATAAATGTACATTCATTAACCATACAAAATATTTAACCTTCATAAGGTCTTTAATTTTACAAACGTTGCCGTGCTTTGGGTCAGATTTGACCGAAGTAGTAAAATTATTCTGAAAAATTAACAAAAATAAATGTAAATGAGTTTAAGGATTTTTCTAACATTCAATATATTTATTTCTATAGAAATACTTTGAATTTTTGTAAAAAAATATAATTTATTATATCTATACCTTATATTATAAAGCTCAAGAGTTTGTTTGTTTGAAAACGCTAATCTCACAAAGCACTAGACCGATTTTTATGTAATTTAGCAAAACTATAAGAGTAGATCACAAGGAACTATATAAAATATTTTTTTGTTGGAAAATGTAATGTTTTCATTTCCCAGCTCCTGAGAAATTACTAAACAACGTGGATGGAGCTGCGCGAAAATATATCTAAGCTAATGTATAAAAAAATAGGCAATTTTGCTATATATTTTTATAAAATGTGGTAAAGTAGTACTAGAAAGGAAATGTTAATTAAATATTATTGCGAACATCTAACTACTGTATTTGATTTTTTTACAAAATATGAATGACTTACAATCACGCAGCAAAGGTGTTTTATTGACAGTTTCAGCGCATGGTTGGCAACGACTTCTTTTAGGAACCTTCTTAGCTGTTGTTAGGAGTATGTTGATGGATTTTCCAAGTAGTATCGTCGTTTTGCTAGAGACCATTTCTTTTAGCTGCTGTTGACAGCCACAAACAGTATGAAAATATTGTAGGCTGATCTATCTACTATATTGCTTGAGGCCACTTGAGTCTTGATCCCAAAGTTTTATAATCGTTGTAGTCTAATATAATCACAGGTTTTTTCTCAGATCTATAACTCAATTTTGAGTTGTGATGCAAAATGATGAATAAAATTATTCATCGACTTATTTTTTTAGGTACCGAAACAAGCGGTAGTATCTTTGGTAAGAGCAAAACATGATGCATATACATCTGGTCATTTACTTTTTGTTACTATTTCTGAAGATAATCCAGGTTTATTCTAACGTATAGCTGATCCAACTACAGTGATTTGTTTTTTTGTACATGTCGATGTGATTAAAAAAAATATTCACCGTAAGATAGAACTCATCGGCCGCGAGTCACATCAAGGACTACGGTCATACAAGCCTAAGTTTTTCAACACCAACACCTAGTCAACGCCTATTTCTTTGCCCTGTAGGGTTGAATATTCCTCTCCGTCTCCAATCTTAGCTGGTGGTAGAATCACATAGACCGCAGATGTCATAATATTATTTAGTTGATATTGATGGCATGTATTGTCGAAACGGAAATCTTTTTGACCGACTTCCAAAAAGGAGGAGGTAATACGTTCGGCTGTATGTATTTTTTTTTTTATGTATGTTCACCGATCACTCAGCCGTTTGTCGTCCGATTTTCAAAATTATTTTTGTATTGTATAGGGTTTAACTCGAATTTGGTACCATGTTCACAAAAGTGGTGATCTGATGATGGGATTCTTGAGGAATCGAGGAGACTCCTTGAAATTTGTATGGAAACATATAGTGATTTCGATTTTTTCTGAAGCACTCGAGGTAAATGCTACCAAAAAGTAAGACTTCGTACCAGGTTATACCCTGGATCCGAAGGTACCGAACAGAACTTTTGAATGCTTATAGGTACAGGTTTGGGGATTTCGGTGTTGTTTAAAGAACTGAAAGCATAAGCTAATACATCAATTTGATTAATCATCATCATCACAACCATGATTATACCATGAGTCATCACACTATGACCCAATTGTTGCACTTTTCGTGATATTTTGCATCGAAGCAGATGTTTTTGATGATGATTTCGCTGTTTGTAGACCGATTTTTAAAATTCTCGTGTTGTTGTATAGGATGTAATCTTAATTTTGTATAACAGTTACGAAAGTGGTGAGCTGATGATGGGATCTATGAGCAATCGAGGGAAATCCTTGAAATTTATCAAAACGCTCATAGTGGTTAAAATGTTGTTTCTAGTAAGTTAAACATATGTTACGAATAAGAGCAATTTCATACGAAGGTGTCTCTTGGTGCAAAGGCACTGAACAGAACTCCTGAACCTTTAAAGATAAAAATTTGGAAATTGTAGCATCGCTTAGATAACTGCAAGCATTTACCACAATTTCGCTTACAGTAACATAATGTGAATAGTTAACATTCGTATTGGGGTTTTACGCATAAGGTCTAATTTTATAGATACATAACTAAAAAGAGTGAAATTATTATTTTTTAACAAAAAATTAAAACCGACTTTCAAGGTAAAAACAATAGTAATATGAACTAAAAAGTATAAAATAACTCTTACTCTTTAATAGCACGCCTTTTTCAGAATTCGTCTAAATATCAACTATTTCTGTACTTAAACTACAGTCTTCATTATTGTGAAGTCGGTACCAGCTAATTTAATCGTGAGTTCAGTAATGTCAGAATATCTGAAACTTTTGGGAATTGGGACTGGTACCGACTTCAAACTAATGAAGACTGTAGTATATGTACAGAAATAGTTGATATTAAGACGAATTGTGAAAAAGGCGTGCTGTTAAAGAGTAAGAGTTATTTAATACTTTTTAGTTCATATTACTATTGTTTTTACCTTGGAAGTCAGTTTTAATTTTTTGTTAAAAAATAATTTCAAATACAACAAGCTGCTCGTCTATTGTAATGTATTTTATTTTTATTGGTCTAAGTGTTATAAATTATGATTCTAAGACTTATATGGGTAGAACAAAGGAAAGTCTCATTCAAAAAGTTATACGATACCTAAACAATTAGGACAGTAACAGATGCCCTGTGCGCTACGAATAACAAAACTACGTGCGTTTGTTTTGAGTTGCGGTCAATACTGACCCAAAGACCGTTAGAGTAAAAAAAGCCATACGCGAAATATTTCAATTATTTTTAAAAAACTTATCCCACTAATAAGTTAATAGAAGCGATTTATTAAAACTCAAAATATCAAATGTCTTGAACGCTTATTTTCTGAGAAAATTTCACTTCTATCTCAAAATGGATCAAAATTAACCCGAAGACCGTATGAAGGTTAAAAAAACTAGCGGTACTACTGAACCCTATATTGCACGTGGCCCGACACGCACTTGGCCGGTTTTATTATCCATCGCTCTTAATGTTGTACGGTTATTTAGTAAAAGTCAGTAAACAGGTGCTATATTTTCCTTCCATTACCGCGTTCAGTGGGTTAAGATAGCCAATTAGCTGAAGGTTGGATGGCAGTCGTTATAGAGCTAGTTAGAAACGCTTTATAGCTTTTACAACCTTTGTATACTGTTGAGAAAAAAATAAATAATTATTATTATGTCAGTCATTCTACAAATCTAAAGACTGTAGCTGTAGTTTTGTTCCATTTTTGACCGCTCCTAAAACAGTCTACTAATCCATATTAATAAATAAGTTTAGATGACCAAAGTGTTAATTGATTATGGCCCAACTCTCCGGGATAAATATCTAAAAATATCTAATTATGATTTATTTATTGGTTTATGGCACATTCACCTAATTTCTTATAAATATGTTTCCTCTACCTGTGGTTGCCTGGAAGAAATTACTAATTAGTAATAAGGCCGCCATTGTGTTATGCTTGTGTTTTATGTTTTTGTTTTTTTTTTCATTGTATTTAAATGTGTGCACAATAAAGAATATTTATTATTATTATTTATTATTAAAAATATCAGCATTTTCTTAAAAATGTAGTAAAAACTTAAAACATTAGCAATACTCCAGTAAGGTAAGAACTTTAGTTTTTACTACAGGTTTATCTAGTTAATAAAAGCAAGTTTTATTATAGTAATAATAGCATTCTAGCTGTTATCTACTAGACTACAGCTAGGCTCCCAGTAAGATAAGATAATATATATTTATTAATTAAACACTCGATCGCGACTGTTTGCTTGCTGATATTATGTTCAAATAAGGGAAGATACATGAAGTTATTTTATTGATTTCTCACAATGCGTCGCGGGCATATTTTCATTTTTTATTTTTTTCGAAACTGCAACAATATACTGGCCTGATTATGACTACGATTTGGCTTCAAAGTCATTAAATAGAACTGGGTAATATTGGATAATAAATACACGCTTTTTCTTAGGTATTAACTTTTTTTCTAACGTAATATACCTACGTCGTTACTCGTTGTTTATGCCGTTAAAATCTTTGCCCTCCAGGAATACGTATATGATACGTAGCATATTTGAACAGAAGCATAATAATATAATATGACACATACTAGATACTAATACTTCTGTTCGGTTTCTTTAATCTCAAATACCCACTCAACTTGAATAGCAATGATCGAAGTCTGTGAAGTTATGTCTTATCACCATATCTTTTGTAGAGTGTTCATTGACCTTTATTATATGGCTTTCGAAAAATGAGGTAGTTTAATGATAGTAGTAATTCGCACATTATAATTCGTTATAATATCAACGTTTAAAAAAACAGTTGCTAAGAAAAACGTGTAAGACAAAAATGAATACAATGGACGGACGGAACGGATTGTTAATTAACATGTTATATTTTATTGAAGTAGAGCGTTTCAACAATGAAAAATAAATAAGAGCAAATACGACACGTCGCCAGTTGTCAGTCGGAGCGACGTGTTGTCACGGGTGAAACGGAGACGCCGATGAAACGTTCACGGTCACACGGGGAGTCAAAGCCACGCTCGATAGTGAAGTGTTGGCAGTGCAGGCTAGCATCTAACACGCGGACACCTGACCGGCAAGATGCACGCTCATCCGTCCCCCGGGGTCCAAAAAACAAAGTAAATCGAAATTAAAATAGAGGGTTCAAGGGTTAAAACCGTAGCTATGTAGCGCTATGTTCGTCCTGCTCGCTCGAAGCTCTAGGCTGTTGTGCGCAGCGCGCGGCTCCAGTCGCGGTCTGCCGGCCGTCGCGACGCTAGGGGCCGCCGTCGCCCGTCGCCGCGCGCGTGTCGTGTGCCACTCGAGATGCAGTGAGTTACTGTGACAGTAATCTGTGTCGTGTTCCCGCCGGGACCCGCGGCCACGGTCAGTCCGGGCCCCCCCGGGTCCCCCCTCCGACCCGATGCGGTGGAGCATCCCCGACATGCGATGTGATGTGGTTCGATAGGGGCTATACGGTTGCAGCACGCGGCCGATCATCGCGATAACCGAGATAACGTAATCTGATAATCACGCGGTAAAAACATTCATTAGCACTACGCTAGTTTACTCACGAAATACGCCGCGCGAAGGTTACACGAAAACTCGATAAAGTACTGTAAGGTACTCCGTCACATCCCCCAATCGCTGAAAAATACTGAAATTTTAACTATAACGGTGTATAACTGAAATTTTAACTATAACGGTCGGCTACTTGTTGAATGTTTGCAAACATTATTGATTCGTCCGTCCACCAAATCGTCTAATAGTACCATGATTGGGCAGAATACACCGGGTACTACGGTGTGATATAATATCGCCCGACGTGCTTTCGGATAGTGATTTCTTTATGTCACGAAGATTATGCAATGCGACATATAAAGGCGTAAACCAGAGATACTGTGGAATTATGAGAGATTAAAAGCAGGCGTTTTATTTTAGTAGCAGGAGGTTTATTTGTAAAGTGTATATTTGACTACTTTATAACATACAATCCTCAAACGTATTACTCGATGTTACGTCTTACGAGAGATTTACTTTTTTTCATTTCCATTACGGTTATTTTTGTTATAGACGAATCTGATTGTAGCGTTTATATTTTGTTTAATCCTTCGATCGTGGATTTTTGGAAATCTATTGTTATTCCATTGTGTCTCGTACAACGGTGAGCTTATAGGGGGGCTTGATGGGTTAATAGACAAATCGAAAATGGTTTTCTTCCCCTAACCGAGCAAGTGATTTTTGACATAATGATAACTGAAATCATATTTAATTAATTATTATTATATGTAATTTAATGATCACCAGTGGCTGTTCACGCTGCATTTTATTCTGGATTAAACATAACAACAAAATAACACATTTTGTTAGTTTATTTTCACGAAACGTGGGAAAGTTTAACAATTTCGACAGTGATAATAATTATTCCAAAATTGCACAAATTGTTCGTAATACAATTCGCCATAAATTTATATTTAATAATCACATGCGAAATATTAAAACCACATATTTTCATGTTAGTTTCATGTAGATGAATGATTTTATTTTTCACTTCAGTATAAGGTCATATTATTATTATTTGATTCAATCGAAAAATTACAGTGTATTTCTTGTAGCCACTAATCACGTCAGTCAGTCACCCAGAAACCTAACATTTTTCCGAAATAAAAGCTATCCCATTTTCCCGAGATTCAGCGCCAACCAATTTAGCGGGAAGACGTAACAGACAGACACATTATCACAATATAATATTATGTATATCTTTACGGTTATAATATGTGTCAAGATACCTGACGAAATAAATGGTAAATAAATAAATAACATTTTTTAAAATATTAAGGCTCTCTCACATTAAAGAAGCTTACGTGCAAGGTTCACGTTTCAGCTTGCGTGTAACCTTGAAATACAGAACTTGCAATTTAACTGTCGTCATACCGTCATGCAAGCACTTGCATAATGCACTTTGAGTTTATACTAGTGGCAACTGGCAGTATCAACAGCAATTAGTGAGGAACACCTTGACTCAGCCACCTTTGTCTATTAAGCCAAGACGGCATTTAGACACCGCGTAGATTACTCCCAGCCTTTGTCCGATCAATGGTTGAATGTGATTGGATTTGATATTGAGAATAGCTTACATAATATGGATATGAGATTTAGTACAAAGACTGAAGTGTTTCTAGCTTTTGATGGTAAATATTAGGACCAGGGATGAATGAGAAGTATTTTACGAAGAGGAATTTCGCAATAAATTACATAAATGCGTGCCAGCCGAGCTTAGCAATATTGTTAAGAAGTCGTTGATGCACTTTCAATTTTACTTCAGAGCAACGTGTATGAGGGGCCTACATTTCAGGTTTATTTACGCCCCTCATACCCTCTGTCATTGCTAAACGTTTTTTTTAAATACGGCCATGACAAACGGCTATTTCTAAAAAAAAAAATTATTTTTTGGTTTATTGAAGACGGTTTTCTACATTTATAATGGCTTTAGCATGGAGATCGGGGTTGAAATACTACGGCTCAAGTGTGCACGGCTGACGATGAAGGCATCGATTTTCAGCTGAAGAACAACTTGAACTGGCTGCACGGCAGAGAGTCTTGGACTCGTTAATTTAGGCGTATAAGTGCTATTGTTAGAGAAATTCCAGTTAAAACGTTGTATTATTCGATTGTTTATTAAAGAAGACCTTTATTTGCTTTGAAGTATACAGACGTTAAGAGATTTAGGTATAGATTAACTCAGACTTGTACTAAATAATATGTAAGTTGGAACTGATAAAATACCTATTTCATTACTCATTTAGTTACTTATGTAGGTTTTCACATCAGGTTTTCTTAATAATTTGGTAAGTGTCTTTCATCGTACTGTCGCCGCAGACAGGGTAAATTTTTGACAACTCCCTTACAAGACGCTTACTAAAGGATTTTGATTGGAAGTTTAATAACTTCCAATCAAAATCCTAGTAAGCGTTAAAAAAGTCTCTGAGTGCTTTTATTCGTGTTTCGTAGCATCAAGCATTAAGCAATGAGCAGACAATACAATATTTCTTTCTCAAAATTACCATTGTGTTATAAGTTAAGCTTCTTTATTTCAATATAAAAATACTTCTTCGTAAAGTTTCCGTAAATTAGTGTTGCTACATTCCGTTATGAAGTCGTGATACAAAAGCAAAAGTTCGGCCGCTGTACGTTCGTTACGCCGCATTTTCGAGTTTACGTAACTTTTAAGCTCAAAAATACGGTAATACCACAGACATAGATTAAGATATACCGCATGTGTATGTACTTCGCGTGCCATATCGCGGTCCCAAACGACGAGCAATGCTCTTCTTTCGAAAGTCTGTTCTTTAGTCTGCTATCGGAATCGGACGTCAATCGGAATTTTAAAATTGCCTAAATGCCTAAAAGTGCCGCATTGAGCTGTAGAAATTCAAATAGAAACGTTGGCCTTGATAATGGGCACGTTTCTTATCATCGGTACATCACAGTGGTAGGAAAGAAGTGACACGCTCGTTTTCATACAAATGGAGCGACATGCGGTATCTATCTTGTTCTATGTCTGTGGGCAATACCAAAAAATAGGAATATAGAAAAGCTAGCTAGTAGCAGTTTTGGAGTTTTTCTAGATATCTCTGGGCTAAAATCTGTTTTATGTTCACGAAACTTACCACTTTGCCTCAGTAAAATCCATTTACACATAAAATCTTTATTATATTTGTTACATGCCCACGTACTCATCTACGCATACTCACACATATCTAAGTCACAGCAATTAAATATGTTACTATACTGTACTCGGCGAAAACAACGCGAAAAACGCGCAAAAAGCCGCGATTGACAACATCTGACACTGCATTGTCAATCGCGGCTTATATAGAAAATGACAAGTTTTTGACAGGGAGTCAATGACCGTTACCGCCATGTTTCGCCCAGTACAGTATAAAGGATATGCATAGAGTATCATCATAATGGATCAGACGAATCGGACATTGTCATAATATTATGGTGATGGTCATAATATCAGATGAATTAAAGATATTAAAGCAACGGTACCAATATAATACTCGTCTTTGCGTTGTGAAAACCGTGACAGTACTACTCTACTGCAAAATTATTGAATACTGTGGTAGAGCATTGTATGTAAACCTGCATATTGTTACGTGCTAGGGTTCGTAGGATTCGGAGAGAAAGACCTGGTGACTCTCTTGAAGACTTTATTCACAAACACTAGCTCACACAAATCACTATGTCCATATACTAAGCATTAGATCCAAATCACTGAGCACTATCACTGTCACTCACTATTGATCACTTGTTCTCACTTCGAAGTCTCCTTGATGATCGCTTGTATCAAACTGAACTGATTGCCGGCTTGTTTACCTTTTATATGGCCCGCCATACTTTCTGGAACGTTCCATTCTGGATTGTTTACGTAAACACGCAATTTACATAAACAAGGGTTGGACTTTTCTAGAAAGTACGCGCAACTGTCGCGCGCAGGTAAACAACTGCCCGTATCCGTAACAATATTATACATCTGAAGACAGAACTAAGCCAAATCGTTAAGGGGCTACACGCGTAGCACGTAGTACTTCAAACCTCCATATATGGAGCTAAGTTGGTTTCGTGGGAAGGCATTTCCAATTTACTTAAGGCTGAGCTTAGACTGTGTAGGCTAAGTGTTTCGATCTTCCGTAATGCGTCTTAAATACCATCAGTACTTTGCGACAGAGAGGAATTCATCAATTGACCTAATGCTACTGCTAGTCTATTTTAGGCGCATACAGAAATAATATTGATATCTTATTTCCACACACACCTAACTTGAGCCGGACACCAAAACTACAAATGTATGGGGTGAACCGAATTTCTCAGTATCATTTGCTCTATTATCGTGCTAGGCAACGATTAAAAGAAGCCAATTTCGAAACGGTAAAGAAAAACTAAATAACAACATTTTAGGGGTTAGCTTAATGGAGCATTTTCACTGGTCGATGCATGCGGGGTGCGGGAGATTTCTAAAATGCATGCCACGACCAATCAAAATGCGCCATTAGTTGTCATAGATGTCATCCCCGTATGCTGTATACCGCACGAGTTAACGACTTAATGAAAAAGCGCCCTTATATCTGTACGGAACCCTCCGAGTGACAATTGACCTTTATTCAGCTTCTTAAATGTTATACGATCGCTTCCTCCCTTCTCACAATTCAATTATTTTTTATGGTTTGTTTTCGATTACTTTATATTGTATGTACGTCACACAACTTATGAAAATTCATTGCCGTTGCCAGTGTGTTCGAGAAAATAATTAATTATTATATTGTAAAACGTAATAATATATTGACATATATAAAAATATGGTTAAAATTTTAAACAATGAGCGTAATTTAAATAATAGCGCTGGCGAATGTAAAGTAATTATGTTGTTTTAACGTCGTTAAAACATAATTTAATTTTCAATTTATAATAAAGGGTAAAAACTGCCCTAAAACTGTTATTAGGTAACGTTAGTAAATATCTAATCTTTCTCTTTGTATCTGACCTGAAGAACCGACACAGCAGTCCGTTAGTTTTGTTAAAATTTTAACGGTGACCTAATTTTCGGTAGCTTGGGATTCTGGATTGAAAAACATTTTTAGTTATTTATGGTTTTAGTGTAGTTTAGTACAGTTTCGTTTCGTTCACAAAAACGACTGATATTTTACTTGTTACTATGAAGTATGAACTGAAACATCTATAATCTACAGGTGAAAATGTCGCTCAGTAAAAAAAACAAGTAATAAGAGGACAAAGGCTGAAATTCCTCTTGATCAGTAAACAAAAAGTCCGTCCAGAATTAGATTACTCAACAAAATCGTCCTTTCAGGGCTTAAATCACATAACATGCTCAAATCAGTGCACGTCACGATGTTTGCCACCGGTACGACCGACTATTACCTAGTTAGAGTCGACAGGCACAAAAACCGCTCAATTGAGCCTTGCGACCGCTAAATAAGAAGTAATTGATGGCGTGCTCACGCTATTGGTCGGCCGGCCCATACGCGGACCGATCTATTAGCTATTGTACTGACTATAATAGATCAGATTGTGCTGGATCGAAATGTATTGGCATTTCCATTAGTTGCTCATACTTTAGCAGAGAAATTGATTTATTGGCGGATCTTATTTGGTCGGATTCACTTGGGCTAAGTAACCAAATAATCATTTTTTTTCATGTAAAAGCAGACTCATAATAACAGACTTAAATTACGTAGGGTTAAGTTCGTCGTAATCTTTCTGGGCTTGACATAACTTACCCAAATTATATTCACCATCCGCCTAAATCATTTTCTGCGACAGTGCATTCGTTACTTTATTACTAGACATTATAATATTATACGCAAAGTTAGAAATATACTATCTTCACACATAGAGAAAGATCCTAACTAGTAATTTTGGACCATTTACATGCTCACCTTCAACGTACTATGTAATGTTTATCGATTTCATGAAACTGACAAGGTCATTTCAGTTAAGCTGCAAGAATTAAACATATTTTTTACCATAAGTTTAGTACAATATTAATAGTAATATAATAAAATATGAAAACATATTGTATCTATCTGTTGAGTTAACAGATACAATAATATTATACATGACCATTGACCATCCTTAAACACTTAGGGCCTGTTTCACTACTTTCTGATAAAGTGCCGGATATTTACTTATTTACATTAGTAAGTTAATTATAACTTATTTGACAGATTCTCCATATTCTATCTGTCGAGTTAAGTGGTGGATAGCCTATCCGGCACTCATCAGGAAATGGCGAAACAGGCCCTAAACATGTAAAATGTTACTAGAATACTACATATTCTACTTCGAGTTTTGGGGAATAGGGTAACTTTTATTCTGGAAAAATTAAAAGGTAGCCAGCAACTTCTGATCACCTGATATGAATATAAGGTAGAACGTGGTAATCATCATAAGCCTATTGCCGTCCACTGCTGAACGTAGGTCTCCCCCAATGAGCGCCAACCATCCCGATCTTGGGCACCACTCATCCATCCGCTGCCAGCCACTTTCTTTAAATCGTCAGTCCACCGTGCTGCGGTACGTCCTACACTACGTTTACCTAAGCGCTCTAACATTTGTCTGCTCCATCTACTGTCTTACATAATCATATATGCAGATATAATCAGCCCACTTCCACTTCAGCGTGCTAATTCTATGAGCGATGTCGGTGACTTTAGTTCTCTGGCGAATGACTATATTGGGAATTTTGTTCACCAGGGATACTCCCAACATAACTCTTTCTATAGCGCACTGAGCAACCTTAAACTTGTGATTTGGTACTACGGTGAGTGTCCACGTTTCAGCTCCGTTGTGGGTAGAACGCATTGATTAAAAACCCTGGCCTAAGGGATAGTGGGATCGACTTTTCAAAGATATTTCGGAGCTTTCCAAATGCAGCCCAACCCAAGCGTATTTTTCTATTCGCCTCCTCAACGTTGTGCCGCCCTAGTTGTATTTATGGCCAAGATATACGTATTCTTGCAGAACTTCAAGACTAGCGTCATTAACGACGACAGGTCTCAGGAGAACATGTTTATTAAACATGACTTTGGTTTTCTTTAGGTTCATCCCGAGTCCCTACCGTCCAGAAAAATCGTTTAGGCTGTTCAGCATCTCTTCCAGGTCCTGCAGGGATTCTGACATAATGACTATATCGTCCGCAAACCGTAAAATATGTGAGATGGGCCGTTGATATTTAGACCCCGTCCGTGCCAATCAAGCTTTTTAAAAACGTCCTCCAACATGTCAGACGTGGTAAGATCTTCTTGATTAATCAGTAGGTATAATAAATAATTTATTCGCATGAATGAATAATAAAGTTTGCACTGCAAATAATAAATCATAAAATTTTTCATTCAAATAAATAGAGTTATTTCAAGTAAATTGAACTTCGAATAATATCGCGATCGTGACAAAGTTTGATTTATTACTGTAATTAATGATTCATCAAAGTTTAATGCAGAAGATTAATAAAATACAGATTAATTAAAAACTCTCACTTGCATTTCAATTATTGGAAATCTGATGGCAGTTTATTCCGACAATTTATCCAAGCATCGTTTTCGGCATGTTCCTCGATTATAGCGAATTTACTACCGCGATCCTATCATGTCGAAATGTTGATTGAAATATCATGATCTACAGATTGACATCTATTTGTGTAATATATAATTTATCTTATACGAGTGAAAATAATGGATGTTTTTCAGAATGTTTCCGTAAAAACTATCTGTAATTAGTATTTGAAAAATGAATCTATTCTATTTAACTGTGAGTAGAAATGCTTCATTACCCTTTTTAAATTAAAATAGTTCTAAAGTTATAACTCTCCCGAGCGAAATTGGGGACAAAGTTTGGGTATTGATAACGCAAACAAAGGTGGCTACAGTTAAAGTTACGTTATTAGATAAGCCATTATGCGTCGCTCTAATTGTCGGATAATATCTGCCTTTAGTTGCGCTTGAATACGGCATTGTCTTCGAATCTAAAGTTCCAATTTTCTGCTATTATAATATTATTATTTTTATTATTAATTATTATTTTTATTATTAGTTATAAACGAATGAGTTATACAGAAAAATATTTTACTTATCATAATACATAATTAACCTTGTAATAAGTAACGAAATCGACTGTTTTATTGATCAAATCATAGTAAGTCATTTAATAATTACTAAACTTTAATATGATTAATGAAGAATTTGAGAGTATATGCACAGAGTTTATGTCAAATCTTCATCAAATTAAACTTTAAAATAAAGTCATTAAATCTCTCCAAGTACGGCCAATGACTCTAACTTGGTAACACTGGGTACTAAAACATAATATGTTATAATGATGAAAGGACTGACGAAATATTATTATGATAATAGATTAATATCTGGAGGCTGTTGTTCCTACCAGACCCATGTTGCGGTTCAGATTCACTTAATTGGTTCCATGTTGGGTATAATAAAGTCTAACATTGTCTATGATCCCGATGAACTCTAAGGCCTTATGTACAAAACTGCGGATCGATGTGATGAGAATACTCAGGGAACTGCGACGCAAATTACAAAATCGCGATCCTATTTTGTGGCGAGATGGCGCAGACTCTTCGAAATTTTTAATGATAATATAACGTTTGTGTCAAGAATCGTTAGGTATATTATTATTAATATAGTATGTATGTAGGGAATTTTTAGATAAATATGCTTCTGCACTACAAAAATATGGCGAAAATAAAAATATTCTAAACCCGTACCTGTTCGCGCCGCCTTTTCTACGTTGTGAACGAATACTGCTTTATGTACGAACCTTTACATTATATTCAGCGATCCCACGCTCAATAAGACATGTTTTTAATGAAAACTTTCAACAAGCCACTCGTAATTGGAAAACAGAAAAATTTAACATTTAATTTGATTTTATTAACTTTTTTTCTATTAATTTTTTTTTCATTTCCAGATTGGAATAAAGCACATTTTAGAATTTAGATTATTATAGATCGTCTACCAGAATCTGATGGCAATTTTTGACAGCAGATTTTCAAAAAATATCCTTGATCATTGGATAAATTTTTATATTTGCATGTTTCACACACAAAATAAGCCGCTAAAGGAATAAAAAAGGATGAAAATGTTTTATTCCTCAATTTATTTTCTCACTTTTTGCCATCAGATTCTGGTAGACCTATAAACTAAAACATTATATCATTTACTTAAAACATTACATTACATCTATCAATGATAATGTTAAAGTAATAATTTATGTTCCTTTTTTTGATATTAAAAAGAACATATTCGGCATACATCTTCGCCGTGAGGTAAGAGAAATGGGGTGTATTATTTCCTCTCCTATGCCACGCGGGTGTGGTCTAATTTCCCTTCGTCTTATTCGATCAACGTGACGTGTCGCTGACGTAAGTTTAAAATTTTTCACTCATCCCAGAAAATGTGAAAGCTTTTTCACTTCAAAAAGAATAATGTAGTAAATATTTGTTCGTCGTTGCCAGTCACTATGATATATGATATATGAAGGTGCTTTGAGTGTGCTTTCGGTTCTCCGATGCGTGTCTATCGAATATCTATGTTTTGCATATAGATGGGAAACCCTAAGGTCAAGCCAAGATGTATGTTCTGCTGAGTTGGGAACCTTATTACGATGTAGATAGCCTGTGAACCTACACTTGAATATTTATGAAATCTCTTTATTACATACTAGATGTTGCCCGCAAGTCGCAACATTGTTTGCAGAAATTGGGTTCTAACTTCTCGCTAAAAAACTTTCTAAGTATCTATATATACTAGCTAACCCAACAGACGTTGTCCTGTCTTAACGATGATTATTTAATTGGAATTGGTATAATTAAGCCCATCAAATTAAATTAAATAGTTTAGGCGAAAATCATAAAAGTTTATTGTGCGGGAGCCATACATTTTCCGGGACAAAAAGTATTCCTTGTCCTTTCCCGAGAATCAAAGTATCTCCATACCAAATTTTATCAAGATAGACTGAAAAGTTTAGGCGAAAATCATAAAAGTTTATTGTGCGGAAACCGTACATTTTCCGGGACAAAAAGTATCCCTTATCCTTTTCCGAGACTCAAAGTATCTCCATACCAAATTTTATCAAGTAGACTGAATAGTTTACGGGCAAATCATAAAAGTATATTGTGTAGTAACCGTACATTTTTCCGGGACAAAATGTATCCAAAGTTGGTCTTCGGGACTTAAAGTATCTCTATGCCAAATTTCAGCAAAATCGGGCCAGTCGTTTACGCGTGATGTCGTGACCACGCGAATATGGATTCATTTTTATATTATGTATATAGAGATTAATTAATAGAGGTACATAATTCAAGACATGAGTGGATAAAGCAGGTAGGTAGAAACAAATTATCGGACGCATCCATAAGTCGCGGCTGACGGATGCGGCTTAACAATGTGCACGGTTCATCCGCAGACGTCAAATACCTAACCTATATGTCAATGGCAGACGTCCGCGGATGCAAAAACATCCGGCCAGCCAGATTCTGTTCGGACGTCCGAACTCCGAACGCTCAAGGTCGCGTCCGCGACTTATGTCAGACAATGTGCACAGTTTAGTGTATTTTGTATCGATCAGATAGAAACAAGCCGCATCCGATGAAAACGTCCGCGGGCGTTCGTCCTTTGTTTCCAGCTTTACGCTAGAGTCGAATGCTATTGGTAGCTACAGCAGCAAAGAACACAAAAAGCTAAGAAAACAGCAAAAAAGTATACCTTGTTGTTTGACGTAAATCCATTTGAGAAGTATGTAATTATGTTGCAATCATTACTTACGTAACAAATAATTTATGTTATTTACACAATCATACTCAGTCAATTACATCTCACATTTTACACCTTTATTAAAGTAAACTAGATAATATTATAATTTTAAAGATTTTTTTATTTCTATTCAGAAAATATGCACGTTAACTGTATTCATATTTTGCGTATTTGCAACTTAAAAAAATCTTACTTAAAAGAAACATAATATACAAATTATTTAACCCTTAAGTAACATCGGGGGGTAAATTTCTACCCCACTCGCATAAAAACTGCTATAATTTTTTTTCTACTGAAAGTAAATTTTATTCCTTTTAAGTATTGTCAGTAAATCGCACATTTTGAAGGATAGTGGACTCATTGTAGGTGAAAAGTATAATCCGTTTGAGCTGTGCGGTCTGCACAGCTCAAACGGATTAAAATGGGGTAAATTTTTACCCCACGCTGCTCAATACGTATGTAGTTTTTTTACTATCCTAAAATTTTGTTTTGTCTATATTTATATAACTGAGGCCATATGAGTAATTTTTTATCTAACAAATTAGTTGCTTACATTCTAAAAGACGAAGCTTTTGAAGAAGAACAAGATTTGTGGCATTCCATTGTACAATTTTAGAGTTGTTTATAAGACGCGCCGTCATACCGCTGAAATTATGAACCTAACACTGAAACAGAGTGCAAAGTGGTAAAAGTATGAAAAATAGAAGAATTACATAGAATTGAATCTTTTTAATGTCTGGAAGAAAAAAAAAATCTTTTTGAGAAAATTTTGCAACATTTTTGCTGCAGAAAAGTAGTTGACATTGTTTTTCTGTTTATTTCATTACATAAATTATAATTAAATTTTTATTAGCTATCCTGCATTAAACAACTCCAATATATCTAAAAAAGTCAAGCTGTACTATTTTTACTGTTATGATTAAGAATTTTGTACAAACCAAATGTAAAAATGGTTAAAAAGTTGCTTCTTTCCATAATTAGGATCATAAAGATATATTTTAAAAAAGTGTTGTTTTTTTGTTAGTAGTGTAACAAAAAATCACTGATGTCAAATGTTACTTGAGGGTTAAATCTCTAGGGAGTTGAGGTCATTGACTTCACAGCTCTATACATAATACGATTCCAGTCCATTTCAATTACATAATTGAAAGCTGTTATAAAAAACCTTCGCAATTTGTGAGAATTAACTGTAATGTGATTTTAAATATTTTTATCAAGTTTTGTACTTTCAACTTATATAATAAATATTTTTATCATAGTATTTTATCCCCAAAAACGTCTTGACATAGCAAAACATCTGCCCGAAACTTCAGCAATTGATTTTGTATGGCTATAAATATTTAGCCTATGAAGCAGTGTTTATCGGGAAGTTATTAATAAAATCGGGCCGTCACGATCAATGGGCTGACGGGCCGCGTAATGAAAACCCTGTAACGGATTATGGCCAGTTTGCACCAAGTTTTACATTTTGATTAATGAAATACCTCTGTATAGAAGGTAGATGTAATACACATCAATCTTAATTAGAACCGCTCCCTTAGTTTAATTTAAGCAATTTATTTAGTGCCAAAGATTTCAGGATGGGCTACGACTAAAAGTCATATTAAGGTCATCCATCGTTATACGTCAAGGTGTAACAAGACTAAGTGATAATATACTTTAGGGTGTGTATGTATCCTTAATTCCTTATACATAGAGTTGACTGTGAAAGTAGCAACGCTGATAGAGTTACTTTTTAACTTTTGTATGGGCAAACTTTTGACGCTGGGCCGCTTACCCATACGAATAAAAAAAAGCTCTTTCAGCGCTGCTATTTTCACAGTGAATTTTATACAAGGAACACATACATACCCTAAGTATTATCACTTTGTTTTGTTACATTCTGTATAACGCCACAAAGCAACCAATGTTGGTACTTAACACGTTTTTGTCTCACATACCATGTCTGTTAGATATTTTATTAGATTTCTATTGTCGATTGTTCTGTAGACCTTTAATATTTAATATAAGAGGGAGACTTAAATGGAGACTCAAATGTCATTTTGGTAAAGTTAAGAATCTTTGAAATAGAAACAAAATTGAATTACTTACGTCAGCTGATTAAGAGCCCGGATTACCCTCGAAATTCTCATACATACGTAATACCAAAATCATTTTGTCATACGAAAATAATTAACATGTTTGAGTTATTTTTTAGCTTAAAATAGTAATTACCTAGGTTTCTGAACAAAAATTAACTTCAAAATATTTAAAAACTAAAAAAAAATTTTTTGTGTATAATTTTTTTTTACTAAATTTACTTCTAAATATTTAAACATTAAAAAATAGAGTAAAACACTAAAAAATATATAAATAAATAGTAAATTTACTACAAAATATTTAAATACTAAAAAATATTTTTTAGAGTTGAAATATTTTGTAGTAAATTTAATATTTATGTATATATTTTTTAGTGTTTTACTCTATTTTTTAGTGTTTAAATATTTGGTAGTAAATTTAGTAAAAAAAAATTATACACAAAAAAATTTTTTTTAGTGTTTAAATATTTTGAAGTTAATTTTTGTACAGGAACCTAGGTAGTTACTATTTTAAGCTGAAAAATAACTCAAACATGTTAAATATTTTCGTATGACAAAATGATTTTGGTATTACGTATGTATGAGAATTTCGAGGGTAACCCGGGCTCTTAAGGGGCGAAGTTACAAACTTTTAATTTTTAAACGGTTTTCACTAGCTATTAGAGTTAGCGTTGACTAATGGTTGTGTAACAGCTGTCAAAATTTATAATTCTACTAATTATAATTTCATAACTAACCACAACTTAAAATCTTAAACTGTGTAGGCCTCAGCGCCCTTTCGCTTTTGTTTAAAACAGATAGAAATATCATAATTGGAATAAGCAGATTTTTATAAGTAGAAAAGTTGCTGTCGTAGAAAAAGTTTTTTATGTTCTGGGCCGTATTTTGTAAAGACTTGAAATGGAACAAATAATCACTTTTTAGTATGGAATTTTCACAGAATATTAAGATAATTTTAAAGTAAGCACACAACTACTACTTTAAATACATTTTGGCTATAATTGTGGCGTATTAATTTATCATTCGATCGCCTTCAGAGCAGCTCTCGTTAGCCCCACGCAGCGAAGATTTATTTGACTGCTACGATGTGAAATAATGATTTACTACGTTTTAATGTGCTTTGCATTTAAATCTATTCGTTAATTTTACGTTGACATTTATGTTATTGTTTAGTAATAAAATATAATGAAGTATATTATGATGGGACAATTTTAGAGCTAAAGGTAGCTTTCGGATCTTTGCCGCAAGCGACCGCGATCGACGAAAATTCAAACGAAATGCCACTTTATGACACAGTCACCGGTTACACGGTCAATTTTTCATCAATCTAATCCATCAATCCGGTACGGATTGACGAAAATTTGATCGTGTATGCCGCGGATTGATCGTATTTTTAATATGAAATTTTTATAACCGTCAATATTCCGTCAATCAGATTGATGGATCAGATTGATGAAAATTTGATCGTGTAACCTATGACATAGGTTTCATATTTTTGTTCTACCACTAGCTTTAACGCAGCCGCCGGCGGCAGCATGGGTCGTCACGCAAATGTCAATAGAAAATGATACCTATATTCTATGTCATAAAGTAGCATTTTATTTAAATTTTTGCCGGTCGCGTTCGCTCGTGATAAAGATCCGAAAGCCACCTAATACACCTAAGGGTCAATTCACACCTCAACGTGACGCGTAGATGCATTTCTAAATTTCTATGGATTTGACAGATTTTAATTGCGTGAGACGCCTTGCAAATCTGTCAAGGCCATACAAATTTAGAAATGCAATGAATTGACCCTAAAACTCGATAGTGATGTGCGAGCTTTTATTTTTTAAGCTGTAGCAAAAGTGTCTCCATAATTTACTATCTCGCCGGTATTTCACCTATGCCTGAACAATTTACCAATTTACTATCGCTAGGAGACATAAACAAATAAACTTTATTTCCCTCCGTAGAGATAGAAAAGAAATTTGTTTTCGTCGCTTGGATTAACAAACCGTAAAACTAATATATTTTGCGTTTCCGAAAATTATGAGACATTAAAGGCATATTTTAATATAATTTGGAAGAGATACAATGTAATATGACATTGCCATCAAATAATTAAAGATATAGAAAAGTTAATTAAAGATAACGGTTAGCAGCACCTGTATGTGTGACTGCTACTATTTTCGACATTTATAATTCTACGAGAGATGCGAAGTACACTGGCTCCAAGCCAAATATCGAGCATCATCTTTTCGTCACAATACTAATGCACTTTGATGTATGATTAACAAAAATATACACAGTCATCGTAGTCAACACTGTTGATGGTTATCAAACATTTCGAGCTACTACACAACGCGAACGGTTAGTAAATTGCTTTATGTCGCATCCGGCTTCATGATACACGTAATAGGTTTCCTTTGAAATAATTACGCAATTTTGCAGTAACTGCCAGTATAATGTTTACTATTCATTAGACGGTTGCTTTTGGATGTTTATATTATATCTTTATCCAAATATAGATAATATAATGTTGACATTGTAGCGCAAGACTACTGGTCTGAATGAGCCTAGTTTGCCTATGGGTGACTTATGACCAGGTAACGTAGCCTACGTTACCTGAGTCATTGCTCATTAGTACTACACTACTTCTACGGGTTAACTTTTAATTATTAACCCATCAAGCTCCATAAGCTCACCGGTGAGCGAGACACAATAGAATAACAATAGATTTCCAAGAATCCACGATCGAAGGAAAACTCAAACACGTTCTTTTTCAGACATCAACTGTTTCGGAAATCAGCGTAATAGGATTGACCTTTATAATATTTTACATAAAGAATATTCTTTTAATTAACGTAATCTACAAAGTAAATAAATTACCTGTCAGCTGTGGGACGGTGAAGCAGCGGTCACAGTATAGCAATATGACATATATTGCTATACTGTGCAGCGGTACAATGTAATTTCATTGTTAAACACGTTTATAAAAATTTACAGTTCCAGTACCTAGCGATTGTTAGTGTTATCAGGCTTATTGTGGCTATCGAGATTGCGATGTCTATTACGTTGACGTTTAAACTTTAAAGCGGAAAATAGTTGTAAAACAGAGTACCTTGTAACTTCAAAAGGTCTACAATCGCGTGGCTGAATTTCAAACTATTAGCGAAGCAAGGACAATTTAAATAGAGATTTACTGCTTCAAACTTTTTCGGATTTTTGTCTATGACCGTATAGCTCCTATTGAATTCGCAACCACCAAGCATAATCAAATATATTGTTCCCACTTTAGAATTTATGACTTTTAATTCTTGAAGAAATGCGAGACTCTATCAATTTTCTATTTTCTTACAATGCATTCTTAGACTGACCTTAAACTTTTCTGAGACTGACCCTCGGATTACATTCTTTCATGTGCCAATACAACTAGGTGATGCTTACAATAAAGTGTTTGTGTGAGTTAAAAGTGCTAGTGAAGTGCAAAAGTGGAGGATGCCAGTGAGCGCGAGTGTCGCGCGTTGGCTAGCAGGGTGTGTTGGCTAGCAGAGCGCGTCGACTAGCGGGGAGTTTTGGCTAGCGGGGAGTTGGCTAGCGGGAAGTTGGCTAGCGCGGAGTTTTGACTAGCGGGGCTCGTTGGCTAGCGGGACACGTTGGCTAGCGAGGCGCGTTGGCTAGTGGGGCGCGGACGGCGTCAAGGTGGTTGGAGGAGGGGTGTTCCGTTGCTGCGTGCCCTGGTGCGGGGCGCGCGCGGCGGTGCCCGATGACGCCGACTATGTCCTGAAAGACTCCAGTCCTCCACTCAGCCACAAAGAATTTGGTAAGTTTTATCTCTATTTACACCGGATTTTATCGCGGCTTCTTGGATTTAATATTCCCTAAAATACTGCCATTGTTGCATATTTTATAAAGAATTTCAAATCCAAGAAATCGCGATTGTAGTAGTATCTAGTTTGTATTATGTTACATATTACGCATATTCAGTTCAACGAGGAACGCTATCCGCCTGTATACCATGATAATTACATGACAAACTGACGTGGATCACAGCCAAACGTGCGCTAATACTCGCTAAACCGTATATTCTATGTTATTCAACGTACGCTCGCATTCTGCATACTTATGTATTAATTTGACGCGCATGGTAAACCAAACTTAATTAAGATTAACGTCATAGTCCTAAAAGAGAAGAGCATTCGTGCACTCTAGTGTATAGAGCATAAAACAAATCATGAAATATGGCCTTGACGTTTTAGTAGGTACAAAAGACTTTTTAATGCATTCGACGCAAACGGCAAACCTCATATTATTCTGATTTTGAACATTTTACGGCTGTAGACGCTAGAAAAATAATATCCGTGTTCTATGTATCTCCGACAGTTGAATCTGGACATCATTTTAGAGAATAGGATGTACTCAATCAAAATTAGAATACAAAAATTCAAAATTAGAATTATCATCACTTACGTTTTTAAAAAGCGAAAGTGGCCATGAAATGATTACTATAAAAGCGATGTTTATAAGCTGTTGCGGAATTTTATTTTCCTTTTAACCCATTAACTGAACTGGGAAATATCTGGAGCAGCAAATATTTAGCATCAATAGTGTTAGATGAAGCTGCGGTTTATTTACAGAGTGTATTAACGATATTGTTAGTGGTTAGTTGTGCTAGTTAAATGATGACAAAGTGATATAATTAGGAGTCGCGCAATACACGATTAATCATCATTTTGGGGAGTGAATTTTGTTTATACAATTAAATATTTGCTGATATATTTCTCTAAATATTGATTATAGCTAAAATGAAAGTATAATGAAATGTGAGTTAAAGATTTTAGAATGATCGAAGAGTCAGAATACCTCTTATTAAAAAAGGCAAATAATTGATTGACTCAACTTTTAAAACTAGAAAGAAACTTTAAAAAAATCTTAAGGCTTTTCGTAGGCTTAATAAACCACCAAGGGGTCAAATTAGAGCTCTGGTCAAATACTTTTGTTACAGAGATAACGTATTAGTCGCGGTATTTGCTATTCACAAATTCATTATAATACGCACAAGTATCGTACATATCCTAATGTAGACAGGGACTTCAAACTTCAAAAATATTCATAGTAAAATTTTGTATACCAGACATACATGGAAAACTAACATTTCCTGCTCTTCAAAGATAAAGTTCATAAAACAAGCTACACTGTCTGATGCTGAATAAATATTTTACCTGGCAACCGCTCTACGAGTTATGGAATGGATATAATGGTAAAGAGATTGCAGTAGCTTTAATGCGAGTTATATTGCGTTAAACGTCGGAGCGGTGCGGCCGGGCGAGTGCATCATATTCATACCTCCATTTAATTGCTTTCTAACGAGGTTCATTATAAAAATACTCACAACTTCCATTAGAGTCTAGAGATCAACGGTTTTAGCTTAGATGATTTAAATAATTTTTACACTACATTTGAAATCACAAATGTTTGGGATTTCGTTTGGAAATGCCTTGTACCAAACGATGGCGTCTTGACTAGAACCCTGTTATATATTTTAGATGTGAAAACATTTCTCTTTGTTTCAAAACAACGGACAGCATCTTTAAACTGAATAAAGATCGCTCCTATAATTGATGGGTATATTAAGTTTTCAGATTTTAATTAAGGGTGAATTATAGAGAGTAGTTTTTTTTGCACACCTTCATTTAATTTTAATAGTTAATTATATTTCTAACAAAAATTGTGACAAGTAATACTTAATATAACATAGTACTACCGTGCTTGGCGTATATATGATACATTAATAGGAGTATAACCTCCTTGGATTAAGCGGGAATGTAAAGCAGCACTTTGCAGTGATGTCTCTTTGACGTAGTCTATGGATTGATCTGAGGTTCATAAACCGGGCATATTATGGGTTTAATACTATCTAATTGGGCTAAGGAGCTTTTGAACTATTTATACGACTAACATTGAAGCATTATTATGTAATGACGAAACGTATTTTCCTCCTCCTCTTGTATAGAGGTCTACAGTCCTCCAGACTTAATTAACAGCCTTAAAATATTGTACTTAAATAAAAAAAAACGCCTATAAAACAGCTACAAATATCGCCAGATCAGCAAAACATGATGAAAATCCAGACAATCACTTATAGGTTTTTATAAGTCTTAGTTAATATGATTTAACCGGAAAACTTGTGGACTTTGGAATGTATGTCAGAAAATATATAATATATAAATTGAGTTAAATATTTTAATTCTTGAAGTGTTTTTGAATATATTAAAATAATTTAAAGTAGCTAAATTACAGTTTATTATAAACAATCATTTTAATAATATAATATAATAACGTAGTAAGAAGTAAAAATACATTATTTCATGGCTTAATGCAGCATTAACACATTTCATAACCCATAATGCATAATGCAACATGCAAATGCAAAAACACATGCAAAAATATAAATACACTAAATTATTATTACGAGTATCTATAGAAGCATCGAAACCTACTAGTTAAAAT
The DNA here is from genome assembly GCA_905333045.1 of Lysandra bellargus. Classification (NCBI taxonomy): domain Eukaryota; kingdom Metazoa; phylum Arthropoda; class Insecta; order Lepidoptera; family Lycaenidae; genus Lysandra; species Lysandra bellargus. Next base: position 2,088,922 of record HG995344.1, read on the forward strand.
GTTACAAATAAAAATTTTAAATTTCCTGGCTAGTTGTAAATTTATTTTATTCTACCTCCACACACATCCTCGATGGACAAACATGAAACAGGTGATCACGAACCAGTAAAAGAGGAATTCGTTTATGATCAAAGTCAATTGTAGTTACTGTTGATAGCAGTTGCAAAATTACGCCAACCCAACGTAATCTGTAAGGGCCTGTTTCACCACTTCCTGATAAAGTGCCGGATAGGCTATCCATAACTTTTTTAACAGATTCTCCATACATTACATGTCAAGTTAAGTGGTAGATAGCCTATCCGACACTTATCAGGAGATGGTGAAACAGGCCCTTAATCTTGCATCTCAAGACCAATCCTGATAATAATTTTGAAGCATTCAGCTTTGCAACTTTCTGCCCTATTGCCTTGCGCGCAGACACCGAAGAATCTTCGCCGCATTTCCACTGTCGTTCCAACTTAAATTACTGGTCCCATAATACGGGCTCGGAATACTAAGCTGAAATTTCAGCCTCTGAGATGATTTTCTACATTCTGTTGCTCGTGTCGTAGAGTTCGGAATTCCGGTTTAGTTAAGTGATATAATCCGTAAAATAAACACGTTAATTTTAGCCAGGAAGTCGACAGATTTTGTGACTTTTAAGGTTAATTTATACCCCTCTTACTTTGATATGCTGGATAGCTTTTATCCGTGTCGGATACGTTGAAATCAGCGACCACATAACCCAATAGACGCCTAATGTTTTGATTTCTCTTAACAAATAATTGTGTCAATGCGCTGAGGTAAGCGACGCGGGGGGTGAGGGAAGAAATGCATTACGATTGGCCAATTCAAATTCACGGCATGTCATAAATCATAACTAGTGATGGGAAGTACGAGAAGCGCTGGCCAAAAGAAAAAAAAAAACAGTACATAATATTTATTTTATTTTTAAATGTAGAATGAAGAAAAGACTATTATAAATTAATATTTAATCATTTTTAAAATGAATTAACTTCGTATACATTCTCCGAACTGCAGGTTTCTGAACCGAAGATTTTGTAAGAAATACCAATCTTGTAGTTATGTATTTATACATCACACTATTTGCTAAATCCACCACATGATTGGTTTCTTCACAATGAAATTGATGGAAACTTATTTCTGAAAAAAGTTGTTCACCAATAAAGCTGCTTGAAGTTTTATTGACTAAAAACTCTGCTTTACGTGGTTCACTTTTCTTTACGCCTCCAAGATACAATTTCATGATAACTTCACAGCGACGGCAAATTTTAACAACACTTTGTGACGGGTAGATTAAGCCACGCATGTCTCTGTAAGCTATAAAACTGTTAGCATTTTCATTTAAAGTAATCAATGCCCCTATGCAGGTTTTACATCTCAAATCCTTTATTAAAGAGCTAGCAACAAAACCTGCTATGTACTCAATAGTATTTTCAGCAAACTGAGATAAGCAAATTGATTCTATGGCATGTCTAAATCTTGATGACTTTCGGTGCCGAACTGAATTTCGCTCTTATCTTCTGCCTGCGACGCCTCACCGACCGCCGTGTATAATAATTGGTGTTGCCTATATTAATAATTGGTGTTGTTATGTACATAATTATTATTATTGTATCCATATTCCATACCTATGCCTTGTAAGTTGTACTATTATCTACTTTGTGCCATGAGACATTGGTGACCTTAACACGACGTGGTAATGATGATGATGAATTTGAATTGCGTGGTAGCATATGCTTTCTGTACTTAAAACAACGCCGAAACTCCCAAACGTGTATCTATAAGGAGTCAGGAGTTCTCTCAGCATCTTCGAAACCATGGTATACCTTGACCCAATATTTGACTTTTTGGTAGCATATTCTTAGTACACTTCACATAAAACCAAAATCACCATATGTTTCCATATAAATTTCGAGGAGTTCCCTCGATTACTCCTGGATCCCATCAGGTCACCACTTTTGTGAACATGGTACCAAATTGGAGTGAAACCTAATACAACAAAACAAAAATTTCGTTTCACAAACGGCGGAGTAATCGTTGAACATGCAAAAAAAAATATCCACAGCCGAACATATAACCTCCTCGTTTTTTTTTTTTTAAACACATACTTACACACGTTTACAAAAACAATTCATAAAATATTACTATTTTTCAACAATATGAAAAAAAAAAACAATTTGTTTAACTGATAAAAAGTCAATCATCGCATCACTAGTGACGCTTGACTCGGCTTGACAGTAATGAAAGAAAGGATAAGGATTACTAGTTTGTGTATGATAGAAAGGGAAATACTTATAAACAAACGTTTTCCTTGACGTATTCGGACCAGCGTAAGTTGAGCTCTGAAGAAATTTATTCCTGACAATATAAATCTTAAAATTGGCTTACCTATGAAAAGTTATGCCGTCTTTGCTAAAATTAGACGATTGGCTACATTTTCCACGCCATTTTACTGTACAGGGAGCCATATTTCGCCTTTATCGTATTTTATTTAGTAGTAGACGCATGAGATGTACATAGGTCACGGAAGTGGTCGATAATGAGACAGATTTCGCTGTCATTGTCTCAAGTAAGACCTATTAGTCTTACATGTTGCCAGACAGTATTTGCCTTGCATTAGGCGTCTATTGGGTTATGTGGTCGCTGGTTGAAATAGTAGCTTGTTAGATAAGGACAAAATATTGGAAGTATGTGAGACAGAAATTTTAGGAAAACGCACTGACTGTTTTCTGTGCTGACGAATGTCCCACTTACTAACACTTTACTATTATAGACACTGCTAGCTAAACTACACTAAGAGCCTGTTTCACCACTTCCTGATAAGTGCCGGATAGCGCCATTTATAAGGAGTGGTAAGTGGTATGAAAAAAGTGTCTGAAATATTCATATTTGTAGAGAATTCTATGATCTACACTCTTGTCCTTCCTATTTTTGTGATAAAATGTACAGTTTGGAAAAAAAACTAGAAAAACCTCATTTTCATACCTTTGACCTTGAATAGAATTTTTAGCACAAGGAGGATCGCCGGGAACTTTTGAGGTTTTATTTATAATGGTGTATTTAACGTCTCTACCAATTTTCAGCTCTATGCGAATTATTCCGAGGTCGAATGTTTAATTTTCCTGGAGTATAGGCAGATATAAGATATTATAATTAAATATGGCACAAAATATGTAAAAAAGGCCACCGGTAAGGATCCTTTAGTCTTTTATAACGACAGAATATATTGTGATATCATCCAGTTTTTAAAGATTAAGTTCTAATGATGTAGAGTGTGTAAATCTTTGACCATACAACAATTATAATCTTCTTGAGAAAGGTTATGTACGAAGTTTCATAATAATAAATTATAATATACTCGTATATATAACTTCATACGCCGCGGGGCAGCAGTAATAAAATTTGATTGAACAACCCAAAGGTTTCAGAAGAACAAACATCTCATTACAACAAAATGCATATTAATCAACGTATCATTTATTCACAGTGTAAATGTGTATGAAAATTGAAGTAGGACGAGTTTATCGATTTCAAAATTTTTAACACTAAAAAAATGTATGATATTTAGTGCCATAGCTATTTAATATGAGGGCTGGTAGTCCACAAGGCGTCTCGAGCAGCTACATTCACCTTGTTTCAAAATAAAAATCAAAATCAAAAATCTTTATTTTAATTAAATTTACACATTTGCAAGGTGGTGAGGTTCTCCTTTTAAGTAGAACTTGTATTAGGAGAGACCCGCTTTTTTATGTTATTTAGCACAGATAAGAAGTAGACCACGTGAAGGATCATAGGCTATCGATTTTAATAACTTTTTCAGTGGCTATAATATGTTTTTATACCCGTGCGATGCCGGGGCGGGTCGCTAGTAATAGATAAATTAATAATTATTATTAAACAAGCATAAAACATTGTAATGTTAGAATGTAATACATGTAAGACCGAAAGTTACATGTATTACATTCTAACATTACAATGTTTTATGCTTGTTTAATAATAATTATTAATTTATCTATTACTAGCGACCCGCCCCGGCATCGCACGGGTATAAAAACATATTATAGCCACTGAAAAAGTTATTAAAATCGATAGCCTATGATCCTTCACGTGGTCTACTTCTTATCTGTGCTAAATAACATAAAAATTGCTCCAGTAGTTCGCGAGATAAGCCCTTTCAAATAATTTCCCCCGTTTTTTCCACATTCTCTTATTAGCCTTAGCGTGATAAAATATAGCCTATAGCCTCCCTCAATAAATTGGCTATCTAACACTGAAAGAATTTTTCAAATCGGACCAGTAGTTCCTGAGATTAACGCGTTCAAGTTAGCCCTTTAAATAATTTGCCCCGTTTTTTTCACATTTTCCTCTATTTATTCGCTCCTATTAGTCTTAGCGTGATAAAATATAGCCTATAACATTCCTCGATAAATGGGATATCTAACACTGAAAGAATCATCAAAATCCGTTGCGTAGTCTTAAAGATTAAAGGGAACAAAGGGACATGAGGGAAAAAAGCGACTTTGTTTTATAAAAGTATATAGAAATGTTAGTATAAATTATATTATAACATTTTCTATGCTTAATTTAGTTTCAAGTGTGTATGTGTGTGTGTGTGTGTGTGTGTGTGTGTGTGTGTGCATTTTCGTGCTCTATTTGTGTTGCTGATGTTGTAATAATAAAATATATATAAGTACTAGCTGTCCCGGCAAATGTTGCTTTGCCATAATATATTTGCCATATTATTTTATTGAAGTGACTAAATAAGTATGTCACCATGACAACGTCGATCGCTATCCCGTCGCACAAACAATGGTCGCCGTCAGTCTCAGGTTGTAATAATTTACTATTATTTATTCAACAAATGGACTTATCAATATATAAAGTACCGAGTAGCCGATTCTCAGACTACTACTGAATATGCATATAAAATTTGGTAAAAATCAGTAAAGCCGTTTCGGAGGAGTTCGTGGACTAACATTGTGACACGAGAATTTTATATATAAGATATATTTATTTTATGAATGTAGAATGAATGCTTATTTCATGTGTAGACACCAAATAGAAATGCCACAATTCTCACGCTGAAACGCTAAGTTCTTTAGGAAGCCCTAACGCAAATGAAGATTCTTAGCTAATTCTTAGTTAATTTTTAATATTCCAGCAGGTTCTGTCAAAATTTTATAAAAAAATATATCTGCTAATTCAACAGAGTACATGGTTGTTATTTCTCTACCAGTGGGCCGACCGGTTAATTGAGGTAATTGAAAAATTGAATTCGGCCCCAATACAATGTTTTATTTAAATTAGTTTACTGCCTAATATATTATGTAAACGTGGTTCGGTTAGCCAATTGGTTTAATTAACAAATTACAATTGAAATGTAAGTGCAAATATGTTAATTACTAAAGAAATACTAATACTTAAGTAAGTACATGCAATTATTACGATCGTGTAGAAGACGGGTAGAGGGGTATACTCGTATAACTATACAATACATCTATCATGATGACGATTGCCTGATTGCCTGTGAACGACGTCGACTGTGCATACTACAGCTTATAAACTAAGAGCCAGCGATAGCCAGACTATCGTCATTTTATAAAAGCTGAAAGTTTTCCTGTATATTTTCTGTATAGAGGTAAGAGCTGTGACCAGCAAATATTGAGTTTCAGTCGCGGTTATTTTAGGAGCTTTTATAAAATGACGAAAGTCTAGCTGTCGCTGGCTCTTTGGCCTTTAAATAAATAAAATAAAATAAATAAAATACGTTTATTTCAGACTTTTTAACCCATATTAAGTCAGTAAACAATAAACCTAAAAAACTATGTTAGTAATAGTTATGAAAAATAAATTAGTTTAAGTATTTGCCACCTTCTGGCGCTCCGGGCACATGCACATGTATATGGATCCAGTGCCCCAGAAGGGGGCTGTCCAGCTTGACGCTGAGCACTTTCAGGATGCTTTAGCAATCATGGTTTTTTATTATGAACCAATGTGAAAGGGCCCTAATGTTGAACTTACTCGTCCGCTAACTGAAACACTATAGGGCGTGGTTTAAATTAAATCAAATATTGACGGAGGTGGATCGATCGCGGCGTTATTTACTCCAATTTGTGTTTTACGTGACACAGCTCACCGGTATGACACACCTCATTTTAAAATGCAATTGAGTTTTAAGCTGCATTTACTTTAAAAGTTTTCGTTAAGTTCTATAAAATTTGATTAAAAATGTGCATTTTTAACTTAAAAGTCGGGTGATTATGCATTTCCAAGTAGTGTAATGGTAACTGGTATGGAAGCTAGGAATTAGGAGCCAAAAACTAACAACTGAACTAGATTTTTGCGTCCCAAATATATAAATAACTCTTCTAAAGTCATCGGACTTCAGAGAACAGAGAAGAAGAAAAAATATTCTAGAGGACTAAGTAAACGTTTTTGAGAAAGCGTTTTTGAGAAAGCATGTTAAAAAAAAAGAGTCAGTATCATGTTATAAAAGAAAATTGTGTTAAGAAGTAAATTTAACTTTTACGATTTTCAACCCTCTATAAGGAGGAGAAAATTGGGTCTAACTTTACATGTTTTGTATTGAGTACTTTTCTAACAAAATAATACCATCAAGAACTTTTATCATTACATTTACATTGACTCAAAATTGTAGTTAAATAGATAAATAGAAAAATATTATAACCTCCTCCTTTTTGGAAGTCGTTTAAAACAGAGGAAAAGTTTGTTTACTTGTAGCTACTAGTAATTATAGGCTACCAAAGTCGAATATGACGAAGTATGATGAGTTTAACAATGGAACGATAATTATTAATATACAGTGACTTAATAGACCACAGGGAATTAAAAGACTGCTTTCTATCAATCGAATAGGCTATAGGCTATATTTTATTACGCTTAGACTAATAGGAGAATGTGGAAAAAACGGGGAAAATTATTTGAAAGGGCTTATCTCGCGAACTACTGGAGCAATTTCTATGTTATTTGGCACAGATAAGAAGTAGACCACGTGAAGGATCATAGGCTATCGATTTTAATCATTTTTTCAGTGGCTATATATTTTATACTCGTGCGGCGCCGGGGCGGGTCGCTAGTAATATTATAAAACAAAGTCGCTTTTTTTCTTCATGTTCCTTTGTTCCCTTTAATCTTTAAAACTACGTAACGGATTTTGAAGGTTCTTTCAGTGTTAGATAGCCCATTTATTGAGGAAGGCTATAGGCTACATTTTATCACGCTAAGACTAATAGGAGAATGTGGAAAAAACGGGGGAAAGGGCCTATCTCGCGAACTACTGGAGCAATTTTTATGTTATTTGGCACAAATAAAAAGTAGACCACGTGAAGGATCGATCGATTTTAATCATTTTTTTCAGTGACTATATATTTTATACCCGTGCGACGCCGGGGCGGGTCGCTAATAATTGACTAAAACAATGCTTGAAAATTAATTAAGTTAAATTTATAAATCTGTGTGTTAACGAGTTTAGTATTTGGGATAATCCGCGAACCCCAGAGCACTATTTTAGTTTGCGGTTTGTCCCTTTACGTTAACTTTGTTTTACTTTCGATGATTTTGGTATCAGGATATTATAATGTATTTATCGCGGCAAATCATTATAGTTTTAGTAGGATTTCATCAAGTTTAATAAATATTTGAAGACTAAAACTAGCCAAATCAGTTCAGCCCTTCTCAAGTTTTAGTGAAACTAAGAAAATTTAAAATTCATTTACATATTTAAAAGATGATTTATCATATTTTAACGACTCTGTGACTCTGTTAATTATATAATAATATGTTATGTTTTAACTTAGGTTACTTCTTAATCACCGAACCGATTTACATAAACTTACCTTGAGTTTCAAATTAAGTAAATATGATAGTTTAAATCAAAACTTCTCGATAAACGATTCTGAGCGTTCAAATTTCCGGGCAAGCTTAATACAATAAAATAAGCAATTGTATCGTAACATTTTTTGTTATTTGTTAATAAAATCAAGGGAATCGAAATTCGAAAGGCCCTTGTGAAGTTGCTTAACAAAGTTATAGGCAGAGCCCAGAGGTAATCAAATGTCAGAGATCAAGTCCGTCTAAAAGATTTCATTACCATGATAACAAAGGGGCTTAATAGGTCAAAAAGTAAAATATAAAAGTATTATATTTTTTCTAACGAGTAAGTACTCGTTATACTTACATTATACAACTTTGAACTAAGTTAATTAAAGGGTTTTGGTGCGATCTCGGCAACGCGGCAAATGTATGGTCAAGGTCATTTGCTCGGGGACGGCCTTAAATTATATAAATTTAATTTTGTACATTTACGCGAATACTGTTTAAGGTTTATAGTTTTGAGCACTTAAGGATTTTGTGGTGGAGCACTTTAAAACCCTGCAAAGTCGGAAACGTTGGAAATAAGAAAAGTGCTTCGGAACAAAATTCGCAACTTCGTAAGTGCTCAAAACTCTGACCTTACCTTTATTATTACCGCGGTGTTATTACTTAGTTCAGGTTTACATATTATGTACTTGATTTTTTTAATGAAATAAGGGGGAAATGAGCAAACGGGTCACTTGATGGAAAGCAACGACGCAGCATCAGAAGAGCTGTAGGTGCATTGCCGGCCTTTTAAGAGGGAATAGGATAATAGGTCTGTGGAGGGTAGGAAAGGGAATAGGGGAGGGTAGGGAAGGAAATAGGGAAGGGTAGGAAAGGCAAAAGGGTAGGGAATTGGGCCTCCCGGTAAACTCACTCACTCGACGAAACACAGCGCAAGCGCTGTTTCACGCCGGTTTTCTGTGAGCGCTTGGTATTTCTCCGGTCGAGCTTGCCCATTCGTGCTGAAGCATGACTCTCCCACGTCAAAACTTGATACTACGTTTCGAATCATTTTGATTTAATTAATGAACGCAAAGCCCAGTATATTGGCATCTATGCTGCTAAACATTTAAATATCATTATTATTATCACATATTTTTTCACAACAAACATTCTTCAAAATAACGTCGTCTTTAGTAATTGTCTAAAGGCTCGTCCACATTTGTATCATTTGCGCGATCAGATTTCCGATCAGATCTCCGTCGCGAAAAGTCTAAAGTACCCCGCAAACGATCAAATTGTTTGTCAAATTTTACGTGTTTGTCAAACAGTTTGATAGTGTACAGCTTTGTTTGAAGCGTTTGTCAAACAAACTACGCGTAACTGACATGATGTTGTTAGTAGTGTAAAACACGTTGTTAAACAAACACAAAAATATACATTCAGTGACTATACAAAAATTTAAAAAAAAACTAGCGGTACTACGCAACCCTATATTGCGCGTGGCCCGACACGCACGTGGTCGGTTTTTTTTTATAAGCAGAATTATTGTTTTTAAATGTGGGTTCAAGAAGGTATGGCAAGTAGTCTGATTCACAAGTGCCATTTTCCTCAAAACCTGATCTCATTCACCGAAAATTATGATTTTGGTCTCATTCGATTCAGAATAGCATCTAGAACATTCTGTCAAAATTACAAGAGGGACTGAAAAAAAAATGCAAAAGTTATAAACAATTAATTAAACATAAAAAGAAAGGTTTGGCTTTTTTTTAAATATTTCGAAAAATATTTGAGTTAATCAAAATTTAAAAATACATCCTTAAAGAACAGGAAATTTCCTAAAAAAGTTTTAGATCCTGGAACCTTATAAAAAATCCCTATAACTTTAATTGAGCGGCGAAAGTAACGGTAAAAACGCGTAGTTCGGGTTTCGCGTGAATTGCCGCAATCTGCTACGTGAACTAAAAAATATTTTAAATGGTTAAATATTAATATGAAGGAATTAAAAAAATCAGTATTAATCCCCCCTTGGAATTTTGATAGAATGTTGTAGATGGTATTCCGAATCGAATGAGACCAAAATCATAATTTTCGGTGTATGAGATCAGGTTTTGACGAAAATGGCACTTCTTAACCAGAGTAAAGATCTGATTATTATTTTTAACAAAAAATTAAAACCGACTTCCAAGGTAAAAACAATATTAATAGCATCCTTATAATATGAACTAAAAAGTATTAAATAATTTTTCCTATCTAATATGTAGTACCTTTTCCCGAATTCGGCTAAACCTCAACTATTTCTGTACTCAATCTTCATCATTTTGAAGTCGATACCAGATATAGCTGAATCTTTATTTCTTTGACAGGTTTCTGGCACCGACTTCAAAATTATTAAGATTGAGTACAGAAATAACTGAGGTTTAGCCGAATTCGGGAAAATGCACTACATATTAGATAGGAAAAAATATTTAATACTTTTTAGTTCAAATTATAAGGATGCTATTAATATTGTTTTTACCTTGGAAGTCGGTTTTAATTTTTTGTTAAAAATAATAATTTCACTCTTTTTAGTTACCTAGTAGGTAAACTGTTAGTGCCAATTCAAATTGTATAAAAAAATAGTTTCATATTGTCTTCACTAGGTGTCACTGAGGCGCTCCTGTGTCGCGCTATCGCTTGTACGTAGAAGTTTTATATGGGTAGTTGTAACTTGTAACAAATGAAAGTTTGAAGCAACTGACAACTCAACAGTGATCTTGCCGCTTGGTGTGAGCAGTGAGCATTAAATTGACAACATAAATCATAATATTGAGTGGTAATTGGTCTCGTATAATTGTTATTAAGTTGACCTCCGTCATAGTCCGCGAATTTATAAGTGGTCGTCGGTGGTACTGCGTATATTCTACGACCTACGTATCTTATTACAATTTATAAGAGTCGTACGGCATACCCCAAGGCCCAAAAATCAGGTAGATAGATAAATTTAAACAATACATTTAAAAAATCTAAGTGAACACGTGCTGAAAAATGCTCGCAGCGCGGCATGCCGCATGCCCTGACATTCCGGTTAGAACTTGAATACGATGTTTACGCTCGCGCCGCGCGGCGACGTCGTTGCCTCTCCGGCGCCGACCGCCGTGTATATTAAACATCCTATAATTGGTGTTGTTATGTATATAATTATAAATAATAATTTATTGTATCCATACCTATGCCTTGTACTATTATCTATTGTGTGCCATGAGACATTGGTGACCTTAACACGACGTGGTAATGATGATGATGATGATGAATTTGAATTGCATGGTAGGCTGGTAGCATATGCTTTCTGTTCTTAAAACAACGCCGAAACTCCCAAACGTGTATCTATAAAGAGTCAGGAGTTCTCTCAGCATCTTCGAAACCATGGTATACCTTGACCCAATATTTGACTTTTTGGTAGCATATTCTTAGTACACTTCACATGAAACCAAAATCACCATATGTTTCCATATAAATTTCGAGGAGTCCCCTCGATTACTCCTGGATCCCATCATCAGGTCACCATTTTTGTGAACATGGTACCAAATTGGAGTGAAACCTAATACAACAAAACCAAAATTTCGAAAATCGGTTCTCAAACGGCGGAGTAATCGTTGAACATACAAAAATAAAAAAAAAAAATAAAAAAATAAAAAAAATATCCACAGCTGAACATATAACCTCCTCGTTTTTTGGAAGTCGGTTAAAAATGCAAATAAGTAAAGTTTAAATGCAAATGAGACTTTTCTCTCATAATATTCTTATTATGCGCAGAGTGGCTTCTGCTTTTTATAGATTTTGAAATCTTCATTTTAAGATAAATTTTAACCTCCGACGAAATAAGTTGTCTTAGTTTAATGCGTTTGTCAATATTCTTAGGTTACAAACTGTATAATTCAGTTTCGTTGGGCCCAAAATTTGTTTATCGTGCGGGAACCGTACATTTTTCCGGGATAAAAAGTACCTACATAAGTAAGGCTTGAAAAGGTAACAGACAGACAGGCAAACACTCTTTCGCATTTATAATATTCGCATTTATATATACAGTAATTTCCCCCTCTCGATTCCGGAACAGTCACGGCCGGCAGTAGCCGATTGGGAATCGGCACTAAAATTGAATGGCAGAAAGATGTACGTTAGGCCAGTCACGTTTACTGCGCTGTTTGAAGCAACAGGTCCTTACGTCTCTTTAATATTTTGGACGGTAAGTCTTAAGACATTGGAATACCCCAACGTGGAAAATGCTAGAAATTTACCGTGGTTGTCACCGGGTTTGAAAGTAATTACATGCCCAATTCGCGTCGATCGTGGGCAATTACGTTCGCTATTGCTTGTTTTCCATCATTGGTAAATCTGAAGATGCCGTAAAAGACAAATAAATATTAGTCTTATAACTAATATTAGTCTTCTGGCATTTTCTTCAATTAGGAATGGTTAAATAAAAATAGAAAACCTCCAGGCATTGTTGTAAATGAAAATGTAAATAGTTGACACCCGAATATAATTTGTATGGAGCTGGTCTCGACGCGACGTCGCGGGTAATTGTGCGCGAGACGCGACTGCACGCTACAGAAGCGTTCTTAATTACATTACTACACGATTGTGTCGAATATTGTTTACCGTGTACAGTGAAAATTTTAACGTTAAAGTGTATTTAAAAATGCCGAAATGAACTGTTAAAAAATCTTTGTAAAATCACAGTTCTATTTATGTAATTATTTCCTCCCAAGTTCGCAATTTTGATGCATCGAAAATCGTTTACCACGTAGCTTTAGGAATTGTACATTTTTCAGTGATAGAAACTGCTCTGTGACCACTCTATGTCTAAAAGTATCTCTATGTTTTTTATCAAAATCTGTCAGATCGTTCAAGGGCTCTGAATAGGTAGCAGAAATACACACTATCGCTTTTATAATATTGTATTGATGGTAGGTAGTCATCAGATTATAAAGGATCTCAAGTTTCATTAATTTTCAAATCGCAGTCGCTTAAAGCGACAGCAAGTATTCTAAATTAGAACTTTTGGCATTATGGACTTTCAAAATGCTGCAAAACTTTAAACAATCCTTTGTCTGTCAAGATTTTCTAAGAATACCAATTTCGAATTTGGATTAAACCAAAGCACTGATCTCTATTATACAAGTACGCTGGATCGATGATACCCACCTGCTTTTTGTGCCTATTTGAAGCGGAATCAGCGCCCCCATTATGGGGGCTGAGAACTAAATCTGACGTAACCACAACCAATAACAACAGTTGTCATCACTAGTATTAGTTCCAAGTACTCTCACTACTGTTATCAGCGCCAATATGGCGGCTTTCAAACGTCATTTTTACGTCAGATTTAGTTCGACGACCTCCGTGGCGCAGTGGTGAGCGCGTTGGTAGCTCAAGCCGGAGGTCGCGGGTTCGAGTCCCGCCGACGGAACAAAAAGTTTATGAAGTTCCTGGGTCATGGATGTGTATTAAATATGTTTATCATATAATAAAAATCTTAAATATATGTATAGTATAAAAGTATTAAATATATTTTCGTTGTCTGGTACCTGTAACACAAGTCCTTCAGGTACTTAGCACGGGGCCAGACTGACGTGGTGTGAAGCGTCCATTGATATTATTATTATTATTATTATTAATATTAATATTATTATTATGTATATATATGAATTTGTGTCTCGACAAATATGCCGGTTATGATTCAGGTACGGGCTGTTCCAAGTACCTGACTCAGTTTGTATGAGTGAAGAGTTATGATTGCGAGGTAGTGAAAGATGACGATGGATTTAGAAACCGACGAACGATGGAGCAGGTATCAATTACGACGGATTTTTGTATGTGGATGTATGTGTTTTTCTTTAGGTCAAGTGATTTCAGAGCAGCAGTAAGGGTCTTCGGGATGACGCCAGTTGAGGAGATGATGATGGGTATGATTTTTACGGTATCCTGGCGCCACATTTGCTTTATTTCGTCTGCGAGAGGTATGTATTTTTGAATCTTTTCGTTATGTTTTGTTTCAGGTTATTGGTGTTCGGGACGGCTATATCTATGAGGAAAGTGATTTTTTGAGATTTGATTGTCAAGGTTATATCAGGTCTATTACTCAATATGGTGCGGTCGGTGACTATATCTCGATCCCAATAGAGTTTAGCGGTATTGTTTTCCAGGACGTTGCAGGTTTATATTTGTAATAAGGTGTGTATGTGTCGATTAGTTTATACTTGATGGCTAGTAGTTGATGGATATGTTTAGCTACATTGTCATGACGATGGGTGTATTCTTTGTTGGCCAGTGAACTACATCCTCCTGTAATGTGTTCTATTGTTTCTGTGGTTTGGTGGCATAATCTACATTTATCGGTATCTATGTTTTCTTTGAGTATGTATTTTGAGTAGTTACGGGTTTTAATTATTTGGTCCTGTATTGCGATTAGGAAGCCTTCCGTCTCACTGTAAATATTGCCTTTTGTTAGCCAACTGAAAGATGCGGTTTGGTCTATATGGTCCTGTTGTAACTGGTGAGGGAATTTTCCATGTAGTAATTTTCCATTTAGTAATTTTACCACAGTCTTTTATTATTTTGCGTTTCGGATTAAATTGAGTATTGTTTAGTTGCAGGGGTGTTCCAGAATGAGTAAGTTGTGATACGGCTTTGTGTAAATTACTAGTTTCAGCTTTACTTTGGAAATATATTCTTAAATGTTCAATTTGCCTATAACACAGGTTTTTTATGTCGATGCAACCTCGGCCTCCTAGTTCCCTTTTGAGTGTGAATCGTTCGACTGCAGAATGGATGTGATGAATATTATGCTTGTAACTAGCGGTACGGGTTGCTGTGTTAAGAGCGTCGAGTTCTGTATCAGACCATTTAATAATTCCGATTGAGTAGGTTAATATTGGTATTGCGTATGTGTTAATTGTTTTTATTTTATTACGACCTGATAGTTGAGTGGACAGTATTTTTATTATTATTATTATTATTATTATTATTATTATTATTAATGGGGGCTCTGATTCCGCTTCAAATAGGCACAAGAAATAGCTGTCATTTCAAAGGGTATCATCGGTCCAGCGTACTTGTTTAATGGAGGTCAGTGAACCAAACCCATTATTTTTACATACAATTAAACGTTGGATATCGTACGATTAACTACTTATTAATCTTGTTTATTTTTCATGGTGTCATATTACTACATAATATTATTATTGTTAAATTCTTGTCGTCTATGGCCCTTCCACCAAAAAAAATGTTTGTCATTTGTTTCTTCATCATAATACATTATAATATCAAGGTATCAAACAAATTATAAGACAACGAAATGAGCAAAATGTAGAGCGATTTCCCTCACCTCCGTCACAACTCACAGTAGCAATTAGTACAAATTTAAAACGGTGGATTAGATTCCGAAATTGTGAGGTAAAATTAAATACAGTATTGTTTCCACTTCGAAACACTCGGCAGAACGCGGATATTATTTATTAAAGCAGTACGCAAGATGGGGACGGAATACGTAATGGCTTCTCATTAATTTTGAATAATCTGCGTTGTTTGTTTATTGTTGCATCTGTGCATCCAACACGCTCGTATTAATCTTGCAATTACATTAATCGGTGTTGTATTAATCTCGGTTAAGGCCGATAGACAGGCGTTAACAGGTTTGTATTATTACTAAAGGAACACTAACACATTGATTATTTTCATGGTATACTTTGGCGTAAAGCTTGATGTTAGGACTAACGCTCACTAACGCTCTCATCTAATATAAGAATATTGCGAGACGAAACACATGCCACATAAACAAAATATATTTTCTATTGCAATGTTCATCGCAGAACTACAGTAAAATCATGGCCTCAAGCAAAAATATAATAATTTCAGTTGTCAATTTTATTAAGGTGAACTTACACTTTTTTGACTTTGTAATGTTGGCGTATGTCCATAATTTACGCAGTTAACGTTTGTTTTCAGTCGCCCCGGAGCCCCTAATAAACTCCCCCCGTCCGATCGGGCAGCAGTCGCCTCTCCCCGGCATTGAGGAGGAGGACGACTCGGACTGGCCGCTGGAGGACGCGACCGACGCGACCCTCACCCCCTCCTACAAGAGCACCCGCAGCAGCACAGACACAGCCTACACGTCCTCCCGAAGCTCCGGCAAGAAGCGCTTCGGGAGCCCCTCCTCCGTCAAGATATGCGTGTCCGCCGCGGCCCGGAAGTCTAACAAGGCCCGCAAGCGTGGCGCGACCGCGCCCTCGGCCGGCCCGGACGAGCCGGCGTCCGGCAAGATGCAGGCCGAGCAGGGCAGCATCGGCGAGCTGCAGAAGTACCACGGCCGATACCTCAAGAGCCGTCGACACACCCTCGCTAATGTCCGGTGAGTTAATGTTATACCCGATTTTATCTTAGATAGAAATACCTACAAATTAATTATTTTCTAAAAAATTATAATATGTTCCTATTATTCATAGGTTGATAATAAATGAATAAATCCCCACGCTAAGCGTAGTCTGTAGCCCAATCGAGACATCTCTTTTTACATTTTGTTTGTTATGCAATGCAGGACTATAAACTATAAGAAATGCATAAAGTATTTGAAAGTCTTATCACAAATGGAATAGAAAGATGTATTTATTTTACCTTGAGAAGGCTTACATACTAGCAACTATTTATAAGAAAAACTATAATTACAAACATACAGCCAATTACATTTACACGTAAATAATAAAGACGATGCAAGTCATTAAAATCTTTCATATTAAAAGGCCTATATTTTATCAAGGAAAAAATATAACTGAAATAAATCTGTTTTAAAAGAAATTGGTCAGGAAGGTAATATCAATTATTATTATGTGATAAATGTTAATATTCCAACTTTCAGGACACCCTCATTGATTATGTTCAAAGTAACATGATACCACTTTGCCATGGTCTTTAGAATAATACAAGGTGCAATTAAACCTTCCTGCCAAATTTTGATATATTGATCCTTGTTGAAAATAAAAATACACGTATTTTTTCTTTTATAGTCACTCAGTACTCAAATATTGAGAAATAACTTCTAAAGTTATCCTAAAAAACACTACAACACTGGACACGATGCGTCGGCCGCGCGTGACATGCCCCCGCCAGAGTAGACAGAATTATAGAGTATGTCGACTTAGACTTGATGTTCAAATTTTTAAATTTGACGTATTATGACGAAAATAGTCGCTAGGGTTGTTAACTTGTTACGGTCTACGAATTTAAAACTATGACATATTCGCTGGACGTGTTCCTCTTTGGTCGTATTGTTGTTTGTGTTTTGGCCACTGACCTCCATTATTGTATATGGTCAGTGGTTTTGGCTCATGCGATTAGATTATTGTCAGAATCCAATTTTGAAATCTTTATTTTAAATATTTAAAAATAAATTATATCAGCCAGCGCGAGGCACATTCCGTTCATAATCCTAATGAAACCCGACGAATTTGACAGATATGGAAACCTGTCCGTTTCTTTGCAGTCGAACTACTGGTAGTTATGTCTATTGTGCCCCCGCGCGCGCGCCTCATCCCGCGCACCCCCTCTCATTCCCCGGCGCCGCGAGTGACCATTCTGCAATGATTTTAAATGGGATAAAATATGTAATTGAAAAAAAAAATAACACCCAATTTTTTTGGTTAAATGTACTCTCCTAATGATACTTAAGCCCTAGAAAAAATTTGGCAGGAAGGTTTAATTGCACCCTGTATAAAGTTTGTCAAATCCCAAATGTATCATTCCTTACACATTATCTGCTCGATATTTCAGTCTATTTCTATATTAATATTATTAATTTGCTGCTGCATAGTAGTTTGTAGTACAATCTTGTCATTGTTATACTACAATAACAGTATACCAATTAAATGTACGACGCAATTTCAGATATACTTAATGTACAATATTGTATAATGTATATATAATATACTACAGATAATTACGTACAAAATTGATCATTAGATTGGAATCTCGTCTATGTATGACTATGTAATGGCAGTGAGCTCTAATAACTTTGATGATTTACCGTCACGATATTTTGAACCTTATCCTCATAGCATTAAAGGCGAAATGCACCGGATCTAAGTGGATTTGCTGGGGCTACCACGATGACCGCTGATCGCGATAGTCAAGGCAACTCTATTGTGGGCTTTGTGGGGCTGTCTGTTATTGATAGAGGCTATTGTTTTGACGTTAACAGCACATATAAATAGCTAAATAACGATCGCAATTATTCCGTTGTGTTGAAATTCGACTGTCACGCGTAAACCGTACCCTTTCCCGTAATAAAAACTATGCTTTGTCCTTTCCTGTCTCCCAAAGTATCTCTATATGAAATTTCATCTAAAACGGTTAAGCCGTTCAGAGGTAACAGACACACTTTCGTATTTATTCATACTAATATTATAAATGCGAAAGTTTGTCTGTCTGTCTGTCTGTCCGTCTGTCTCTCTGTCTGTCTGTCTGTCTGTCTGTCTGTTACCTCTTCACGCTCTAACCGCTGAACCGATTTTGCTGAAATTCGGCATGGAGATACTTTGAGTCCCGAGAAAGGACATAGGGTAGTTTTTATCCCGGAAAAATGTACGGTTCCCGCGCGATAAACGAATTTTGGCGCAACGGAGTTGCGGGCATCATCTAGTAATTATATAAGTAAGTGTATTCCTTTTGGGCTCTATATCACAGCCTCACAAATTTTAAAGAAAATTATTTAGCCGCAGCGCGACAGCTATACCCACTTAGTGGTCAGTATTCGTCGAACCCACAGACATCGATCAAGATAGATACCGCATGTGTATGTACTTCATGTGCCATATCGCGTTCCCAAACGACGAGCAATGCTCGTCTTTCGAAAGTCTGTTCTTCATTCTGCTATCGGAATCGGACGCAATCGGAGTTTTTAAAATGCCTAAATGCCTACACTTTGGTCTTAGCCAAAAGGCCGAGAATGCCTAAATGCCTAATAGTGCCGTATCGAGCTGTAGAAATTCAAATAGAAACGTTGGCCTAGATAATGGGCACGTTTCTTATTATCGGTACGTCACAGTAGCTAGGAAAAAAGTGGCGCGCTCGTTTTCAAACAAATGGAGCGACATGCAGTATCTATCTTGATCTATGTCTGTGGTCGAACCTAATAGGCCATAATTCCATCGCAATAGGTGGTTAATGGTTAATGAAATTGTTTCTCGTTTCTCACGTTAGGATAGAGTTCCCTAAGGCATCGTCGACTGAAGGCTAAACTAGCAACTTGGCTAGGCTAAACTTGCAAGGATATTGTTAAAGTTTTTCTTTACCTTTGCCGTAATAACGTTAAAGTAGGTTACAGAGGTTAAGTAATAATTTAGTTTACGTAAATAATTTTTAACTAAATTTCATTTCATATTATCGAGAATTACAAATAAACATATTTCCCGGCGATTGTTACAGATATATAAGATTTCGGTATGAATCAAAGTCATTTATTTTACGTTATAATAAAATGTCCTGTAATAATCCTCGTTGAACCCTATTCATAAATTCGCTTAGTGAAGCGACTTCGCTTTTTGGGAAGGTTTTATGTCGGGAGTGAATCGATACCTCATACTAGTATAGGGCTGACAGTTGCAAATAATAATAAAAGTATAAATATTAAAAAAAATTGAAATGATTGGGTGAAATAACATAGCATTTTCTCGTTTTCTCTGTATAAATCTACATTTTTTTGGAAATAAAATTAAAATATCTTTATATAGTTTTTATCTCATAATATCTTTAAACGAGCAATTCTTGTATATATTATAAAATTGGAATCTCAGAACCTCCTCTGGCTCCAACGATTTTCATGAAATTTTGTATATATAACCGAAACCCATATATACCCAGACCCATATATATATATATATATATATATATATATATATATGGGTCTGGGTATATATGGGTTTCGGGGGCGATAAATCGATCTAGCTAGGAATAATTTTCATAAAATGTCATTTTATGTGTGTATTTTGAATTTTTTGAATACCGAGCGAAGCTCGGTCATATTATAGCTAGTTTGTATTAATTGGACGAATCGAAATTATGCTTTGCTTCTTTAAAGCTAATAATATCCTTTTTGTATAAAAAAATTTAGTTTGTTATTATTTTTAGCAATATTCCGCGAAATATTGCTAAAAATAATAACAAACTAAATTTTAAGCTATAGATTTCCGCAAAGTAACGCCTGATTCCATTAACTATCCTTTTTGTATTAAAATATGAAAGCTGAATATATCAATAAAAAGTCCTGACAACGTACTCGAATACTTTTAGACCCCTAGCGGAAGGCCAGGGATGCCCTTGAAAGTAGGACACATCCAAAGAATCCCGGATGGATTCCAGCCCTAACCTCATACCTACATCCCGATCAAATTTATTTTGCTTCCGAGATCCTATGTATGATCCTTATGTCACCCGCATAAGGTTCTGTAAGAGGTAAAACAATTCTAGAAACGACCGTACCTAAGTCAATATCTGCTTAAGAGGGTTTTTAGGGTTTCCTCTCTTCATGAACTTTAGCAACATTGATTAAATGCTAAAAGGGACGAAAAGGCTAAAAGATTGCACTTTAAATAGCCCTCAGGCTTAATTGCGCAGATTTGGGCTTAAGTTAACCCTTAGTCAATCATGATATTTAACCCGAGATAATTTTAACTTAGATCTGCGAATCAGTATTTAAAGTGCGTAGACCTACTAGTGTCACAAAACAATTCGTTTTGTGACATCTCGCCGTCAAAAAATTTGTTTGGCGAGATTTAAAATGTAAGAATATTATGTAGGATTTTAGGAATACATATATTCAAAAAAGTTACCCTTAGTCCTAGTAAAACATTGAGCTGATGATGATGAATTATAATTATTTATCACTTTCGATAATGTCAGGTTTCTGTCGGTTCTGTCTGTTGGTCCACCTGACTACCTAATATATTATAATTATTAAGTTTTAGTTAAAACTTAAAATATTAAAGTATGAAGCAGGCAAAATGTGCCTTATGAGGACTATCCTAACTTAGGATTTCCTAAGTGCGTTTCTTAGTTCAACTTCTAAGTTCTAAGTGTAAGTTGGACTAGCAAGTTATGAAAAGACATTTAGCTTTATTTGTGTTGGCAACTTTAACTTGGTACTTCAGGACACCTGCTAATGCTCTCTAATATGACTCTACTGTAATATCAATTCTTAATGCTTTATTCTTTTAAGAACTTAAAATAATAGTAAGGGTTCCCTAGAACAATTTTTTTATTACTATCAAGCAAATTTTTTGTGAGTAGCATCATTTTGATAAGACGAACAACATTTTTATCTGTGAAAAATCTCGAAAGTGGTAGCTAACAGAGATAGAAAAGATTTCATACTTTGATTTGATGGTCCTAAAATATGGATTGTTCTATTTGTAGGACAGTATTATATTTATAACTCTTAAATTATATAACTAATAAACTATCAAATTACAAAAAAATCTGCTGTTTAGGGTTCCGTTTACGGGTTCTGTAATCAACAAAATACGGTAATAAAAAAAAGTTTTTTAGGGAACCCGGACTATAACTATTTTGATTTTTTAAATGTTAAATTAGATTATCCAGTGAACTTTGTATCACATCCCTCCTAACATATTTTCTTACCGTACAAACCTTCCCTGGACTTCCGCGAATATTTCAAGACCAAAATTAGCCACATCGATTTAGGCGTTTTCGCGTTTTAGCCAGAGTCGAGACTAACAAAATTAAAATTCAAGACGAGATTTATGATTTTAATATCTACAGTTTTGATCAATACTATTCAATTTTGTGTGAGCCGAGACTCTAATTGTACACTCAACTGCACTGTTGTTAACTTTACGTTTTAATCTTAGGTGCCATAGCCATCTCGTTACCACAAACTATTAAATTATGAATACTGTTTACCATATTTATTATGTTCACTTGTTAATATATAAAAATAAATTTGAAGAACATGCATCATGCTTACGCTTAAGGAGAACGAGAGTAACAAAATATTATGTTTTTACGTAATTTGCTCCTTTATACTTTACTAGTAGATGCCCGCAACTCCGTTGCGCCAAAATTCGTTTGTAACGCGCGGGAACCGTGCATTTTCCGGGATAAAAAGTATTCTATCATATCAAATTTCAGAAAAATTGGTTCAGCGGCTCGGACGTGAGGAGTTAAAAACAGACATACACACTTTTACATTTATATTATTAATGATTACTTATTAGTATGGATTTCTTACTTCTTGTAGTTCTTGTAAATAATAATTATAAAATGAAGTAAGTTAAAACAATAAAACTCATTAGCGACGACCGAGGAAGCGACGTCAGAAACTCAGGATCGGTCGAGTGGACTTCATTTGCTCCATTTTCCTCCTACACTCCAGTTGTGCCAATACCGGGACAAATATACACCGAACTATAAGATACAACGGAACTCCTTTCCAAACAATCTCATTGTGAACGTGAGAACTTGACAAAGTTAGGGCCGGGACACAAAAACACGGCACGACGTCGTACGACGTGCCGTGTTTTTGTGTCCCGGCCCTTACAATTATTATTGTTAAGAATTAAAAGTGTATTGTTTACAATAATGATAACATTGACGTATTTATAAAGTTTCCATTGCAATTCCGGTTTTCCAAAGTGTGTGATTTGTGTTACTGACATACAAGATTATTTTGTGGCACGTCAAAATCAGAATACCGCCATTTTGTAAATTGTCAGTGACATTGGCGCGCCCCTCCAAATTGCTGTTATGTTATGTCATGTCATGTCATGTCATATGTCATGTTATTGATGCTACGTCGCTCGCTGCTACGTGACACGAAAGTACCGATTGCAAAATAAAGTCATGGTAAATTTAAGAAAAAGAATTATACAGAGTCAGGTAACATGGGCGTAGCCTGAATTCTATATAGGAGGGGGGGGGGGGGCATAGGTCTTTGGGGGGGGGAGCCGAATTAAGAAAATTCACAATAGTATTTAAAGGTGAGGTAATAATTAAAAACAAAATAATATTATGAGCGAGCGAACTGAGATTGAATGCCTCCTCTCTCAACTCGCAACTCTCTCCGCTCCGCGTTTAGGTACGAAACTCGTGAACATTTTAGTGACCGATCGCTCTTTTAGGGGGGGGCGGGGGCAGACCATGTCAGGTAAATTTGTTTGTTTGTGAAATAAGTTTATATAATTGACTTTTATCTTATCTTATATCTTTAAACGAGCAATTCTTCTATGTATATATATATATATATATATATATATATATATATATATATATATATATGTGTATATGTATATATATATATATATATAGAATAATTGCTCGTTTTGAATTGTAAAGAGCTGTGGGGGCTAGTGAAAGGACTATAACAAGAATTCTCAAAGAAAAAGCAAAATGTGATGCAACTGGAACACAAATGCATTCACCGTGTAAAAACAAAAGTCATCGCAAACGTTTGAAACATAACATCGAAGAATTTGACAAAGGGGTTATAAGGCGTACTGTCAGTAACTTTCCTAGGGAGTATAAACAATATCCAACATTAAAAGCTCTGAAAAGGGTCCTGACTGAAAAAATAAATTTTGACGGATGCTTGGAGACATTACGGCGTATACTTCTTGATTTAGGATATGAGTGGAAAACTACTGAAGACAATCGTAAAGCGCTTGTTGAAAAACATGACGTACAGTTCCTCCGTTATAAATATTTAAAACAATTAAAGAAATATAGAGAAGAAGGGAGGTATATTGCTTATACTGATGAAAGCTACATTCATACCACACATGTACAAAGTAAGTCATGGGGAACTGAACAAGGAACTGTAGCAAAGAAAAACATTTCTAAAGGGTTACGCATCATAATTGTTCACGCTGGTGGAAGAAATGGTTTTGTCCCCAATGATTCTTTAATTTACAAGGCCAATTCGAAGACAGGCGATTACCACGATAATATGAACCATGACAATTACAAGAAGTGGTTCATAGCACAACTACTGCCTAATATACCAGAAAAGTCCGTAATTGTTATGGATAGCTCCTACCATATCACATTTACAGAAAAAGTTCCCACATCCAACAGCAACAAAGCAGCCATGAAAAGTTGGCTGATGAATAAATACATCGACTTTGAGGAAGACATGAAAAAAATCGAACTCTATACTCTGATAGCGAAGCAAAAAAAATTAATTGCGATATTTTAAGACTACCTCCATATCATCCCGACTTAAACCCGATTAAGAAAATTTGGGGAGTGTTAAAAAACTATGTCGCAAACAAAAATGTTGAACAAAACTACATATTCATCATGAAATTACTTCATGAACGTTTAGACATGATCGATTCCACGATGTGGACCAAGACTTGCAGACATGTGGAGGAGACGGAATCCAAATACTGGAAAAACTACGACGACGAGCAAGAATTTATTATTCCCGTAGGAGAATCCGATTCCGAAAATGACACATCAAACTAAAACATTTAAAAATTTTAAACCCAATTAATATAATATTTTGAACACAATAAAATTTATTTATAGATTTGTGCAACCAGTACTTGTAATATTTTACTTAATGTCACCATGGTTACCAAGATTTGTTTGTCAACTAATCCTAGCTGACCGCGCATGATAATCACACTTCAAACGTTTTGAATTTTGGAGGGGCGCGCCATCTTATCGTAGTTAATCTTTACTGTGAATTGTGATCCAAGTATGGTTTTATTTGCACGTGGCCGAAGTGAAAACCGCTAACATTATTTTGAATGACGGGTCGGCAGTTTTGGAGCGTTGCTTCTTGATAATGTAATCCCAATGTAATCCATAGTATGTGTTGGAAGCGTAAAATAGCTATTAAGTCTGTACTTAATAGCTATTTTACTTAAAATATAGTGCTTTATAGTTTATACCATTGTAAATTAATATTATGCGTATTTGAAATGCAGTAATAAACGGAGGTTGTCCATAAATCAACATGCGGGGAGTCTTTTCAAAAGGGCCAATTTAATGTTTTTATTATTATTTATTTCTAAATAGGGTATGATTTTTCATTTGATTCTCCACATTATTTTAAATCTTCATATTTCGTCTTTAAATATAATTTAAAAAGCTATAAAATAACCATATTGTATCAAAAGCTTTTATTTTATATTCATCCATACTTCCATACTAATATTATAAATGCGAAAATGTGTCTGTATGTCTAGACAGACGTGGGCGTGAAGAGGTAACAGATAGACATCTGTTACCTCTTCACGCCCAAACCGCTGAACCGATTTTGCTGAAATTTAGTATAGAAATACTTTTTACGCGCGCGATAAACGAATTTTGGCGCAACGGATTGCGGGCGTCATCTAGTTTCACATACATTTTTAATTTTTAGTCCAATCGCTATTATAACAACAATATCAGTTTTTTGCTATTACAGAAAACATGTAAATGAATAAATAAGTCCTTTTGAAAAGATATTCATGTAAATTGTTACTAAACATAGTGGGAAATGACAACCAAAAGGGTTTGTGTATAGAGAGGTAGAGGAACAGTGTCGGCAACACCCAAAACAAACCATGCCAACCTTAAATGCAAAGCGACCACTGAAAATACAAAGAACACGCAAAATAGAGAAGCTTAGAGGCTGTGGTGGCTTGGTTTTGGCTATAGATAATATAAATAAATAAATAAGTAAAATAAATAAAAATTGTTTTATTTCTGAATAGATTAAAAAAATGCTTTCAGAACGTTGATACTACTGGTGCCTACCACCGGTTCGGGAACTAACCCGGCGACAAGAACCGGCGTAAGAAACTAGCACGGGACCCACTTTTTTACCAAAAAAAGTGAGAAAAAAATTAATCCTTTAAAATAAAATTTACAATGCTGTAACTTAAAATATACAATGTCAAGATACATACATAATTGTAAGTCATACAATTATAGTGTAGGTAGCCTTGCAAGCAGCCATCCTACTCCCAAGATGTGCCATCACTTATGAAATATGAATATAGATTAAAGATAGCTATCCATATCAAATAGATATGGATATATCCATACTAATATTATAAATGCAAAAGTGTGTGTCTGTCTGTTTGTTACCTCTTCACGCCCAAACCGCTAAACCGATTTTGGTGGGTATGGAGATACTTTGAGTCCTGGAAAAGGACATACTTTTTATCCCGGAAAAATGTACGGTTTCTGCGCGGGAAACGAATTTTAGCGCAACAGCGTCGCAGGCATCATCTAGTAATCTTATATATAAAATTCTCGTGTCACAATGTTAGTCCACGAACTCCTCAGAAACGGCTTTACTGATTTTTACCAAATTTTATATGCATATTCAGTAGGTCTGAGAATCGGCTACTGGGTACTTTATATATTAATAAGTGCATTTGTTGAATAAATAATAATAGTAAATTATTACAACCTGAGACTGACGGCGACCATTGTTTGTGCGACGGGATAGCGATCGACGTTGCCGTGGCGACATACTTATTTAGTCACTTCAATAAAATTATATAGGCGAAATACTTTATATTCTTATAGCAAAGCAACGTTTGCCGGGTCAGCTAGTATAATATAATATACGAGTAAGTACCTATTAATATATTTAAACAAATAAAACTGGAAACACTAGACTCCTAGAGACGTAGTAAATATCATTCTTGACTCTACATTTAATTAAAATCTTTAAGATTTGATTCAATTTTCATAATAAGTACACGCTTGTAAATGTTGCTTTATCTTTCAATCTCTTGCATATAACCACTATTGTACTTCATTTACTAAGCTCTCTAGTCTCTACATCTACAATTAAATTATAATGGATTCTAGGGTCTTACCATGGCAATAACTTCAAATTATGTACTCGGAAGTCGTCACAAGTATTTTGTCATCATTTAATAACCTAACCTTTATATTATGACAGTTAACAAACTGTAATAAACAGCGTTGAATGGTAATAGAATCAGTACACACCATTTTAATTACAATTTTGATTTGGTAGCACCATAAATTATTATTTAATTACTAGTTACATAACTTTAATTAATTATTTCGTTGTAAAACTGCATTATGTATTTAGGCGTGTCAGCCTAATTTAACCGATCGTCCGCCGCGCCCGACTACGTCACCCGAATGACGTCGAGATGTCCTTGACAAACCTATTATCCAAACCCTGAACGAGTTGAACGAATTATTAGATTATTGACTACGAATATAATACCTCCGATTTTCGGTGGCCGGTTTCATTGAAACCGGGCCAACAACGCAGGAGTAATTTTATAGTATACAAGAGCTCTCTCTATTCTGACTAACTGTCGTAACCCAGCGGGACGGATGACCGACACGACTGGTGAAAGATCAAGCGCAGAACCGACTTTTTACACACCCATTTGACGGTTGGATCATCTCACTTGTCAAACAATCAGACGGTCAACCTGTATTGTCCTAACTAAACTTGGTAATAACAAGTTTCCAACGCGCGTTTCTACGTTAGGGGGGGTGGAATATTAAAAAAAAATCCAACGCGGAAATCGAACCCAGGACCCAATTATTCGTAGTTTCAAGGAATGGTTTCAAGAGATACCCTTCGGAATGCATACGAGTACCTAGGGCCTTTTTTATTGTTGGGGGAATGCATTTATGTATCCCCGGGGCCTGGGGAGGACCACCGATGTATGTGGGACTCCCCGGGGTGGACGTAGTATCCGCACCCGGGACCCACCCACTAAAACCCCAACAGTGTTCCTGCTCCTGAAGGTGGGACTACGGGAAACGCGTGATACATGACCGCAGGAATACCTAGGGCCTAGGCGTATAAATGAACACCAATGTTGATTGTCATACTCAGATCAGTCATACGATTATTTATGTTGTGATATTTTGTATGAAGTGCTTATGACATTTAAGTACTAGAACCATATTTTAGCGATTCAATGTACGAGTAAAACGACTGCTGCATCCATGTGTTGTAATAGAGATAAACTACGATAACATGGCGCGCCCCCCAAAATTCAAAACGTTTGAAGTGCGTTGTCTTGCGCGGTCGGCTAGTTATGATTAGTTGACCAACAAATCTTGGTAATAAGTGAAATATTACTGGTTGATTGGTTGAATACTTACTACATACAAACTCTTTTATAAGGATGTGACGTACTACACACATTGAAACAGTAATTTGGAGGGGCGCGCCATGTTATCGTAGTTTATCTCTATTCGTATTTCGATGACTATCGATGAAAGAATGGGCAGATTAGAAAATAAAGATATATATCATTGCTACATGCATTTTTACTATATAAGATTATATTATTATTTGCTATTGTAAAATATGTTTAATAGTTAATACTGGGGTTTTGTAAATAATAAACAGAACGCAACATAGTAATTATGTAGATAACCAAAGCAACACGTGCATTAAAACGTTAGAAGAAAAGCGTGGATGATCCAAAAAAACTTGGTCGTTACATGTCGGCTCTGACAGGCGGCGAGTGATTCCCTGTTGCTCCCAGTTGCTCTCAGTTGCTCCCAGTTTCATCCCTTCACAGAAATAGGATCGGCTTAACGCAACTTCCCTATTTATTTACGATACTTTTATTTTTGAATTGAAAACTTCTTTTTTTTTGAAGTGAAAACTTCTTTAGCGGCGTTGAGCACTTTTGTGGGATGGGTAAAAACTGTGAAACTCGTGTTGAAATTTTCGTGTTGATCGATAAACCATAGAAGTATCAAGTAAGACGGTTGGAGAGTAGTGTTTTGTGTCGAACTCGAACTCGAACGAAATGTACAGTCGGGGAAATGAGTTGTTTAGCAGAAATGTACAGTCGGGGAATATTGTGCTAAGCAGAAATGTACAGTCGGGGAAATGAGTTGTTTAGCAGAAATGTACAGTCGGGGAAAATTGTGCTAAGCAGATATGTACAGTCGGGGAAATGAGTTGTTTAGCAGAAATGTACAGTCGGGGAAAATTGTGCTAAGCAGATATGTACAGTCGGGGAAATGAGTTGTTTAGCAGAAATGTACAGTCGGGGAAAATTGTGCTAAGCAGAAATGTACAGTCTAGTCGGGGAAATGAGTTGTTTAGCAGAAATGTACAGTCGGGGAAATGAGTTCTTTAGCAGAAGCGTTGATTAAGGCCGCGTTTCCACCTGCAAGACAACTGTTGCGAGAAGTGTCTGACGGTCTGTCTGACGGCAGCTTTTTTTTTTCGATTGTCGATATTTTTTAATCGATTGTAAGGGTTTCGATTAATTAATTAAAACGATCGTTTTTTTATTATTATTTTTAATCGATTTTCATAAAATATGGGTTAAAAAAATAATGCACAACGTTAGTAATCAAGTTTTTACTTCTGCCGGCACTCCCGGAGTGCAACCCGTCTTTTTTTATTATGGTGTTTTGAGACGCCAAAACGATGAGCCTTTAAGTTGAATTGTTTTTGAAAATTCACAGCGAAGTCGCTTTTTGAAGCCGGTTATATAGGATTCTATATATGTTAAGTTCATAGCTAAATACATAGGTGGAATAATGCTTTACAGAAATGTAGCACGGCAAAAGAAAAAAGGGCAAACGATCAAACAGATCACATGATGGAAAGCGATTACAATTGCCATTGGTCACCTCTAATATAAAAGCTAGTACTAGCGACTAAGCTCCTTTTACGGCCGCACTCAGATACATTTCTTCATTTAATTATAATTATTATACATAGTTAACATTCGTATCTGAGTGCGTAAGTCATACAGTTTGCAATAATATAATATTATCTCTCTCGTAATATTTTAGAGTTCCATGTCTAAAAAAGAAAAAAAAAAAATACTTTAGCACCTTTATTATTTAAAATTCTTTAAAATATTATGACTTTGCAGAAAATTTTAACATAAATACAAAAACGACTTAGTTTAATGTACATACGTACGTAGACAAGTGACATTTGTACTGCTACGAAGTTTCTGAAAGTTTCCTTATCATAGATCAACATCCATGATAAGGAAACTTTCTATGGTACAACTACCATAGAGGCAAGATACCATCTCTTACCTTGGAACCCTCCCCTTGAGTTCACATCATATTATAGAATCTTATAGAAGCCATCTATAGTAATTGGGGTATAGTGAATATGTTTATTTATAGAATAACTAGATGTCCCGGCAAACGTTGCTTTGCCATAATAATTATAAAGTATTTCGCCCATATTATTTTATTGAAGTGACTAAATAAGTATGTCGCCATGGCAACGTCGATCGCTATCCCGTCGCACAAACAATGATCGCCGTCAGTCTCAGGCTGTAATAATTTACTATTATTTATTCAACAAATGCACTTATCAATATATAAAGTACCGAGTAGCCGATTCTCAGACCCACTGAATACGCATATAAAATTTGGTAAAAATCAGTAAAGCCGTTTCGGAGGAGTTCGCTAACTAACATTGTGACACGAGAATTTTATATAAAAGATAATTATTGTTCGAGGCTGAAAGAAGGTTTATTTGCTGCTTGTATATTATGCATTATTAGTCTTGACATAATTCTCGACTAACATGAATTAGTTTCATAAACGCAATAACGGGCATTTATGGCTGGTTTACAGGTATTAAGTAGATAAGTAGTAACTAAATTCTAATTGTCATCTAGTTTAGGACTTACTAAATTTTAACTTGCTACTTGCTACTAAATTTTGTGTTTACATGCAATTAACAACTTAAAATTAAGTTAAAATTTAGTTAACTACTTATCTACTTAATACGTGTAAACCAGCCCTTAATGCGACATGAGATAGGATTGATAAGAATAAGTTAATTTTGACAATCACACAACACAATATTACATGACTACTGAGATGCTAGTATAAATTATGACAAAAATAATATTACCTATAGTGTTATCAGAACTTTATAAATGCCAAATGTTTTGTTTACTTGCGTTTTCATTGTTGTATTTTATTTGGATTAAAATTTTATAATTTCTCTTCGTATTACATTTATAATAAATATCGTTAAAAAGTTGAACTATTGTTATAATAGTTTTAAACACGTGTAGAGCTGTGAAACAATTTATATTTAGTGTCAATAAACAGATAACACCTCGTAAAGTTGTACATCGTAAATTCCAACCACAAGTTAATACTGTTACAATGTTCATAATCCGCGTATTATTATAATAATGTTGTACTGCCAATACATAATATGGAAACAACTTCCAGCCCGGGTATACCTACACTCTACAGAATATTGCTTCACGAAGATACTGACTGAACTTACTTTCGGCACTGAACTTTCGGTACGACTCCATTTGGTATTTTTTCCGCTCATGCGGAAATTGAACTAAATTACCATAGACTTGAAATTTCTTCGCGCGAATACGGTTTTGTGGAGTCTTAGCGATTTCCGAACCGAGTTTGTTTGGCCAGTTCTTCCCGGCAGGTTTGGTTAAGAAGTGGTTTATATATTTTTCTGTTGACGCTCCGAGAAAAACTTGGTATTTTTCATTTGGGAAAAACTTATTTCTTCTAATGTTTTAATTAACACGTTTGTCTTTAAATATGACAAACTCTTACTCTATGATATAGGACAAACTCTTCCAAAATGTTTCTGATAGATACCTCGAAAAATAAAGTCGAGTTTCATAAAATTTTCTACAAAATTGTTTACCATTGTGTCATCTCATCAATCATTTTGGCCTGAACCTATTTTCCACGTTTCCGCTTGCGCAGCATAATTCACAGAATCACTCCACCGACACTCAACAATTCATGTATATTTGAAAACCGGAACTGTAAAAATGTGCTTGAAGCATCCAATTTCAACCGGTGCTTGAAAAATTTTGTATGAAATACAAATTACTTTACAGAATAAAATAAATTCGCTATTTTCACCGTATATTTTGTTGATTTACTGTAAATTCCTTGTGAAGTTTAATGAGCATAATCACATAATTAAATACTTATATTTTCCTTTAAGTCTTAAAGCCTCTAACAAATCCATACTATCCATACTAATATTATAAATCCGAAAGTGTGTCTGTCTGTCTATCTGTCTGTCTGTCTGTCTGTCTGTTACCTCTTCACGCTCAAACCGCTGAACTGATTTTGCTGAAAATTGGCATGGAGATACTTTGAGTTCCGGGAAAGGACATAGGATACTTTTTATCCCGGAAAAATGTACGGATCCCGCGCGATAAACGAATTTTGGCGCAACGGAGTTGCGGGCGTCATCTAGTATACAGATAATGTTAGCGTAAAACGATGCTCTAAAGTGGAATAAAATTGTAAGATAGAGGGTGCATTTGCCAAGTGTATCAGGTGCAGGCAAACGGAGTGAATGCTATTTTATTTACGCGGATATCGCGAGATATTCGTTCACGATGTTATACGTCGATGCTCTTTATGTCGCATCCCGAGAAGCGTTCGATGTAAGTGTTCGATGTATGTGTTACTGTTTATCGATTTCGCTTTTAGTTTTGACGGTGTATCGTATAAGAATTTAGATTGATCGCCTTCGCTTATTCAGAAGTAAATGGCTCTGTTTACTTTTCATACCCAAGTACAACGAATACTGTAAGTTGTAATCAATTATTTTTCATGTAGTTTGGGAATTATCGTTTGCTTATAATATTGTCTGTAATTATCATAGAAGATTATGATAACAGATTTAACAGAATAACTATAACAATGAAATATTATTATATGCCTTTTATGCAATAAAATATGTAAATAAATACATTCATCATCATCATCATCATCATAATGTCAGCCTATATTCGTCCACTGCTGGAAATGGGCTTCTCTCAAATAAATACATAACCTACAATTAATTCGTCCCAGATAGTCGATATTGCATCTCTTCTTTCATCATTACTATGACAAATTAAATGTTTTTTTGTGTTATATTACAAAAAAGGAAAGTTGCTGCTAATTTTTAATTTATTTTTAATGTATTATTTATTTTAACAAAAACAATAAAAATACAACTATAAATAAATTAATTAATATATATAACCACTATTTATAAATAAAAAATTAAATCATTGTCATTTGTCATTAATTAAATTTTTAATTCATTTCTTCCGAGGAAAATGTTTTTCCTAAAGCACTTCCATGTGTCAAATAAGAAATCAGATTAGGCTTAATTTTGTGCGAGCAAATTCACAACTCCTTGCCAAAAGCGGTTACTTAAGTATATAAACAGAGTTGTTTATATATTAAATTGTTGTGCTTCCTAGAATTTTCCAGCTATTTTACTACAAAGTAAGAAAAATTTTAACTTTGTTTTTATCCAAGTTTATGTTACAAAGTTTATATAGGGAAGCCATATTGAATTACAAAAGTTGTTTCAAACATCGTAAACATTTAAAAGTCACAAAGTAGAAATAAAACGGCGATAAACGAAACAGAACCTTCGTCGGATACAGCCAGATGAGACTAAAAGAAGCTTTAAAGATAAGCTGGGTAAGCTTATCAACATATAAGACATCATACTGATATTAGTTAGCAACATATCTTATATCTTTAAACGAGCAATTCTTATATATATTATGTATATAATGTATATTATAATTGGAATCTCGGAATCGGCTCCAACGATTTCCATGAAATTTAGTAGGTATATTTCGGGGGTGATAAATCGATCTAGTTAGGAATCATTTTTAGAAAATGTCATTTTATTCGTGTTTTGTCAAATAGCTAGTTTTATTAATACCTTGTGATAGAAAACTCCTTCTGATAAAAATATCCACATTGTGAACTCATTTGTAAGTTTGTGTAAGTTACCAGTGTTACCACTATGTCAATCTTTTAATTAAGCTTCAATTTAATGTAAATGCATAGTATGGACTTCATAAATTTTCTTCTTCTTCTTCACAAAACTTCATAAACTATGAAATTAAAGTTAAGTTTTAACTTAAATTAAATTTAAGTTCATTAGCTCTAAACTCATGCAGAATCTTTACGTTTGCTCCAGCCAGTGTTTGGAATACACAATACAAAATATGATTGTTAGAACGGCTGGTTTCAAAAATAGAGTGTTTTCAATAAATTAGAATTTATGTCCGTTTCCAGACAGCCGGCGCGGGCGCAGTGATGTAAACGTGCGGTGTAACTGTGTTTACACAACGCAACAGTGAGTGGCTTGTAGCTACTTTTGGCGTCTGCGTCGCTGGCCGCTGCGAAAGTCGCTCATAACGTAGTCACTAGCCACCACTAATATATACCAATATTATAAATGCGAAAGTGTGTCTGTTTGTCTGTCTGTTACCTCTTCACGTCCAAACTGCTGATCTGATTTCGCTGAAATTTGGTATAGAGATGCTAACTCTAAGTCCTGGACGCAATATGATATTTTTTATCCCGGGAAAATGTACGGTTCCCGCGCATTAATGTTAGGTCAGCATTAATTGTCCTAATCAAACTTAGAAATAATATTTCTTTCAACTTGGAAATCTAATCTTTGAGTCAAGCAAAAGCCATGCTGTAAACCACTGCACAAAATAAAAACAATTGTCGCTACCGCTCTTGTCATACTTCGTGGCCATACTCTTAGAGTTCAGATGCAATTCGCGGATATACAAAATTTTATGTTCCATAAAACTAGGACGGCCTTAGTGATATTATAAGCTATGACAAAGCCGTATCCACAATCATTATATTAATGAAATCCAATCTAAGAAAGGAACTAGTTCCCGAACCGGTGGTAGGCATCATGTAGACTTTCAGAAAATATTTGCAAAAATTTATTCTGAATAAAAAAAAATTGAGTTAGAACTTGAGTTTGAACAAACACACTTTCGCATTTATAACATTAGTATATTTTTTAATACCCAACAGGTAACTAACAACTTGAATCGTTTAAATTATGTACTTTAAACATTATTGAATTAACATAATTTTCAAATTCATGATCCATGTTCGAGTTTAATTTATGTTTAAGTTCCCTGGCCATCTAATTAAAGTTTTTGACAAATCCCCAAAGTGAAGGCTTTCTCCACGAAACGGTGGTTTGATAGACCCTACGCAACGGGAGCCCTTATATTTTGATCAAGTTTCCCTTTAAACTTAGCCAAATAAGAAATTTATTTACAAGTAATCGTACTTGGTCGTTAAATTTTTATGCCTCGTGGGAGATCCTCCTGTCAATAAAATATTATAACTTCCTTCTCGCCGTTTATATCAGACTTAATACTTTCCCGGCCAGTCAAAAAGTCCTAATAAAAGTCGAAATTATATCTACGCATTTTTCTGTAAATAGGTTTCTTAGAATGAATAGCGGGGGTCGGGGAATTAAAAAAAATGGAAATGTTATTTTCTATTTATTTTCTGTGCTAGTTGTTGTAATAACAAGTTTAAAACTAGTAGTAGGTAGATATAATTTATTCTCACAAATCTCAAAGGTCTCCCTTATTTCTCTTTTTAAGAATCTAATTTATTTTTTACTCAATAAATTCAAGTTTAGACAATTGACTCATTAAAATATGTTTAAAAAAATAATAGTAAGTACTTTAACGTTCACCTGATAAATAACTTCCATATATTTTAAATTGCACATTTTAAACACGGAAATGTAGAGACTCAAAGATTCTTTTAATCACATTTAACCAAACAGATTGTGAGCGTTCATTACGATTAAACGAAGCGACTAAATTGGATTTTGAAACTTTTTAATTCGATTCCGTGCCATTTCAATTCTATTTCCTGAGATTATAAATGCGGGATTTATCGTGAAGTGCGTAATTAAATACAAATAAATCCGTGCAAGTAATATAATTTGTGTGGTACCATATTGTGGTACTTAATATTTTAAATTATTATCCGTTATGTTATGATATAAAATCCTTTATTATATAAAATGGATATCCTGACTAGAGTGTGCCTGTCTTTAATATTACATCTTCACCAAATTTTCGGGAAAATAGCTGGCTAATTTTACTTATAAGTACAGGGTGTAGCAAACTTAGTTAAGTATAATGTTTACCTAATTTAGGGTGTGCATGTGTTTCTTGTACAGAGTTGACCATTAAAGTAGCTGAAAGACAATTTTTTTCAATTTTGGTATGGGCATGCGCCCCCACGAGGGCCCATAAAAAAGTGAAAAAATGTTTGCTTTTTCAGCGCTGCTACTTTCACAGTGAACTCTACAATACACACCATTAAGTATCATCACTTAGTTTTGTTACAATATGCTATCATAATTAGGTAAGTTACAGCTGCAGACTATATCACGCCCGCAATTCCGTTGCACCAAAATTCGTGCTTCTCGCGGAAAACGTCCAAATTTCCGGGATAAAAAGTATAAGTATCCTTTCCCAGGATTCAAAGTATTTCCACACCGAATTACAGTAAAATCGGTTCGGCGGTTTGGGTGAGAATAGGTTACAGAAAACAGACACACTTTCACATTTATAGTATTAGTATGGAAGTATGGATATTAATTTTATTAATATTAGAAATTATAGGAAATTAGACGTGATGTATATAATATATATCAAAATTACCTATAGTGCGAAACAAGAACAAAATTTCATAAAAGTTTAATTACAATAAAACATTTCTAACATCGAAATTAAATTTTAATATCTCCGGCTTCCATTCGTGTTGGGGGATTTAAAGCATTTAATGCTGCGGGAAGCCATTTTGTTTTTATTCTCTATTCCTTTTGTCATAGAAATAAAAGCCAAGAAAGAAAATAAAACATCTTGTAATAACATTCTTAAATATATCTAATATACATAATATTTTAGTTGTAACAAGTTCCTAATGAGCCTTTGCCGTTAAGCCATAATAGACTAATACAAAACGAAGGTAATTTACAAAACTGTAGACGTGTCGTGGACAGTTAAGGACGACGTCCACGATCGACGTCAATTGTGTATGCTTGAGACAGCTTCACAATAATGGTGACAATTATGACCCAAGTAGAAGTGAAATTTTATGTAGAGCTAAAGCGATTTCATCAGTCATCTATACTAATATTATAATCTATACCAGGGGTCACCAATTAGTTTCGCTCGGGGTCCGTTTTAAGAAATGAAATGCACTTCGCGGTCCGCACATTAAAAAAAATATAAACAAAATAATATGTAATTAAGGAAATTACACATTTATTTGTATCAATGAGAAAAGTGTCAATTTTTGTTGGTAATGTTCATCAGTATGTCGAGACTGAAATTAATTTTTAACGAAGTACAACTTCGAACATGCTTGGTCCGCACACAATGGTTCGGCGGTCCGGATGTGGACCGCGGTCCGCCATTTGATGACCCCTGATCTATACCAATAATATTATAATTCTGAAGAGTTTGTTTGTTTGTTTGTTTGTTTGTTTGTTTGTTTGAACGCGCTTATCTCAAGAACTACTGGTCCGATTTGAAAAATTATTTCAGTGTTAGATAGCCCACTTATCGAGGAAGGCTATAATAATAATAATAACTCCCACACCGGTTTCGGTGACGGTGGCCGGTTTCATTGAAAGCAGGCCAGTTACGCAGAAGTAATTTTATAGTGCTCAAGTGTGTGCGCAGTACACAAGAGCACTATCTATTCCTTTACTCTCATAACCCAGTGGGACGGACGACCGACACGACTGGCGAGAGATCAAGCGCAAGACCGACTTTTTACATGCCCATCCGACGCATGGATCAGGGAATCAGGTGATCAGCCTGCATTGTCCTAACCAAACTTGGAAATAACATGTTTCCAACGCGGGAATGGAACCCACGACCTCCGAGCCAAGAGCCGCGCTCTATACCACTAGACCACGGTAGGCTATAATATAACATCACGCTGTGACTCTTAGGAGCTAGGAAACAGAGGAAAATGTGAAAAAAAACGGCCAAAATAGTATGAAATTGCTTATTATCTTAAGAACTACTAGAACAATTTTTATGTTATTTGGCAGTTGCACATTTGGCACACATGAAGAATAGACCATGTGAAGGGACATAGTCTATTTTTCGCGGAAAGAGAAATTCCTAAATTACTCGGGCGAAGCCGTGCGCAACATCTCGTTTTTATATAATCTCATAAACAGGCTCATCTTATAATATTGTTCCGTCATAAAATAAAACATTCCTTTGGCAGCAAACGTGCGAAGTTTCATACCTAAACTCCGATTGGATTCATTTCGACCTGAATATAAACTAAACCTGGAAAGGGTTGCTATTATGAAAGGTATTTAAATATTATGAAACATTTCCCAGACCCCAGTTAGTGAATACAATCGAGTTTAAAATAATATTTGTTTACATTATGTCAAAATTAATTAAAATACAGCAAGTATAAAAAACCGGCCAAGTGCGAGTTGGACTCGCCCATGAAGGGTTCCGCAGCAGCAATAAGGTTTATTTCTATAAAATTAAAAGGTTTTTTATTTATTTTTATATTTTAGTTGATTTAATGAAAGTTAAATTACTACTTGTTAGATCTCGTTCAAACCAATTTTCGTTGGTAGTTTTTATAGTAATGTACATCATATATTTTTTTAGATTATCATGCCCCTACTTTAAAAGTTAGAGGGGGTGGAGACACACACATTTTACCACTTTGGAAGAGTCTCTCTCGCAAACAATTCAGATTAGAAATAAATTAATTAAAACTCAAAAAACCCGACTGCAAAAAATGTTAACTAAAAAGAACGAAACAAGACCTAATTCTGCCGGAGGCATCGAATCCATATTTTAATTGATACGACTCTTACGGCGTGTCGCACCAAGTTTAACATTAATTCAAAAATCATAAAATATTATGCCTCCGACTGCATTTTACTATCCACTTTCTTCTTCTTCATTTTTCTATGTAACCTTCTATTTATCCTGGCATGAAACTCGTAAGCGAGAGTCGTATGAATTAAAACATGGATTCGATGCCTCCGGCAGAATTAGGTCTTGTTTCGTTCTTTTTAGTTAACATTTTTTGCAGTCGGGTTTTTTGATTTTTAATTAATTTATTTTATTTGCGACTTTTTAGTTGTAATCATCTAACCATTTCGACAATCAATCTAATAAAAAAAATAAAAACTACCGTACTGATTTAACCATATATCGTAGGTACACTTAGAAAAGTGTACCTACAATACGTTATAACAGGTACATAGGTTTGGTACTGTTTCAACTTTCAATGTATGTTTCTAGTTTTAAGTACCAAATCATTGTTTTTTTTTAATACTTTGTCATTGAATTTTTATCTTGTTTCAGTAATGTCAGTTAATTTTTAATTAATATTGGATTTATCCATGCAGTCGGATTTTGGTTTTTTCTTATCTTATTACTAACGGACAACGGTCGGCCGCGGCTCCGCCCGCGTGGATGTCGGTGAGCTCTGCAAAAAGCATACCCAGAAAGAGTCGGTCAGCAAAATGATTCCCAGGTCAATCCACAGACTCCGATACTAACATCGACGACGCAGGCTGCACCCTGCACAGATTGTCTTCCTCCCGCACGCGTGATGCCAACTATCGTAATATTTTAATTTCGCCATAATTTCAAAACCAAATGTCCAATTTTATTCATTCACAGACTAAATATTATCTACATAAACTGTACTTAGTAATGCAATAATTTATTTTGATAAGGATTAAGGGTCGATTTCACCAAAGAAATGGAACGCGTTCAAAGCACTCTGAACCGGCTCAAAACGTATAAACGCGATTATAACATCGAAATGCATTTCACCAGCGTAAACGGAACGCGTTCAAAGCAAATCCGAGTTTTATCTTCTGAACGCCCAAAGTCCGAAGTTCAACGTCATAAAACCCGTTCAAGCCCTGTCATGGCGGAACGAAAAACATAGACAAAAGAAATGTCGATATGACAGTTTTGACACATGCGTTTGTAAGTTTATGTATTGTTTCTTTCTATTTTGAAGTTAAATTAACGTGAAAAGGCTTTAAAATACCGAAAACATGTAAAATAATTGCGTGACGTCACGTAAACTTAGATTAAATAATCGCGATCAAAAGAAGGTAGTGAAATCCAATCGAAACAAAACGAAATTTACGTCGCAGAATGAACGCGTTCAATGGAAACTAAGTTTTATAAAGCTAAGTTTTATGTGTATTTGGTGAAATCCCACCTAAAAGAATGAGTAAGATAAACGCGTTTAAATGTAGTCCAAAAAAATTTCAAGATTTTTAAATAAAAAAATGGTTATTGTGCCTCACTCGACATAGATAGGTATAGTGAGTCGCGGATTTTTTTGTAGATATTTGTAAGTTCTACAATTACTTAGAATTTTATTTGATTTTTTACACCTTGCGTCCGAAGAACCCAAATATCTTACGGTAACCTATTTTTTTCCAAAATAAAATTCAGCCTATGTTCAGCAGAAATAATGTAGAATTCCAATGGTGAAAGAATTTTTCAAATCGGTTCAGTAGCTTCGGAGCCAAACAAACAAAAAATCAAATCTTTCCTCTTTATAATATTAGTGTAGATTTATTGTTCTATTGAATATTAAAACTGCAAGTTGTATACATATTTAGAATCAGTGTTTAAAATCCTTTATTTTGATACCCCGCTCGATATGCTTGGTAGAATTTTTATTTTTTTTACCTCACGATATGGCGTGAAACATCTGCCATTTTGGTTTTTTTTTAATGTCACCTATCTAAGAACACTTGGGTCATTAAGACAAATCTAACGAAACCTCAAATGTGAAAATCCGTTCAGCGGTTCTGAAGATACAAGGTAAGGAAGAATATTACAAACATACAAGATACGCGCCAAACACATAACCCTCCCGGCAGTCGGGTAAAAAATGATATTAGAAACCTCAATATGATTTTTGAAGACCTATCCATGGATACCCTATACGCATAGGTTAGACGAAAAAAATTTTTTTTGTTTCAGTTGTACCTATGGGGACCTCTAAAATTTTTAATAGTTTTTCCATTTTTGTATCAAAATCTTAATGCGGTTCACAGACTACATCTACTCACTAAGTTTAAATAGTATAGCTCTTATAGTTTCGGAGAAAAGTGACTGTGACATACGGACGGACAGACAGACAGACAGACAGACATGACGAATCTATAAGGGTTCCGTTTTTTGCCATTTTGGCTACGGAACCCTAAAAAGTGTGTGCGAACCAGTAAATAATCAAGAATATCTAAAACATAGTTGGAGAAGTCAAACATTCGACAGTCATTTTAGTTACTAAGAAACCTAAAAAGATACAATGTTGCATATTTACACAGCAATAAAGTGCTGGAAGCTTCATTTACTTTAGTTTGAACTTTGAAGTGCCCAAGAAGCACCCAGTAAACATTACCAGTTATGACTCCTAATAGTATAATCAGTATCTTAATTTAGTTAAATTCTTAATCTAGTATAGTACTAGATCAAATCCGATTATCGCGCGGGAAGCGTACATTTTTCCGCGATCAAAAATCTGCAAAATGCCGTCAGCGGTTTTGGCGTGAATAAATTGTTATTTTTACGCCACTCTTTTGTGTTTATATCTAATATTAGTATGAATTAAACAACATATTATGTCCGAACTTTAATTTATTTTATCATTGCCATTATTTGAGTATAGACTCGACGGGAGAGATTTAGATCTGTGTAGATTTAATGTATTGTCATTATCATATTACAGGGCCTAATTGTGTATAATTTGGCTTTGAACTACGTAATTGCGTAGTAATTGCAAAATTGCTCGTATAACGCACTGTAACTAATCAGATTAAACTTAATCCATTAATTTTGAGCAATGTAATACATTTACAGAAACCATTAATGAACATTTTTAATGCATACTATTTGTTAATTACCATTTCACGTTTAAACCACAGAACCAATTTGTATGAAATTAAGTCTTGAAAAATATATTATTTAATAGCGAGAAAAAGTACAGTTACCTACCTCATAATAATCTAATATCAATATTCAACAGAGTGATCAGTAGAAGGTATCAAGTAGAAAATAATATTAAGTGCAAGGAATTGTTGACATAGGTTTTTTCTTTGAATTTTATGTAAGTACAATACTGTCGCTTTAGGTAAACTCTGTAAGGCCATGTTACCACCTGCAAGCAAACTTGCGGAAGTCTTGCGTGAGTTTCTTGCAATATTGTTTACATTTCCTACTAATTCCTGCAATAAATGTCATGCGTGATCGGCCGAATGATAGTTTTTTTTGAAGTCGAAGTTGTTTCTCTTGTGCTCATTGCCAAGCTTCTATAATGATTATAAAATGAAGAAATCTATTGATACATTTACTGAATGCTGATGTAAATTACAAAATAAGTTGAAGGCTTGGCTTGAATGTGATCTGAAAACATTTTACGACAGAAGTATTAAAGCTATGCAATATTTTGCTTGGCTCCTTTTACATTTTATATTTTGGTGGGATTTCATTTCATTTTTGAGGTATTTTTTCTTTTCTTTTCAGGTCACGTTATAACTTTTCTGTACTTAGCTTGTTGCTTAGCTTAGCACAAATTTTCTATATCCTTTATATTTTTTCTTTGAGGCTTCGTTAGTTCTTTTGGTAGACAACGGTCAACGTAACGTAAATACTTCTGAGTTCTGAGTCGATTATTATATTCATAATATTATATACTTGACTCTTATGCTTTAATATTTGAAGGTGGTCATTTTTAGCATTACCGTTGAATACATAGCAGCACTGATGTAAGCGTCATAAGTCTTGACGTTCCTCTCAGCAAAAGACCACACCTTATTTTATGTGATAACATAAAACTCCCATAATATATCGAGCAAGGAGTGTATATTGCAGTACTGATTACATTTACATTTTAATAGAATTTAATTATTGTTTCGTTGTTAACGTTGTTAATACTATTTTTATTTAATTAATACAATTTCATTAAGCACATAACTAAATTAAAGCCTTTTGTATGTAAAACAAATATGCAGTCGAAACTCATACTATTTTTGCAAAGTTACAAACATAAAAAAAGTATTTTATTATTATTTTTATTTATCATTTTTCAGTTTTTAAGGTTCCCAGCCCAGAGGATGGAAACGAGACCCTATTATTAATAAGTCATCACTGTCTGTCCATCGTCCATCCGTATGTCACTATGCTGGGTCTCGAGAACCGCAATAGCTAGATAGTTGCGATTTTCAGAAATTATGTATTTCTGGTGTCGTTATAAAAGCTAATAGTACAATTAAAATAAAATAAATTATTAATAGGGGCTTCATACAACAAACATGATTTTTTCCCCCTTTTTTTGCTCTATATCCATAATGGTAACAGTAAGGTTTTTGAAAATTTCAGAAAATACTCAACTGCATTTTAACTTTAATAATTAATAATAAAAATGAAATAAACTTATTATTTAAGGGGGCTCCCATACAAATTTACGGTACGGAACCTTATGTACGCCAGTCCGACTCACACTTGGCCAGTTTCATAATTTTTCCTTTTATTGTGAATAAAGACCTACCCGGGAACCAAATTTCAAGGTTCTAAGTCTGCTAGAAGTACCTTAGAATTTTGATTCGCTGTCAGTCAGTGACAAAATTTAGTAACTTCGACCATCCGTAACTATTAAACTATTTATCGAAATTTAATGTAATTTGAAGGTTAAGCTAGTTTTAATACTTGCTCCTAGTGACCGAAATTCTAAATCCCTAGCCTTGTTAACATCGAAGATAAAGGGGGTGTGAAATAGCCGCTTCGAGAAAAGTATGGTACAACTGTGCCTTTGCTAAAAAAGCTTGGCTGGGGCACTGCCGTGCCCCCAGATATCTAGGATGTGGTCTAAATTTCCGATGCAAAAAGATATCATGACTCACAATAATAATGCCTGTGATCTATTGATCACAGGCATTAATATTGTGATCTATTGATCACAGACATTATTATTGATTATTATTGATTTAAACTTTGAAGAATAACTATTGTTATTCTTCAAAGTTTAAAATATCTGCGTTCATCCATGTTTCGTCAAAATGAGTCTAGTAGTTTCGGATTAAATCGATAAGGAGTTAAATTATTAATTAAATCGTTCAAACCGTACAATATAAAGGTTTAAATGAGGCCTATAAAATGTGGAGGATAAGACGGCCCATATGTTCCGCTAAATTCTAAATTCCAATGTTCCAAGTTTAGAAATAGATGCTAGTGCAGTTGTCTACAACGAAAACCTTTTAGTTGTGCCATTAAAGGTCGGTTGATGTCCACATAATGACTCTAACGGACTTCCTCGTAGTACACATTTCACATTGTTTTTATTACTTTTCTTAGGATC
The DNA here is from genome assembly GCA_905333045.1 of Lysandra bellargus. Taxonomy (NCBI): domain Eukaryota; kingdom Metazoa; phylum Arthropoda; class Insecta; order Lepidoptera; family Lycaenidae; genus Lysandra; species Lysandra bellargus. Next base: position 2,132,980 of record HG995344.1, read on the forward strand.
AACAAATATCTTATATCTTTAAACGAGCAATTCTTGTATATATGTAAATATATAATTGGAATCTCAAAATCGGCTCCAACGATTTTCATGAAATTTAGTATATAGGGGGTTTCGGAGGCGATAAATCGATCTAGCTAGGAATCATTTTTAGAAAATGACATTTTATTCGTGTTTTCGAATACCGAGCAAAGCTCGGTCAAATAGCTAGTAAAATGTCTGAGTGACGTTTTAGGACCGAGGTCCCGAAGGACGTGGAAACTTTTGTAGTACCGAAATTCGAATATTAAAGATTTTTTTAACGATTTTTGGGTTTTTGTTTCGCGTATTCGAATAATAAAATTGATGCTACCCTTGAGATTACTCTTCGATTAGGCTTTTTGATATTTCTTTTGCCGTGATTTCGATTTTTCGATTTTCTTTAGCTCACACGAAGCGCTGTTGGCTTGTGTTTTCGAAATTATAATTATCCACCACTCACCAGCTACCAGCCAGAGTTTTATATTAGTCGGATGTTTGTTGTATGAAACCTTAGCAAATAGCAAAGTTACACAAAGCAAAAGCATGAATCGTTTTTTTTTGTGGTTACATTGTTGAGATAAAATAATATTTTGCAACAAGTAGTCAATTGAAATACTGTATAAAGTTTTAATAAAATCTTACAATACATACAATCAACATGTCAGTAGATACTATAGTTTTATATACTTACTAATAATAATTAATTCGCGAGAAAAAGAATGGGTGGACTGAGAAACGAATGCTTTAAATTTACGAGGCAATCTTCACGGCTTTCGGAGACAGATTTACGATCACTAAACCTCAAACGCACTACATCACCGGCTACACCTTGCCAGAATATGACCAGCCCGATTCTAGTAACTCGAATCTCGGTTCCAGATTATGCTAAGTACTCACATACGGTTTTGCTCGATAGTTTTACTCCAAATCGAGTAATAATTAATGTGTGGACCGCAAAACTTACAGCTCGAAGGCTCGCATCGAGCCGGTTGGATGGAATTGAATATATCGATTTAGAGTAAAACTATCGAGCAATGCTGAATGTGTGGATGAAAGCCCGAGCCGCGGGCTTTGCTCGACGTTATTGCTCGATCGAGCAAAATCGTATGTGAGTACTAATGGCATAAGCGCGAAAAGACAAAAATATTTCCCAGACCGTGCTTGTACGGCTGGGAATTTACTGGCCGGGAGAATACACAAAAAAGTGCTATTGTTATGAATAATATATCTATACTTATTATAAAACAAAGTCGCTTTTTTCCCCCTTGTCCCTTTGTTCCCTTTAATCTTTAAAACTACGCAACGGATTTTGATGACTCTTTCAGTGTTAGATAGCCCATTTATCGACGAAGGTTATAGGCTATATTTTATCACGCTAAGACTAATAGGAGCGAGGAAATAGAGGAAAATGGGGAAAAAACGGGGAAAATCATTTGAAAGGGCTAACTTGAACCTGCTAATCTCATGAACTACTGGTCCGATTTGAAAAATTCTTTCAGTGTTAGATAGCCAAATGAGGAAGTCTATAGGCAATATTTTATCACGCTAAGACTAATAGGAGAATGTGAAAAAAATGGGGGAAATTATTTGAAAGGGCTTATCTCGCGAACTACTGGAGCAATTTTTATGTTATTTGGCACAGATAAGAAGTAGACCACGTAAAGGATCATAGGCTATCCATTTTAATCTTTTTTTCAGTGGCTATATATTTTATACCCGTGCGACGCCGGGGCGGGTCGCTACTGTAAATATAATTTACAGCAGCTACAATAAAAATGTTAAAAAAGGCACAATATTGTAAATAGGTTTTTAAAGTTCCGCCTCATATAAAAGGTTTGCGGTGATAAAAATGGTGATACTAGTTTGTTTACGTATGAAAATTTCTTAGTCGGCACAAAATGATAGGAAAACAATTGATGAAAAATTTTTTCATTACAAGACATGAGCAAGGCCATTTCTTTTGGTTATGCAAAATAAAACAGATCAATCTGAATTAATATCTTAATAATAGTCACTAGTCAGGTATTTTCAATCTGTCACAGTTATAGTATTGTACAATTATTACGAGTATGTTACAAAACAAAGGAAATATCAAGTTAAGAAAAGGGTGTTATTTGTAATGTCCAGCAATCTTAGATTGCTTCCTTAAAATTAACTACTCTATGTGAGAAATAATAAGTAATTTTTTAATACCAAACAATAATATTTTTCTCCCGGATGGAGAAAACTATGACTTTCTTGTCCCAACTAATCTCGTTAGATAAATCGGTGGAAGTACAATCTACAAGACTCTCGAGACGTATACGTATGTATAGTTGTTCCCTTGTGACCTATTTGTACATGGGTATCGGCCATTATTCATTCTCCACTCACACTCACTCATACTTTGCAAGGAACATTGCGGCGTCAGTAATGTATTTTTCGCGGGAGAAGGATATGACGCGGAAACAATATAAAAATTTCAATATATATTATAATATATAATATTATATCTATGGACGCTTCACACCATGTCAGTCTGGCCCCGTGGTAAGTACCTGATGGACTTGTGTTACAGGTACCAGACAACGGAAATATATTTAATACTTTTATACTATACATATTATAATATGATTATGACGACCTCCGTGGCGCAGTGGTGAGCGCGTTGGTAGCTCAAGCCGGAGGTCGCGGGTTCGAGTCCTGCCGACGGAACAAAAAGTTTATAAAGTTCCTGGGTCATGAATGTGTATTAAATATGTGTATCTTATAATAAAAATCTTAAATATATGTATAGTATAAAAGTATTAAATATATTTCCGTTGTCTGGTACCTGCAACACAAGTCCTTCAGGTACTTACCACGGGGCCAGACTGACGTGGTGTGAAGCGCCCATAGATATATATATAATAAAGATTGTTATTATATTATACACATATTTAATACACATCCATGACCCAGGAACTTTGAAAACTTTTTTTTCCGTCGCCCGCGACCCCGGCTTGAGCTACCAACAGCCCACCAACTGAGCCACAGAGGTCGTCAAAAAAGTAAATCATAAGCAGCTTTGTTTCACAAAACATCAATGCGAAAACCCACAAAAATGACAAAGTAAGGTATATTTTGGCCACTTTTGTATTTTTCTATGTTTATCCCAGTTTTGGAGTCCAAAATTACAATTGCTACGAATTTGAAAGATTTTATTGTTATTAAAGTAAAGTCGTATCTACAATGGCGTACTCGTATAATAAAGAACTACCAGGTCTACCTATGCACACCTCATTCTTAAAGGCCGGTTTCAAGGCTTAACTCAGTATAGTCAGAAACACGGGTATATCTATAGACACAACAATATTTTAGCGATGTTTCAATACTTAGTTCATTTTTTAAGTAGAAGAACTATCCTTCAGGATCTCTTTTAGGGCTATTTCCTCTATAATGATAGAAGAAATAGCCTCATAACATTATGAGAGACGTGAGTCATAAGTCATGACTCGTGACACGCAAACGTAAGATATTACGTACTAAACCTTTCATCAGCTTTTTTGTTTTGCTCCTAAATTAGATATATTACTTTTAATAGTAGAATTACTAGAATAGCAATCGCCTTGACTTTCTTGGCAGACGGTCGGGTGATGTAGAGTGCGCTATCTTTGAATCAACGCCGCGCTCGCGTAGTAAACAGAGATCTCAAACAACACAATACTAAACAATGAAATAAGTATCGACGATATTTTGTGCAAGAACATTTTATTGTGATTGCACTGATACCATTTCAGACAAAGTCTTCATAGACAAAATATTAGAACTGAACCGAGAAAACTCAAAAGACTTTAATTGATATCCCACGTAAGCAAATGTAATATGTAAGTTTTGTAAGTTTTAGGATTAAGGCACAGTAGTCAACCAAGTTTTGTTCATTATAGAACCCTAAAACGGAACCCTAACCAGCAGATTTTTGTATATTTGTAGGTTAATAGTTATATAATTTAAGAGTACCCTTGTCCTACAAATAAAGCAATCCATATTTTAGAACCGTCAAGTCAAAGTATGAAATCCTTTCTATCTCTGTTAGCTACCACTTTCGAGATTTTTCGAAAATAAAAATGTTGTTCGTCTTAATGAAATGCAGCTACTCACAAAAAATTAGCTTGTTAGTAGTCACAAAAAATTAGTTCTAGGGCTCCCGTACTAGAATTACTAGACATGAATTGCAATCGGAGTGACCATTTTGCGATTTAAAAAAAATAATCATAATATTATGATTCATAATATGATTCTCCAAAGCGACCATTTTAGCCCCGCAGGTCTCTACCTGCGGGTAGAGTTGAGACTCTTCTCAACCGTAGAGGTATGTAGCTAGCGTAAATAAAGGTCCTTATTTCTCCTAAATATAATAGATACATAATATTATACATCTGTAACATCACAAATAATTCTGCCATTAGTGTTTACGTGAGAAGGAAACATTTTTGTCATAATTAACACCCACGTGTCTGGAAATATCACATTTACGCCCCAAGTCACATGCCGACGAAAATTGGTGAAATGCGAGGTATTTATTGGTGCCCGCCAAGAATTCGCTGTGTAAATTGGTAGCAGACAGGTACTTACGGACTCAAGTTTTTTTTATACAGTGTGTAACAAAAATAAGTGATAATACTTTAGGGTGTGTACGTGTTCCTTGTAGAGAGCTCAATGTGAAAGTAGCTAAATATATTATATACTAAATATACTATATTTTTATAAAGTAGCATATTTATAAAAACAAAGTATAATTGACCCTATTTATGCAAAATGAGTCCAATCCACACCATTGCCAAAATTGAGTTAATAATGCAGAAGTATTCCAAAATGGACCTTTTATCGACCCTATGAAGATCATGCAAATCTAACAATTTTGGCAGAACAAAACATTTTCACAACAAAGTTACCAACTAACAAATTAATGAGTATTGTTTTTTTAAAAAAGATCCAAGCTGCAGGGTCCCTTGAATTTTTTTTAAATTAGGCAAGTAGAATCATGCGGTTTGGTTCTCGTTTGCATATTAAAAAAGGCTTACTTCTCAATATTTTACAAAGACTCACGTCAGTCACGTGGGTGGTTTTTTGTTGATATAAAGGCGACGGGTCATTGTGACCCATCCCCGACACGACACAAAATTACTCCTGCGTAACTGGCCCGGTTTTATTGAAACCAGAGTGGTTTTGTGTATTGCGCACACACTTGGGCACTATAAAATTACTCTTGCATAACTGGTCGTGTGTATTGCGCACACACGAAAGTTACTACACGATCGTATAGAGGGGAAAAATCCAGGAAGAACAAGCCGAAGAACCCCATATCGATGGGTCCTACGTATAGAGGCGAAACTGCCGCTTGCGCCTTTTTCCAATTATATGACCAATGATTTCACTTTGCTCTAATCTATAATATCGTGAAAAATTATTTTTTTCTGTTGATTATTTTTAAAATAAAATTTTAGTCAGAAAGGCGTAAATGTAAATCTACGTCACGTATAAAGCCCAATCAGACGGTTCGCCCATCTACATAGCCAAAGCCAAGCGTCAGAGGAGCGGCGCGCGGGCGGAGGTGCCGCTTAGGCCGTTATACTGTGTTGCGGCGACGTCCGTTACCTTTGGTATGCTCGCTCGTTTTCAGCGCAGTATAATGTTTTTTTTATAATATAATAATAAGTATTTTAACAAAAATGCCGCCAGCAAAAAGAATGCCAATCACAAGGGCTCAAAAAATCTTAAATAAAATTATTGGCCAAAGAAAATACAGTAGTGATTTAAACACCGAAGACGAAAATAATGAAACTGATTGTCCAGATAAGATGAGTCAACCATTTTGTTGTTGTTATTTATTCTAGTGAAGTGATATTTACATATCACTGTTGCAAAATATTAACATTTAGTAGTAATTTAATGGTATACTTCGTAAAAAGGCGTGAACTCGCTTTCGCCCATTTACGTAGTTCAATTTTTAGGGTAATCACTTACGCCTTTGATTTAAAAATTGTATTTTTGGCATCTAATGAAACGCAACATGGTTTTTTTATTTATTTTTTTGAATGGTTATTTATCACCTTTTATCCTAAAGTAAGCAAATTATTACGTGATTATTAAAAGTCATTAAAACATACAGTGGCGTAAGTGCGTATGTACAGAAGTCTATCTTGTATTAAGTAAATAAATTATTTCATTCGTGTACGTTTTTAGGGTTCCGTACCCAACTTACTTCGTTGTCTGTCCGTCCGTCCGTCCGTCCATCTGTCTGTCTGTCTATCTGTCTGTCTGTATGTCTGTCTATCTGTCTGTCTGTCTGTCTGTCTGTCTGTCTGTCTGTCTGTCTGTCTGTCTGTCTGTCGCCAGGCTGTATCTCAAGAACCGCTATAGTTAGACTTCTGCAATTTTCACAGATAGTGTATTATAACTATTGCCGCTATAATAACAAATACTAAAAACAAAATATTTAATACTAATATTTAAGGGGGGATTCCATACAATAAACATTTTTTTAGCCTTTTTTGCTCTATAACGGTACGGAACCCTTCGTGCGCGAGTCCGACTCGCACTTGGCGAATTATTTATAAGGGTTTTTTTCTAAATCTATATTCGTATGCCTATTTCTTGATATCAGTGCAAATAAATATTTTTTGGTTATTAGTAAATGATGGTTTTAAAGTATTCATACATTTTCTTTGATTGCAGTTTCTCCTCTTCCTTCTGGTTCTGGTGCGGAATATGCAGTTGAAGATTTGTCTTTTGATCTTCTTACTAATACAGACTTACAACTAACAAGCGCTAATGATTACGTAGAGGCATCTCGTATTAATGACAGCAATACCAGCCATACATACTGATATGTAGAATTTGTTGTAGTTAGAATCGATAGAGTTAGGCCGCGTCGATTCAGAAGCTTGGCTCTACATATTTAGATCTGATCTCTTTTTCACAGGGCAAACCTTTTGTGGTCGTCGATATAACTTTTACATGAAATGTTTTTGGTGGGATTTCAGTCCTTTTTGTAAGTTGCTACTTGCTAGGCAGTCTTTTTAGTCTTTTTAGTGTTTTTTATTATTTTTTATTAAGAGGTTTTTAATTAAATATGTCCATCCCGTGTAAACTTTCATGTCCTCTTCTTATATCTATATATATAAAAATGGATTGTCAAATGTGTTGGTCACGCTAAAACTCGAAAACGGCTGAACGGATTGGGCTGATTTTGGTCTTAAAATATTCGTAGAAGTCCAGGGAAGGTTTTAAAGTGACACGTAGTTCACCGGGACAGCTAGTTATTTATAAAATTGATAAAAGTCTTATTTAAACTTCCATTACCCCCCTACTAAACTTATTTTACGGCGTATAACCAAATTTTGGCGTATTTCAGATATCAATAAAATATAAAGTATTAAACCTATTCAATTGAGACTTTGTATGTTCAATAAGTCTATTATTTACATTATATCCTGAGAATATAAACTATCTGGCACATCGGAAACCAACTCTACGAGGGTCAGATTCCACTCACCCCCATTTTAGGGGATGAGGGACGAAAATCACAAGTTTATGAATTTTTTTGTTGGTTGTATACTAAACTAAGATTGCATATCAAATTTCAGCTTTCTAGCACTTCAGGAAGTAGCTCAACATTTTGATGACCATCAGTGTGTCAGTGACGAAATCTGTGTATTTTGGACATCAATAAAATCTAAAGTATAGAAGATATTCAATTGAGACTTTGTATGCTCAATAAGTCTATTGATGACATTATATCCTGAAAATATGAACTATCTGCTACAACGGAAACCAATTCTATGAAGGTTAAAAAAAACGGCGAAACACTTCGAGAAAAGGTAGGTAGTGCCCTTGCGCTTCGCTTGGCTCGTCTCAAATTAAGTGGGTACAGAAAACGTTTAATAATATTTTATTTTTTGTTATGTTTGCTTTTTGAGAGATACTCTACTAGTAAAAGTTGTGATTAGATTATCATGTTGTTCCTCTTACTTTTTAAAAGTTGATTTTGCAGAAGAATTAGAAGTGGTCTCATTTTATTTTAATATTGTCTTACATCATATAACTGTCAACAAAAGGTTAGAAGTTGTCATAATTATATTTTTATATTCAATAATATTATTTATCATATTTTGTAGTAGATACTTGATTGCATTCTAAATTGTCGTTTGATTTCATGAAGAAATTTTTAGTTTATTATTGAACCTACTTCATTATATTGCCGCCTACAAACAATTTATCATAAATAAAAGCATGAAAAATTAAGTAGATTGTTTTATCTGTAAATTTACACACTTTAAGTTGAAATACTTACCTTAAGGTGCCGGGTGCCATCGAAATTCAATTCATTCAATATTTAGTAGTAAATTTACTACAAAATATTTAAACACTAAAAATTTTTTTTGTGTTTTAATATTTTGTGAAAAAAAAAATATGCAGGAACCTAGGTAATTACTATTTTAAGCTGAAAAATAACTCAAACATGTTAAATATTTTCGTATGAGAAAAAGATTTTGGTATTACGTGTGTATGAGAATTTCGATGGCACCCGGCCTCTTAAACATTCTAATGTATAGCACAGTATATGGGCGCAGCTGCGTTAAACTGAAATAACTACACAATGAGCAATACTTTCTAACTGATTCATTGTAGACAGTAAAACGTGATAACAGTTAAATAATTACGTGCTAAAAAAAACAGGAATCTCTTAAAATATTATATTTACGTTGAGCCTAGTAAAAGGGCGAATGATCATTTAAATCTGTTTACGTTGAACAATAAGCATATCATTATAGAAATACGACGACGTAAAAGGGCCGATGTGTAAAATCTCAAAAAATATTGAATATGCATAAAATTTGCTACCAGTAATAAGAAAAGCTTTAATTGATAAGGCTACATGCAAAAATTCACTAAATTCGTTAAAATAGGTCACAAGATATGACCCAAAAATATGGTTCTGACAACTTAATTGGCTCTCCTGTAAAATCTATTTTTTTCACTTACGCCAGTATACGTAGGACCCATCGATATCCAGGACAAGCAGTTGCCGAGTTATAAGCACTCAAAGTTTGACATTGACAGCTCGGCAACTGTCAAACGTCGAACAAAAGCGGCCATAACTCCGCTCCCAATAGGCCTAGAGGAACGGGGTTTCATATAACATTAAAGGCAACACCTCGGCTACCCTCTCCCCGAATTTGAACTAAATCGGTGACATCAAAACTTCAAGGACGAATCTTCTACTATACTTACATTACACATTCTTTGCATTTAATGGACAAAGAACGTCCGATACATATAATGGCTCATTATTTTGTAAAATGGCAATGTAAGATACTCCATTACTATATTTTTTTATTATTATTATTTTTTTTTACATTAAGATTTTTGCAACGTTGCTTGAAACCATCACTACTAATGCGAAAGTGTGTCTGTCTGTTTGTCTGTCTGTCCGTCTGTCTGTCAATCTGTCTGAATGTTTGGTATCTCTTCACGCCCAAACCACTGAACCGATTTTGCTGAAATTTGGTATGCAGAAACTTTGAGTACCGGGAAAGGACAATTCATCCCGGAAAAATGTACGGTTCCCGCACAATAAACGAGTTTTGGCGAAACGGAGTTGCAGGCATCATCTATTTTTAAACATCCTTGTAAAAACCAGAAAAAAGTAGGAGCGCCATATTATATCAGGTAGGTACTAACTGCCGAAGCATACAACAAGATATATTTAGGATATGCTCACCTAGATACAAAAAAATATTAAGTTTTAAATCTAAATAATTATGATTTTTTTTCATTTCAATCTTTTTTTTTGGGAATATAAGCAACAATATAAACTAAAAAATAATGAATATATATTTCATTCTATTACTACATAACCGATAGAAAAAAATGCCGGTTTTCTTCAAAATTTGAAAGTTCATGAGGCCTCAGTATATTTAAAGGCAAATTTTATAAGTTATTATTATTATTTTTAACAAAAAATTAAAACCGACTTCCAAGGTAAAAACAATAATAACATTAATATGAACTAAAAAGTATTAAATAATTTTTACTATCTAATGGTGCCTTTTTCCGAATTCGGCTAAACCTCAACTATTTCTGTATTCAATCTTCATTATTTTGAAGTCGGTACCAGATAGCTGAATCTTCAGTCCTCTGACAGAATATTTGAAACTTTTGGAACTGGCACCGACTTCAAAATTATGAAGATTGAATACAGAAATAGTTGAGGTTTAGCCGAATTCGGAAAAAGGCACCATTAGATAGTAAAAATTATTTAATACTTTTTAGTTCATATTAATGTTATTATTGTTTTTACCTTGGAAGTCGGTTTTAATTTTTTGTTAAAAATAATAATAATTTCACTCTTTTTAGTTACACTAGTAGGTAAACCTTCGCGTATATTTTACGTATCTTATTACAATTTGTCAAGAGTCACAACTCACACTCACAAAATCATATATTATCAGTGAAGTGAACATATTGTGCTAAGTAATTTAACAATTTTAATGCTTCAAGCCCCAAGCGGTCACCGGCGATGAGATAACAATAGAAAGGCTATTGTGTCTCGTTTTTCCACGATCGAAGGATCTATCAGATAAAAAATTGTATAAACTTGCATAGGATGTAGCGTAGCTACTCATAATATTTAATATTATCATAATTATTGACAGCTCTGTTCTTGTAAAGCGCTTATTCCACTTATCCTAGCTAGGAAGTCCTAGCTAGGATCCTAGCTTTCTAAATGTTATTCCACTTGACTAAATTTTTTCCGATTTAGGATCCTAGCTAGGATCCTAGCTTCTAAATGTTATTCCACTTGACTAAATTTTTTAGGACCCTAGCTAGGACTTCCTAGCTAGGATAAGTGGAATAAGCGCTTAATCAAGAATTCAAATCGATACTTAGTGCGCCATCTATCGATTAATAAGTACAACTGATTAAAAAGACACTCAATGACTTTGTTTTGTGTAAATGCTCTTTTTAAAATAACTTTACTTTAATTCTATTTGTCTATTTAAATTTTATAAAGTAATTAGTAAAGTATTCGATCTGTTGTCTGCCGCCACGCGCCACGCGGCGCGGCGGCGCGGCGACGCCGTCGCCTCTGCGGCGCCGACCGCCATGTATTAAACAAACAGGTGTTGTTATACAGTACATAATTATTATTATTAGTATATCCATACCTATGCCTTGTACTATTATTAATTCTGTGCCATGAGACTTGGTGACCTTAATGATGATGATGACGATGATGATGATGATGATGATTATGATGATGAATATGAATTGCATAGTAGCATATGCTTTCTGTTCTTAAAACAACGCCGAAACTCCCGAACGTGTATCTATAAGGAGTCAGGAGTTCTCTCAGCATCTTCGAAACCATGGTATACTTTGACCCAATATTTGACTTTTTGGTAGCATATTCTTAGTACACTTCACATAAAACCAAAATCACCATATGTTTCCATATAAATTTCGAGGAGTTCCCTCGATTACTCATGGATCCCATCATCAGGTCACCACTTTTGTGAACATGGTACCAAATTGGAGTGAAACCTAATACAACAAAATAAAAATTTCGAAAATCGGTTCACAAACGGCGGAGTAATCGTTGAACATACAAAAATAAAAAAAAATAAAAAAAAATATCCACAGCCGAACATATAACCTCCTCGTTTTTTGGAAGTCGGTTAAAAATCGTTGTTTCTATAACTAATTAGATGTTAGACATCCAAATCGGGTGCACAGATCTCATGCACGAAAATCCTGTTGACTTGTGTAATAAATCTAAAGAGATGGTTCGCTTTGGATTATATGTATCCCACACTAATATAGTTTTGCTAAAAGGAACCCTCCTGTTTTTGTTTAATTTTTGTTGGAAATAGTAGTAATATTTAACATATTTATGTTTGTACGCATAGAATAAATTACCAAATATACTATTGTAAATGAACTTTACTTAAAATAACAATCAGTTTTAAAGAATACACAATTTTAATAAAAACGGCTTTTTCTCAGAACTGTTATCGTGTGGATTGAGTCCGGTATGCATAAATGGGTCCAATTATAGTATATATATAACTCTTTGTGAAATAATTTTAAGTCAATAAATTATGAGGACAACAATAAGACATCGGTTTCAATACGAGTCAATACAAATGACGCGTGGCTTCTGAAATTCATACAACACTCGCACAATAGACCAGCCCTAACAAAGGAATTTATTAATAGCGAGGAATAAGGAGGACATTTTTATTTTGTGACTGAAAATCCTTTTTTTTATAATATTATATCATAGCTGAAAATATAAAAAATGATATAAACGGCCATGTTCGAGTCGAACTAGAGCAAGGGTTCTTTTCTATGTACTTTAAGAACATTTCTGTTTCTCTGTTTCTGATATTGATTTCCATTAAAAAAGGCAAAAATATCACGGTTGTTGTATGGAAGCCCACATTAATTATGATTTTGTTACTTGTTGTACAATAGCGGCAATGGAAGTACAATAAACATTTTAACTACCTAGCTATCGGGCTGTACGTCACAGCCTGGTGACAGACAGACAGCGAGTTCTTTTACATTTTTTTTACCCTATGGAACCCTAAAAAATATCCTTTAAGTAAACAGTGGCAGCATCATGAAAAATTGCCTTTCTAAATCGTTTGCTTTTCAGAAATAAATTATAATATTATAAGGATTAATGGCATATAACGTAACTCGTACATTTGCTACACTGTAAGTAAGATGGCAAAAGCTTTTTCTACTACTAGATACTGAAATTAGTTCATCGCGCGGGAACCGTACGTTTTGATAGGATTATAAAGTTATATCCTATATTCATTCCGGGATTCGATGAATCTGTATAATTATTTAATCAAAATCAGGTCAGCTCCTAAGCATGTTAGGGAATGAGAACAGACAGAAATACTTTTGTATTTAAATATTAATAACTAGATGTTCCGCGCGGCTTCGCTCGCGTAATTTAGGGATTTCACGGAAACCGTACATTTTCCGCAAAAATAGTCTATGTCCCTTGACGTGCTCTATTCTTCATGTGTGCCAAATTACATAAAAATTGCTTCAGTCGTTTTTGAGATAATAAGCAGTTCAAAAAATTTTCCCTCGTTTTTTCCACATTTTCCTCTGTTTATTCGCTCCTATTAGTCTCCGCGTGATAAAATATAGCCTATAGCCTTCCTCGATAAATGGGCTATCTAACACTGAAATTAGGATAAAATTTATTATTAAGCATATTATAATTATTATAATATTAGAATAAATATTTGGATAAAATTTTTCGGCGTGCATCAGTTGTATGATTGCCATAACACAAGTTTTTACTTAGCATGGTATTAGACGACGTTATGTACGCCACCTGGCTTTTATACTATTGTATATTAGTGCGTTCAAACAAACAAACAAACTCTTCCGCTTTATAATAATATTATTAGTATCTAAGATAAGATATTTCATTCCATGTAGCAAATCGAGTTGGACTATATTTTAAGCAGTGTTGTGATTGTTTTACCCCACCGTACTTTGTTTATTTATAGGGCCAAAGCGAAGTTTATAAATGTCAAGTTCTATATTTGTTCAGTCTGCTCTGTGGATAAAGAATAAGTAGATGATGTTTAAAGCTTCTTATTTTCTTCGTCTTCAGGAGGCGAACATTCACGTTTTCTTGTTTATGACACCTTTATTTATAAATTTTCACCCACCAGTAACAGAAATAAAATATAATCAGAGAGAATGTTAACAAATGATTATTATCACGATTTAAAATGCCTACGCACTAAGTTACTTTATTGGCTATAAACCAAATCTTGGCACGGGTTCAAACGAATTAATTGTGTGAAAAGGCACGTGAGTGAAATAATTTTACATTTCGGCGCCACAGTATTACAATCAACCAAACTACACTCTTGTGTAGTTTGGTTGGTAGTCATGACATTTCATGTATTTTCTTAGTCCACCTGTGACCACGGCAGCTAGAGAGTAGCTAAAACATCAGAAATAAGAAAAGTACAATGTCGCATCGCAACGATGTGGCTTCCAGGACTTTGATTTAACTTTCATTGCTTAAAAACATAAGAAATCATTACCTTTTATGATAGAGCTAATTACAGTGAATGAAATACCGAACAAAAAGCCAGCGAGCTAATCGCGAGCGGTATTGCTTCGTTCGCTGAATTGTTGCGCTCCACTGGCTGCACCACGGCTGCACAATGCACATAGCTTGTTGCGGACGACAACCGTACGTTCAATACGTCATATTATCGGTAATATTGAACAGCACAGATTTTCCACGTTGTATGTATTCGGATACATACAACGTGGAAAATCTGGGGGCACGGCAGTGCCCCAGCCAAGCTTTTTAGCAAAGGCAAGGCCGTACCATACTTTTCTCGAAGCGGTTCGCGGCTATTTCACACCCCCTTTATCTTCGATGTTAACAAAGCTAGGAATTTAGAATTTTGGTCAAACAAATTTTGATAAATAGTTTAATAGTTACGGATGGTCAAAGTAACTTCATTTTGTCACTGACTGACAGATCATCAAAATTCTAAGGTACTTCTAGCAGACTTAGAACCTTGAAATTTGGTACCCAGATAGGTCTTTATTGACAATGAAAGGAAAAATTATGAAACCGGCCATGTGCGAGTCGGACTGGCGTACCGTAAATTTGTATTGGAGCCCCCCTTAAATAAAAAGTTTATTTAATTTTTATTATGAATTATTAAAGTTAAAATATAATTGAGTATTTTCTGAAATTTTCAAAAACCTAACTGATACCATTATGGATATAGAGAAAATAACTGTATTTTAAAAAGATAAAACCGAATTCAAAATTGTACGTAATTGAGAATTAAAATTCCCTATCTCAAAAACTACTGAACAGATTTTGATGAAACTTGCAGTATTCCTTAAGTTGAATAATAGCTAGTATAATAAAAAAAGAATCATTTAGATCGGACTCGTAATTCCGGAGATATGCGTGCACAAACACAAAAACATACATACATACATACATACACTTTTGAAATTTGGCACAATTGTTCAGAAGCTGTTATAGATTAACATATACAAAAACTGGGCAGTTCGGGAAATATTACATACATACGCGTCGAATTGATAACCTCCTTTTTTTGAAGTCGGTTAAAAAGGGAAGAAAAATCGTGTTTGTTGTATGAGACCCCCATTAATAATTTATTTTATTTTAATTGGACTATTAGCTTTTATAACGACAACAGAAATACATAATTTGTGAAAATTACAACTATTTAGCTATTGCGGTTCTTAAGATACAGCCTGGTGACATACGGATGGACGACGGACAGACAGCGATGACTTATTAAGGCGCTATATCGAAAGTAATTTTACCGCAAGGGCAATTTTATACTTAATTTGTATGACTATAAAGTTGTGAATACGCTGCGGCCAAAAGCTATCAGCTCGCTCGGAAAACATGCGAAAAAACGTAATTATATTACGAGGTCACGACATTTTTGGTAACGATATCCAAAATGACTTATTTTAGATTGACAAGATAAAGAGCAACTCTCTAATGCCAAATATGTCGGTCTGCCTGCGTAAAGTAGTTGCGTTCTCTGTTTAGGGCGCCTGAAAACCCAGTTATCATGACCAAAAAAAATGAGAAGGTAAATGGCTGAGTAAGTTATATTAGGTAAGTACTAGTTGTTCTCATATCAGTAGCGTAAAAACTGACCAAATATTCGGTTGCGTTATGAAGCAACGAGCGTTCAAACATGCCTTATTGTGACCAAAAAAAATGATCAGGAAAATGGCTGAAAATTACAAATCGTAAACTGTCAGTACGTACTAGCTTATTGGCACCAAAACTGACCAAATATTTGGTTGCAATTCATAGTTATCGGCGACCTATGTCTGAACGTACCTATATTCTTCAAGTATTTTACTAGTTAAGTGCTTGGTTTAAAAACGAAAAACACACGCTTTTATGACCGGTGAGGAAAATTAAAATATGTAATCGCTAAAAAATCTGAAATCTCACCCTGCTCCGTCATCAGACTCTCACCACTAACCAAGTGTAGCGAATTAGGTCATCAGTAGAAAACAAATGAGCAAAAGCTCAAGGGTTTCGCAACAGCCATGGAAGAGTTATATTGTCCACCACGACACCATCATCGATCAGCTCGATGGTAGCAATTGCAATTATCAACGGACTCTTATAAACTTCATCATCATCATCATCATCGTCAGCCACTAAGAGTCCATTCCTGGACATAGGCCTCTTCCATTTCCATCATTTACGGCGATCTTGTGCCCACTTCATCCAGTTGTGACATATGTTATAAACTTACAAAGTTTCAAATCGATACGACAATTAGAAGTAGGCTGAAATTGAATTCCAAGATTTTCTTACATTGTGACTCAGTTACAGGTGAAGCTAATAAAAAAGCGTGTCAAGATACCCACACAGGTGAGATTCTTCGATTTATATATGTACTTATCATTATCCCAATAATCGTGATCGTAGGGTCGTGGGTTTGAATTACAACCCGGACCTTGTACCAATAAGTTTTCGACCAACCAATAAGTTCGTAACGAAAACCTGCATGTCTCAACTTTATTAGAGTAGGTCATCCCAGCATTAAGACGTGAAAAGGCTGAACCGTAAATTTTGATATCGCTAGTTACCTATCTATACCTACTAAAATAGGCACCAGTACGCGTAACTTTGCAGCTCCCCCTCTGACGCCATTAGATTCTTTACAATGACACGTAATCTTGTCTGCGTTTTCAAACTTACCTTGTTCTTATTTGTTAGACTTCGAAACGGTAGTAGAAAAAGAAAACTCTGGTAAGTTATTGGGAGTTTTTTAATGAAATATTTTATATTGCATAATCATCTTCTTCATCGCTGACATCGTGCCCCAGCGCTTGGCGAGCACCAGCAGAGTGACATTGATTTGTTAAACTACGCACCATTTATCAATTATTTATAATTTCTTGATTACCTACTACAAATATTATAGGAAATATTACAGGACACGACGCGTCGCCCGCGCGTGACGTGCCCCCGCGCGCGCGTTTCCCCCCGCGTTACCCCCTATCATTCCCCCGCGCCGCGATTGACCATTCTGCAACGATTTTAAATGGAATAAAATATGTTATTGAAATAAAAATAGCACCCATTTTTTTTGGTTAAATGGACTCTTCTAATAAGACCTAAACCCTGGAAAAAATTTGGCAGGAAGGTTTAATTGCACCCTGTAGGTTCACGATAAATCACGTTTGAACGATCGTTGCTTCATAACGCAACCGAATATTTGGTCAGTTTTTACGCTACTTATATGAGAACAACTAGTACTTACCTAATATAACTTACGCAGGCAGACCGACATATTTGGCATCAGAGAGTTGCTCTTTATCTTGTCAATCTAAAATAAGTCACTTGGATATCGTTACCTCCTAATCTATTATAATCATTTAAAAAATAACTAGGAGCATTTAAGCAAAATGCTTCTATACGATTTTGAGTTGTAAAGGTGTCTATCAATTAGACTAATTTCCTACAATACATCTATTTTCGTTTAAAAATAATCTTCAAATTTCGTATTTTTAAGAGGTCATTTCGAAAATGAAATGTATCGAGATAAAATGTGAAACTATTAGAAAAAACAAATAGGAGTTTAGGTCTTGTATAGTGCGCTGCATTCATGTACCGCTGGGTTGCCACCACCACTGGTTAAACTTATGTGTTTGACCCCGTAGCTGGCTATGCTTGCCGAAAGCTGGTCAAACGTGAATGCATTCTAAGTTTGTGACTTACCAGTATCAATATCTTCGTTTTCATTATTATCATTTTTGTTTTCATCGTTTTTTGTTACATCAGCCACACTGATTGGCAGCTGATTACCTGTGTATCAAACAGGAATGTACTTCTCACAGTCTTCCTTCCAGCCATGATCAACTGGCGACAAACTAGTGGGAGTTTCTTTGCAGGCATTATACAAATTTTGATATTATATTGATCCTTGTTAAAAATAAAAATACACGTATTTTTTCTTTTATAGTCACTCTAAGTTCCGAAAGTTATCCTACAAAACACTACAATTTACAGGACACGACGCGTCGCCCGCGCGTGACGTGCCCCCGCGCGCGCGTTTCCCCCCGCGTTACCCCCTATCATTCCCCCGCGCCGCGATTGACCATTCTGCAACGATTTTAAATGGAATAAAATATGTTATTGAAATAAAAATAGCACCCATTTTTTTTGGTTAAATGGACTCTTCTAATAAGACCTAAACCCTGGAAAAAATTTGGCAGGAAGGTTTAATTGCACCCTGTAGGTTCACGATAAATCACGTTTGAACGATCGTTGCTTCATAACGCAACCGAATATTTGGTCAGTTTTTACGCTACTTATATGAGAACAACTAGTACTTACCTAATATAACTTACGCAGGCAGACCGACATATTTGGCATCAGAGAGTTGCTCTTTATCTTGTCAATCTAAAATAAGTCATTTGGATATCGTTACCTCCTAATCTATTATAATCATTTAAAAAATAACTAGGAGCATTTAAGCAAAATGCTTCTATACGATTTTGAGTTGTAAAGGTGTCTATCAATTAGACTAATTTCCTACAATACATCTATTTTCGTTTAAAAATAATCTTCAAATTTCGTATTTTTAAGAGGTCATTTCGAAAATGAAATGTATCGAGATAAAATACATAAATCGTGTTTCTAGTTCTCTCAAACCTAGATAAGGCTATGAAGATAATATGTATATCTCATTACCAGATTTGTACCTAACATTTCTGAGGGTCCTATAGTATTACGTCAAAAAGGACAGTTTTTTCAATATAGCGCCTTAATAATAGAGTCCTTTTTTCATCCTTTGAGCAGGGAAACCTAAAAACTGAAAAATAATATAATAATAATATAATACTTTAATATTTATAAAAGATTTTTATGTTTGTATCTTTGCAAGAACAGTATGAGTTTCGACTGCATATTTGTTTTACGTACAAAAGGCTGTAAGTTGTACTCATCATATTATCAATTAAATAAAAAATTATCAACGTTAACAATGAAACAATAATAATTAAGTTCGATTAAAATATAAATATAATCAGTACTGCGATATACACTCCTTGGTCCTTACTCGCTCGATATAATATGGGAGTTTTTTTATCACAATATGAAATAAGGTGTGCTCCTTTCCTTCGAGGAACGTCGAGACGCTTACATAAGTGCTGCTCAATGGTAATGTTAAAAATTACCACCTTCAAGTATTAAAGCTTAAGGGTCAATTATATAATATCTCTATATATAAAACTCAAAGGTGACTGACTGACATGGTGATCTATCAACGCACAGCCCAAACCACTGGACCGATCGGGCCGAAATTTGGCGTGCAGGTAGATGTTATGACGTAAGCATCCGCTAAGAAAGGATTTTGATCAATTCTAACTCGAAGGGGTTAAAATAGGGGATGAAAGTTTGTATATAATAATACTTCTTAACGCGAGCGAAGCCGCGGGAAATAGCTCGTTATGAATATAATAATCAACTCAGAACTCAGAATTAATTACGTTACGTTACCTATAGAACTAACGAAGCCTCAATGAAAAAATATAAAGGAGATAGAGAATGGGTGCTAAGCTAATTAGTACATAAAAGTTATAACGTGACCTGAAAAGAAAGAAAAACCTTAAAAAAGAAATGAAATCCCACAAAAACATGAAATGTAAAAGGAGCCAAGCAAAATATTGCATAGCTATTAAATGCTTCGTAAAAAGTTTTCAGATCACATTCAATGCCAAGCCTTCAACTTATTTTGTAATTTAAATCAACATTTATTAAATGTACCAATTATAGATTTTTTTTTATTTTATCATTATTATAGTGGCTTGGCAATGAGCACTAGAGATATAATCAGCGACTAATTGGATTTATTGGGTACCATCGGCCACATGCGTCGTTAGTCGTTACATACTAAAACACTTTACGCTTGCCGTCTGTGTAAGTATGAACTCCTCCAAATATGCAGTTTTATATTCGTTTCGCTTGTGCTCATTGCCAAGCCACTATAATAATGATAAAATAAAAAAATAAAATCTATAATTGATACATTTAATAAAATATGTTGATTTAAATTACAAAATAAGTTGAAGGCTTGGCATTGAATGTGATCTGAAAACTTTTTACGAGAGAAGTATTTGATAGCTATGCAATATTTTGCTTGGCTCCTTTTACATTTCATGTTTTGGTGGGATCTATGTTGTTCAATATTTGTTCGATCATTTCTGAAGCTTTTTATAAGAGGTATGAGATTAATTTTTGATACAATTATATATTCGACGACACCAGCTGATAATTATTTTCAGTCAGAAATTCAGGATACCTGGACCAACGTTCTCTCAACTATTTTTTATCCATATCGTATGCTAGATGCCAGTTTTTTTTTTAACAATAAAGAAGTTATTTACAAATTGTATACCGTCAAGTTTTGCCACTTACCGCTATTTTCGTTAATATGTGACAATAACTTCTATTTCAACACAAATTGTAAGTAACTTCTTCACGATGAGCAATGATAAAAACTTGCACTTGGCGCTCTGAGGGCAGTTTTGTTACCGCTTACAGTAGGGACTTATACGAGTATAAAATATTATTTGTATGAAATCGAATCTGTGCCCTAAAGGAAAACAGTAGTGAATAAATCTACTATATTACCATACTCGTGTTTATATACAGTACTCAAGGTGAGAAACGACAAAACTTCACACTCCGCGCTCTGAAATGTGCAAAATTTGAATATTATGTGAGGTTTGGGTTTATAAAGCTATATAAAGTAAATGATTCATTGAATTTTACGGTAAGATATAATCTTAATATTGCAAGAACGATCTTGAATGTAAAACTTCGTCTTCGTCAAAGATCATTTAACTTAGTAGTTAGTATGCAACACAATATTCACCTGCAAAAGTTATTCCATTATAATATATAGGAGCGTCGTGGTTAAGTTCGTTATGAGCGACTTTTATCTGTAACTGCCTTGTATGGTGTATAGTTCTGATGAATGTATTAACTATTAACTTTAAAATCACTGAAACAGTTTTAATAAATATTATAGAGAAGTATTCAAGAAAACATTTTGAACAATCTAGGGTGATAAAAAAATTTTTTGTTGAGAGGATTTTAGCTACTATAAAATTAGTGTTAAGTATAATATTTTAAATGCTGTATGTAACATACAGTACTACAATTTTTGTTGTTTAGGGCAATTTAACTAATGACAAAATAATGATTTTCGGGTCAGCTAGCAATTACTATAATCAACTAAATTCGGCAACTCCTCCCCACACGTTAAATCTCGTTCATAACAAAACTCGCTCAAATTGGGCTGATTCTGTAATCTGAGGGTGTCGGAACTCGGACGTCATTACGTTAAATAGTGATTAGTATATTTCTTCATAAATTGTTTTTGATCTATCGCCCGCGATTTGTTCAATGCCCAATTGCTCAAACGCCATATCACGTTCAAGAAGTACCTATTCAAAACTTATTTATCATAGTTTATTTTTCAGGTTAGTTTGATCTGTAAAATGTATCGTAGAGTAACTAATACCACAGAATATATATTAGTTGTACCAACTAATACATAAATTTTCATCACACGTTTAATAATAAATACAAAATGTCTAATTTATTTTAAAATAAAATGCTTTTTAACTATCCGATGTTGTTTAATGAATATTTTTAGTATTATAATTGTTTTTTATTAAAAATGGGTAATTTTTTATAGTTTTTAACATTTAGAACAAAGTATGTAAAGTGTGTAAAATGTTTATTGAACGCCTAACATTCCGGCACCGCGATATCGAAGTTTTCTAAGTGCGTCGGTATATATACGACAGCTGAAATGTATCACGTGGGCTTCGGCCTGACCGAGAATAGCACCTTGCTCAGTCGGAAGATCTTCCTTTGGCCTCCATGCATTATTCCCACACTATAATATTAGGAGATTACCACAATTCATGGGATGTAAAATACTTAAGACATCAACTACGATAACTTGGCGCGCCCTTCCAAATGACTGTTTCAATGTGTGTAGTCACATCCTTATGAAAGAGTTTGTATGTAGTAAGTATTCAACCAATCACAGTACACGTTATATTTCACTTAATGTCACTTATTACCAAGATTTGTTGGTCAACTAATCATAACTAGCCTAGCGCGCAAGACAACGCACTTCAAACGTTTTGACAACGCACTTCAAACGTTTTGAATTTTGGAGGGGCGCGCCAAGTTATCGTAGTTGATCTCTACACCTCACATGAACCGTTATCCAAATAATGTTCGACATAGACATATAATATTATACAGTTTACGTTATAACCCCTCGAGAATTGCTGGTCTGATTGATGTCCCCGTACGTAACGTACAATTAATCGATCGGAGCGATCAAACACCTCCCATTACGCATATCAGTACTAGCATTTATCCCTATGGTAGGCTATTTAATTACCTTTCATTTAAGGCCATCCCCCGAACAAACGACCTTGATTGATCAAACATTTGACGCGTTGCCGAGATCGCACAAAAATCTTAATTATTTACGTCTTATCTTAGTTAAAAATTATCTAAAAAAATTAAAAAGGGAAATATTATATAGTTAATGAAATTGTCTATCTTTTGTCGTGTGCTTCAAATAAACGAAATTTGTAAATACTAGGGAGATGCTGCTGAAAGTATACTTCAATTTTAATAAATTGGTATTACTTTGGAGGCTAATAATCACGAGTATAATAAACAAAAATAGATAATTTAAAACGAGGAAAGAATTGTTGATATACAAAGGAGTAGTTTTCAAATTATTATGAGTTTATAAGGCTCTTAATACGGTAAATTACGGAATCTCCGTAGGGGAAGGTCCTTAAGGGTATTTTTATGACAATAGGACGAAACCTCGCAAAGAAAGAATGTTTTTTGCCAACCAGGTAGAGTCAATAATAAAATGCCTGCCACATAGGAGGCGAAGGGGGCTAGACCTTAGTAGTTAGTGTTTTTTTGCATAACAAGTACATATACATGAGTGCTTAAAATATCGCTAGTCCCTCACGAAACACACTGTAACATATCGTTTCTGAGTGCGGCAGCAAGTCTTATTTAAAGTTTAGGTTTCAACTTTGTTGCAACATATAATTATCGATCGCCAAATACGCTATGGGTACTAAACGTCTGTGTAATGTGTCCTTGTTATCCCGGGAGGGACAATTTGTGGGAGTTAGGGTAACTCCGTTTGACCTCGCAACTATCAGTCTTAAAGTACAGTTTAAATAGTACACAGTACACTATCTGCCCCTCTAAAGTGCCCCTTAGTTAAAGATATATTATCAAGAAATTGTTACTATGTTATACTATACTGACCTTGTGACAATGTCAGATAAGCATGAAAGTAAATACATTATTAAAAAGTTAGGCATCCTAGTAGTGTCTAACACTGATCCCAAGACTTAGTCGTAGGTCTAGGATGCCTAAGCTGCACTCACATATGCAGACAGACAGACAGACACACATACTCTCTCTGATCTCTCTCTCTCAATTAAACAAGATGAAGCAACAGTTATTATTTATTATGTTCAATGTTTATAATTGAAACAAAATGGACAAAATATAAGCTGTATAGTGTATGTCCTAGGAGATAATTTGGTAGGTTACTGATATCATTATTATTTTATATTGTGCTATATTAGAGAAGTTGAATTCCAGGCTGGTGGCGGACCTAAGTAATTTGGACGAGTTATGTCAAACACAGCCGACTGATAACAATTAATACAATAGACATAACTACCAGTACTGAGACGGACGAGTATTAATATCTGTCATTTCTTTCGGGTTTCGCCAGGATAAGGTAAAGGCTGGCGCGTTGGCTGGTTGAATTCTGACAGTTTTCTTTGCATGTGCCAAAATATAAACAACTAAATTTGTAGGTAACGACCCTAGCGACGACTTTTGTCATAATACGTCAAACTTAAATTTTTTACATCAGTTCTAAGTCGGCATACTCTATCATTCTGTCTACTCTGCAATTAACATTAAATTGACGTGTCACGTGATCCAACCAAATGACGTTTGTCTGTCAACTGCATAGGAATCAATTTCCTCGATGGTACCATGTACATGTATGTAATATTAGCCATATAAATTGTAAGGAAGATCTAGTTGTTGTGAGCTAAATCTGCCAACAAACTGTTGTACAGTTTGGCAGATACAAAAATGTATGTATAGCTGTATGTGCTTTTGAATAAACCCTTTTTTCATTTTCCATTTTCATCTTCATATAGGCAGAGTAGAACGAATGATATGTCTATTGTGATATAGGTATCCTAAAGTACCTACGCATACGTTAGGGTGATTTTCGATAAATTAAGGCCCCTATATACGGAGACGGGACTAGTTTTGTGTATTCATGTGTCTGTGCACTAGTCCGGTCATTTACTTACTGTGGCGCAGTGTCCCAAATTGAGTCTTGGCGTCTGAAATAAGTACACGCCATTGTTTCAAATCTTGTGCGATATTGTCCTTCCTTACGTCCTTACGTCATCTGTCCAGGGGTATCTAGGGCGTCCCACCAGTAGACTGCCGGTCACTTGCCTCACATCAACTCTTGCCGCTAGGTCATATTTCAACGAGTCCAGTCGGTCCTAGATAATTCAATTCGACCCTCCCATATACATAATATTAGAACCTTATCTCACTTAACTTGTCTGTTATCTGGGTTTGGTTTTCAAGATCATGAGGTTACGCTACTGTATGTATTCGTATTGTTTTGAAAGTTATATCCCCTTCGATAAATACTAAACTAATAAATAAACTAATACTAAGTTTTTAGCCCTTCGATTTGCCACTGTAAGATATTGGTTTACTATTTGTTGTTACTTGATAGTTGATACGTATATTGAGGTAAAGGACTCATTTAATATGAATATTGTGTATGAAGTATTAACTTAGAGGTATATTGCAACAGTTTTTAGGTTTCCGTACCCAAAGGGTAAAAGCAGGACCCTATTACTAAGACTTCGTTGTCTGTCCGTCTGTCCGTTTGTCTCCAGGCTGTAACTCAAGAACGATAATAGCTAGAAAGTTGAAATTTTCATAGATTATGTAAGTATATCTGTTGCCGTTGTAACAACAAATACTAAAAACAAAATAAAATTAATATTTAAGGGGGGCTCTCATACAACAAACGTGATCTTTTGGCCTTTTTTCCTCTATATCAATAATGCCAACAGGTAGGTACTTAAATTTTTCACAAAATCCTTAGTTATATGAGTATTTAATAATAATATTAAAATAAAATAAAAAATTGAGGGGGGCTGCCACAAAAAACATAATTTTCGGCCTAATTTTGCTCTATAATGGTATGGAACCCTTCGTGCGTGAGTCCGACTCGCACTTGGCCGATTTTTATGAATTAAAAATAATTATAACAAAAGTAAAATGTATTATTTGTAATAAATTAATGACTATAATCTATGAGATTTAAATAAAGCTTAAATTAAAAAATTATGATCTCAATATTTTTATATGATAAATCTGACTGACTGAATCAGAAAAAATAGGCCCAGTCCCATATAAAGGCAATACATGCGTTTACCGACTTTGTCGTATTTCCGAACACTAGCTTAATCTTTTCTGATTTATCTAGTTTTTAACACGTTCCCTGTGCCTGCACCACATGTGGGTCATTTTGAGTTTGAGTTCATACGTGTGTGCACCACATATGGGTCTTACCTCCATAGAAATTTAAAATATTTTTAAAGGATACACGTGTCAGTTTCCTATCGTTTTTTTGCATACACGTATGAACCATAAACTAGAAAAACTAATTGAACAATGTCCGAGGGACATTTCGATGGGGTTCCCAAGATATGAGTTAATGTTACTAGATTTTTTCAGTAGTATTAGAGTAAAATAAAACAAACTAAATTATCGATTACAATAAGTAAATAATAAAAAAGATTAATGACAAGCATTATAGCACGAGAGACAATAGCACTATTTTATAAAATCAGCCATTACTCCTCTTCCGTCAAGGGTCTTGAGCGGCGGTTTATTAAATGAATAAAGCCGAAGAAAACACCAAACCGAAAGTAGATATTCTGCTGTGTGCACGAGTTGATTGATAGGTATTATAGGAAACGAATTAATTATTGATTGATAATAATAATATCGTAAAACAAATGTTTTTCATAATGTGTGTTGATGAAAATATAGTCTACACAATATGTATGCATCATAATATGTGGATCTTTCAAAAAAAAATTAAATAAAACGGATTAGAGGGGCTAAATATAATTTTATGTTAAATAATATGTCATAATATACACTTTTCTTAACTTATTATAAGAAAACGTGTTTGCACGTGAGGCGTCTACCTAGCAAAATGTAGCTACACTGTTAACGTGTTAATATATCCATGTTATAGGTAATAGAGTTACATAAATAAGAACATAAACAATACCTCGTTTACTGTCTTTGATATTGTGTTTCTGTTGTTCTTTGATACTCATACTCAATCATATCTATACATATTTCAGTTGATCCTGACTGCTAAGCTTATGACTTATCCGACTAATATGATCGATGCCTTTCTTAGTTTGCATAATATTATATAATATTGAGTTTTCAATCCACACGCAAAATGAAGTATTCAGGAAAAAACTCTACATCGTGTCCTACAGTTGTCACCTACAAAAAAGTAATTAAAATTCTTTCGGGACAATTTATTCAATTTTCCTAAGAATTCTTTGTTTTATTACGAGGGTCCGAGCAGAATTCGCGTACAATGATTTAGTCAAAAATGTGCTTTTGGCGGGAAACGCAATTACGTGGGAGGGCAGACGTCGCCTCGTGGCGCTCAAAGATAG
The DNA here is from genome assembly GCA_905333045.1 of Lysandra bellargus. Taxonomy (NCBI): domain Eukaryota; kingdom Metazoa; phylum Arthropoda; class Insecta; order Lepidoptera; family Lycaenidae; genus Lysandra; species Lysandra bellargus. Next base: position 2,159,941 of record HG995344.1, read on the forward strand.
CCCTTATTATGACTGACAATAAATTTCCCTCAGCAGTAATGAGCTTAGATGAATATTTTAACCATTACTGTATTTATATTGTGGCTGCTACGGTCGTTTCATAAGTTGACGGATTTAAATTTTTTGTTCATGTTTATTTTTACTTTTGATCTTTTACATAAGCGGCTGAGGGAATGTGATTGCCTCAAAGGAAGATCTTCGAACCGAGCAAGGTAGCTCATTGCTCAGTCCTCATGTGGAAGCCCTCTTCATGACGTTGTATCGTCTCACCGATCTTAGAAACTTTGACAGCGCAATTCGGGGTTTTGTTGTAGTTTGGTCCGCTACACCGCCATAAAATAATCAAGGAATGCAGCTCGTGTCGTTTTTTCTGTCAAAAGGCTTTTCCAACATGTAGGATAAAGGCGGCTAGATTGATTAATTATTCTTATTCTTAGTTTAGTAAGACCGAAGGAATTGTATAATATTATAATGTTTAACATTTTTTTTAACCTGATAAGTAGTTTTCTGCACCAACACAAAATGAAGTTTTCTTTCCTCTTCAACTACTAACCGTTACAATATTTATATGTAAAACAAATAAAGATCTTACAGATCAAGAATTCAACGAAAAAAGCAAAAAACTATTTTCAATCAGCGTAAAACTTGTGAGAAGTTAGCGAGTTATTCCAGGCACGCTTGTGGATAACTCCAGGAGTTTGTATTCATTAGGAGAAATCAAAGAACCCATTACAACATTAGTGAACAAATCCTCTACGCAGTTTTCGAATATTCGAACCGAAGTAATAATAAATTCCCTTAAAATATTTTGATTGAGCAAAAATTTTCTCGCTAGTAAAATATTCATTCTTATTATAGGTAAAGAAAGTCGATGTTGCCTGCTGACTAGACGTTAGTTCTTTATATTATTAATGTACTTTTAAAAATGGCACCGTGTGAATTCTGTAACTAAAATAATCTATACCTACCCATTTTCAAATCGAAATATGTTCAGCAGTTAAAGTGTGAAAAAATTAAAGACAGACAGAAAGTAAGACACACTTTTGCCTTAGTAATAGAAAATAATATTTTTGGAAAGTATTTAATAGAAACGTACTTTTGTTTCGTAACAATATCAAATATTAGCATGATGGACCGTCGTTTGCAGTAGATCGAAGGGAAGGGTGCTATTTTTGTAGTCACTCGAGCGTCATGGAGACCAAGTAGGCTTTTACATTAGGTAAAGCTGATAAAAAATAAAAAGAGCATTTTTTATTTTAGTGGTGGGTTCAGAAACTGCTGCAGTTTTATTTTTTCTTAGTTCTTTTCTTACTAAGGCAAAAGTGTGTCTTACTTTCTGTCTGTCTTTAATTTTTTCACACTTTAACTGCTGAACAGATTTCGATTTGAAAATGGGTAGGTATAGATTATTTTAGTCACAGAATTCACACGGTGCCATTTTTTAAAATACATTAATAATATAAAGAACTAACGTCTAGTCAGCAGGCAACATTTTAAAGTTTTGAAAAAGAAAATATATATTTTAGAAAATTGCTTATTTATGTCAGTTATAAATATATTTTAGACAACAAGGACTAAATCACTTAGTTTAGTGCAAATACACTTGGGAAAATATGAAGCTTTATTTTTTTATATTTTAAAATGTCCCTACAGGCTTACTTAACTTTTGAATCGTCAGTGCTTTATATGGAAGCTTCTTTGGGATATACAAACATCCCCTATCTTAATCTGACAGATCCGATGACATTTCAATATATATGATTTATATACCATGATAACTAGACACAATATGTTGGAAGCCTACACAAGCTGATACGCTCGAGCTAGTCCCGAAATCCCCTCTTCCCCTCCCCAACTATTGAGGATACTTCAGCCAAATATGTATTGTAAAAGTTATAAAATATGTAAACTGATTATTGAAAATTATTGAAATAAATAAAAACAAAAAGGTTTTATACTAAAAATAAAAGTTTGCTTTGTGATTAAATTAAGGGTCCGTACACAAAATTTGCCGATTTCGCTGATTTAACAGACGTGATTAAACAGTTAAAATACAGTATTTCTATAAGTTTTAATGCATAACATGCAATATCATTTCAATTATAATCTAATGTTGGAGCAAGATTTTTTTTAAAGTATTTTTAAATAATCCAACTCAAACCCGCGACAGTTTTGTGATTTTTGCTGTAAAAGGTTTAGAATATCACCTGTTTATGGATTGTATTGACGTCTTAACGGTATGAAAAAAAAAATACAATGTATTGTTGAGAAAGTCGTCTATAAAATGTTGGAATTACTTTTTACCACTTTAATATGAAATAGTTGAGTAAAAAAATATGTAACTCGACAAAATTTTAGAGAAAATGGGCCAAGAATTGCTGTTAATTTCGGCAACTTGGAGCTGTAATTCATAAAAAGAAAACGACAGAAATAATCTATAGATAAAATTCTATCCAATTCGAGAAAAAAAAAAACAAATTGTGCCAAAAAACACGATTCAAAACAACCTAAATCTCACATTATATTACTCGCCGCAAGGCTCGAGTCGGCTTTCCGCGCTTAAATATATTTTAAATCTAATAATTAATATATATTTTTTTAAGTCTAATAAGGGGAAAAAACCTACATAACAGGTTGGAATAAGCATGTTAGCAGTGCACATAGGCAGGCTCGGCTTTGGTTCCAGTCCTGAGTATCTTTTGGTAGGCCTGGACAGGGTTTATATATAATAATATGTGTGAATCCAGAAAGATTTTTAAAGCAAAATTGAAGTTTTGTCAGGATCATGCTTTACAGATTAAAATGGATATTATTGCAAAAAATCATGCTGATTAAAAAAATTCAAAGTTCTGGAAAAATACAAACAGGCTGAATCCGAGGCCGAGTCTTCCTGTGTGTGTGGCGGGTATACATGATGCTGTGGGTATAACGTGTGCTTTTCAACAGCATTTTAGGTTAACTTCCCCTATAGCTGGGAATACCGAGCATCCAGATTGAGGCCCTCGTTCTACGTCCGACGTAAAAGTCCGATTCAGTGCAAAAGAGGTGGCCTCCATTATTAATAGTATGAATCGAGGCAAGTCGCCGGGGCACGATGGCCTCAGTGTGGAGCACTTGAGGCATGCTGGTGTACACTTGCCTCGAGTGCTTGGTATGTTTTTCAGTTTGTGTGTTAGTCATCAGTACCTGCCACAGACTTTGATGTCTACTGTTGTTGTGCCCATTATGAAAAATAAGATGGGGGATGCCTCCGACATGACCGATTATGGGCCGATATCACTGGCTACTGTGACTGCTAAAATTATTTTTATATTTCAGTTGATTTAATGAAAGTTAAATTAAGGTTTAATATTTATGACGTATAAAAAAAAAACTACTTGCTAGATCTCGTTCAAACCAATTTTCGTTGGTAGTTTTTATAGTAACGTACATCATATATTTTTTTTAGAATTATCATGCCCCTACTTTAGAAGTTAGAGGGGGGACACACATTTTACCACTTTGGAAGAGTCTCTCTCGCAAACTATTCAGGTTAGAAAAAAATAATACTAGAAACCTCAATATGATTTTAAAGACCTATCCATAGATACCCCACACGCATATTTTTTGCTTCAGTTGGATGACTATGAGGACACCTAAAATTTTTTATAATTTTTCCATTTTTGTATCAAAATCTTAATGCGGTTCACAGACTACATCTACTTACCAAGTTTCAATAGTATACCTCTTAATGTTTCGGAGAAAAGTGGCTGGACATACGGACGGACAGACAGACAGACAGACAGACATGACGAATCTATAAGGGTTCCGTTTTTTTGCCATTTGGCTACGGAACCCTAAAAAGATATAAACAACTATTTTTTTTTAATCTCTATTAACGATATTATTAACTATTGTATAGAGAATTCAAAAAATATATAACTAAGACGTTTTTATTTTTTTGAATATATTTTTCGTGGGTCAAAAGTACCCAAATTTGAGATTTTTCGAACCTTTAAAAATTCATATTTTTAAAAATATTAACTATCGTGAAAAGTCATAAGACCTTTTTTATTGGTATTTTAATAAAAAATATAAAAAAAATATCCGGCTGAAAAACAACAATTCCTTGCAATTGTTAAAACAATGTTTGTTTAAACAATATGGCACCGGGTTGCACCATGGCAACATGCATTTATATCATCAGGAGGGCAATTTGAAGAGGATCGCATAAAAAATTAAGGTGGAATAGTTTCCGGTAATCATGCGCCGACTCGTGCTAGTCTAACACTCTTGTACCATAATATTATTATGATTGACGTTTTGAGGGTCGATGCTAGGCCTATATCGGCGTCAATTAGCGATCATTTCAGCCGCTGACCGCTGTACTCCAACGCCCATCGAACCACTTCGCTGGCCATTTAATACACCGAGCAATTTTCAAGCATTTTTGTGCGTCCATCATGATATACAGGAAATTTAATTAAAACTCAGCCATTTTTCGATTCGTTTACGATCCATCACGGGAAATTAATTCGTCCGACACGCAAAAATAATGCGAAATAATAAATGCTAAAAGGATATTATGTTGTGATTTATTTTGAAACTGTTTCGAGAGTCCATTCGAAGCGGATTTACGATATGTGGAGATTAAAAATAAACTTTATGGACAGTTTACGAGCTATCGGTCTATCACATCCGCGATCCCATGTGAACTATTGATTAGGGATGCCACGAATAGTGAATTGGCCGAATACCGAATACCGAATATTCGACATACTTTTCAGGGGCGCGGTAGCTGGATTTAAGACAAGTCTCAACCTGTTTTCCTCGTTGCGTTTTCAAACGAGTCATTTGCGTCAAATGAGTTGGATTTTTATTTCAAAACAGTTCGCTTAGATCGGAAGGCCGATCCTTATAAGTGGTGGTTAACAAACGAAAAACAATACCCAAACCTTTCGGCCAAAGTTTATCTCCTAGAAGGAGCGTATATAGTGAGAGGTTATTTTCTGAGGCTGGTAACATTTACGATGAAAAGCGTTATCGTTTGCTACCAAAAAATGCTGAAAAAGCTTGTTTTTTTCCACCACAATTTAGCACTGATCAATTTTAATTATTAAAGAGTTATAATTTGGAAATAAATACATAATTTTGAGTAATTTAATTACAGCCGAATAGTACGTATTATTCAGCCGAATATCGAATAGCAAAAAAAAAAAAGAAGCCGAATACCGAATATTTGCCGAATATTCGTGACATCTTTACGTGATCTTTGTTCACATAATAAATATTGATCATCGATATACTTATCTGTGTTTTATAGATTTTTGTTAAATATTTATCTTATATCTTTAAACGAGCAATTCTTGTATAATATATATATATATAATTGGAATCTCAGAATCGGCTCCAACGATTTTCATGAAATTTAGTATATAGGGGGGTTTCGGGGGCGATAAATCGATCTAGCTAGGAATCATTTTTAGAAAGTGTCATTTTATTCATGTTTTATCGAATACCGAGCAAAGCTCGGTCAAATAGCTAGTGATATTAACAGAAGCGTAAGTATAGCGGGGTCCTGTATAAAAACTCGTTAAGGGTTACGTGGTAGTATTTAGTGTTAAAAAATTAAAGTTTTCATTAATTTTTGCCCCTGTGGCCCCTGAATATTAATAAAGACCAGATATAGCTGATAGCTCAATACCAAAGTAGTCAAATATTAAAGGTGGACGGACGGACTGAACGAAGTTATTTACTAAGGAACCGAAAAAAATCTCTCGTTTGACGTTTAGTTGTAAAAGCTAATTAGCTGATTTAAAAAATCCGGACTGAATCAAAATATTATGATGGATTCAAAGCAGAATCAGGATTCAGCGACGCCGAAAGTTATCCGCCCAATTAACAGTATCATTATTCATGACGCTGCTGCAGACAAAATTGATACTTTGATAAAAACTTTTTTGTGATACTTCGAAGGCGGTTCAAATTATGTATTGATTGTCATTTTCAGGGTCGCGCGATTAAGGAAATGAAAATTATAGTTAATGTACTTTTTACATTGGAATTGTCAATCTTATTTAGTAGTCAGTGTATAAGCTATAAATCAAATTAGGTACTGTGTAATGTGTACCAAAAGATGTATTTCGCTGCTTTTTACCTTATCTTTTTACTAAGTATGATGTCTTTACGTCTGTTTTTTTACTGCTAGTCGTAAGTCTCCCCAACGAGGGCCGATTATTTTGAAGGACACTTTATCCTGCAACAGCAACTATGCAACTTTGTTTATGAAACTTTTGCCAGGCAACACTATAATAATAATTATGTTGTGTGAAATCTGCTGTCAAGCGCCTAGTGTTGCATTGCAAGTCTTCTCGACCTGGCAAGGACGAGAGCAGGGGGTGCGATGAGGAGGGCTTCATACTGGTGGAGAAGAGGAAGAAGAAAGAAAAATATCCATAGTTCCATACTATCCGTACTAATATTATCTGTCTGTCTGTCTGGAGCAACGTATTATTGTTTGTTAAAGTAATCTGATCTCAATAAATAATAAAAATATAGTTTTATTTTGATTAATATAATTTAAATATAATACTACTAGTTGATGTCTGCTACTACGTTGCGCCAGACAGACAGAGAGACAGACATTAATAATAATTATTAGTACGGATAGTTTAAAACTATGGATATTTAGCCGACTTCCAAAAAACGAGGAGGTTATATGTTCGGCTATGGTTTTTTTTTTTGTATGTTCAACGATTTCTCCGCCGTTTGTGAACCGATTTTCGAAATTTTTGTTTTGTTGTATTAGGTTTCACTCCAATTTGGTACCATGTTCACAAAAGTGGTGACCTGATGATGGGATCCATGAGTAATCGAGGGAACTCCTCGAAATTTATATGGAAACATATGGTGATTTTGGTTTTATGAGAAGCATCCTAAGCATATGCTACCAAAACGCAAGATTTTGCACCAAGATATACTATGGTTCCGAAGATACTAAGAGAACTCCGGATTCCTTATGGATACAAGTTTGGGGGTTTAGGCGCTGTTTTAAGAACTGAAAGCATATGCTACTATACACATTACATTTATCATCATCATCATCATTACCACGTCAGGGTCACCAATGTCACCAAAATTGAACATAACAAAATATTCAACCTTATCTCCAATAGATATGAGCGCCGATAGGTAAACGGCCGGCGGCGGCGCGCCGACTTTCTGTGGTCGGCGGCGGCGGTGCCGTCTCGGCGGCGTGCCTCAAATGCGACTTTCATCTGTTTTTAGGGTTCCGTACCCAAAGGGTAAAAACGGGACCCTAATACTTAGACTTCGTTAACTAAAACAATTAAGCATTTTCAGCATATTTTTGCTCTCTATCGGTACGGAATCCTTCGTGCGTGACACAGCGAACATTTAATTCTTCTAATGACGACGACAAAGACGCCATTTTGAAGCAAGCGTATATTTCTCCTCTACACAATAGACCATCGCTGGCTCATCAAAATATGGCACATGCGATGGCTATACAATGGTTATAATGCATCTACACGATAGCCGCGTTCAGTTGCGATCTAAGCGTCTTTCAAGATGGATATGTAAGCATTAGCCATTGCGGCAATGCAAAACGCACATTTTTAATTTTTTTATAACTTCACCAGACAACCTAGTAAACTTCTTATCACTTTCCCTCCTAATATGAACCTTCCCTGAACTTCTACGAATAATTATTTCGAGACTTAAAGTTAGAATAATGATTTATGGTTAATGATGATAATTATGAATGTAATAATAGCATCATATGCTTTCCGTTCATAAAACAACGCCGAAACTCCCAAACTTGTATCTTTAAAGGGTCAAAAGTTCTCTCAATACCTTCCGAACATTGGTATACCGGATAGATACACCTCAGTGCAAAATCTTACTTTTTGTTAGCATAATTTATTATTATGCTTAGAATACTTCCCACGAAATCGACGTCACCACATGTTTTCATATAAATTTTGAGGAATCCCCTCGATTACTTATGGATTCCTTCATGAGGTCACGATTTTTGTGAACATGGTACCAAAATAGGATGATACCCTATAAACCAAAAGAAAAATTTTGAAAATTGGTTCACAAACGGCGGAGTAATCACTGAACACAAAACAGACGGACAGATATCGAAGTATCAGTAGGTCCCGTTTTTACCCTTTGGGTACGGAATCCTAAAAACGAACATAACAGTCATAACACTCTTCCTTCATTTTGAAAGTCGGGTAAAATTTTAGCCTATGTGTACTCTGATGTATAAGCTATGTCATTGTAGAGTTTTATTAAAATCCGTTCAGTAATTTTTGATTAAAAGAGTAATAAATATCCATACATCCATATTCCATACAAACTTTCGCCGTTATAATATTAAAATATTTAAACTTCATTCATTATGAGAGTTGAGATCACGTACTCGTCATTTTGAATGAAATTCGAAAAATTCTGCGACGTCCTCACTCGACCGTGTTCGGGCACTGCAGACTGTGGTATGATGGGCAACGTGTAGATGCGTACCGCCATCGCTAGGCCATACCCTTTGATGTGCGGCCGAAAAACTGACACCGACGCCATTCCACGAGCATCGCTCGCGCCATCGGCCTACGACACCACTACGTCCTCCACACGCTGGACCTTCGTGATGGTTCACTACGACGGGTCATCGTGTAGAGGCGCTATTACCATAACAACGAGTTCGTTCGTACTGAATACTGATTTATTGAATCTTATTCCAGATATGAAAATTGTATTCCAGAGTGGAAGACGCTGGGAGCTGTGTCACAGTCTTTACTTAACTTGGCTTAGTATTGAATGATTTACTTATTTCGTATTGAAATTATCTTAAATATGTCCTATTTATAAGCTTTTGAATGTGTATGATTTGAAAAAAAAATCTTTCCTCTCGCTCGGCGCGCCGCTGCTTTTTCGCGGCGGCGGCTGCGCGGAGAATTGGCGGCGGCGGCTGCGCGGAGAATTGGCGGCGGCGGCGGCGCGCCGGCGCGGCGCTCATATCTAATCTCCAGAGCGTAAGGCACACATATGACATTACTTCTGAGAAGTAAGTTGCTTCGATAATACAAGTACAATACCCGGCAATAAATATTGCACATCGACCTTTGGAAAGAGACATTCGGCTAATTTCGGTTTCATAGAGCGTTATCTTTGTCACCTATTTGATATTATGTCAGTCGTTGTTCAAATTCAATAGAGTGCAGTCGCGTCCAGTTCAAAATATATATCTAGAGTTGTTAACACCCCTAAATTTGCTACAGCTGTAATTTTCCAAAAGAATTTTAAATACGTAAACATAATTTGAACACCCTTTTTATTTTATTTTACCCGAATATAAAGCAATAACTTATAGAAAATTTGGTGTATTTTATACAAAGAATAATAAAATTGTCAAAAGAAGCAAACCTTAATTGTTTTAACAGCTCCTAATATATACCCGACTTTTTGTATTTCGTGCGTAAGAGATAACGCTCTACAAAACCGAAATCAGCCGACTGTCACTTTTCAAAGGTCGATGTGCAATATTTATTGCCGGGTACTGTAACATGCTAGAGTGCACAGCTGTCACACTTACCAATCGCGGCCACGGGCGGCCGTAGACTTCTCAAGCGATACTATGTATTACAATAATAAAGATAAAGTTTAAAATTATATGACACTGAAAGCCTCGCCACTGCTAAAATTCCGGTTTGGCGCGGCCCTACACTTCGATTTTTTTTAAAGGTATTATTTAAAATTATCTGCAGCTGATATTATATTTTTTAAGTGTGACTGTTAACAAATTGTAATAAGATACGTAGAATAGTATACAGGTGTATTAGGGCCGATTCACACCGGAATGGCGGAGGCGAGGCGAGCAGTTTCAGTGTCAATCTTCATTGTTGTACATAGTATCGCTTGAGAAATCTACGGCCGCCCGTGGACGCTCGTGGCCTCTTGCGGCCGCCGGCGGCGTCGATTTCTCAAGCGATACTATGTATTACAATAATGAAGATAAAGTTTAAAATCATATGACACTGACATATGACGCAGTTTCAACTGCTCGCCTCGCCTCTGTCATTCGGTGTGAATCGGCCCTAATCTACGTATAGTACGCGATGATTTTACTAGGTAACTAAAAAGAGTGAAATTATTATTTTTAACAAAAAATATAAACCGACTTCCAAGGTAAAAACAATAATAACATCCTTATAATATGTTATATGAACTAAAAATAATTAAATAATTTTTCCTATCTCATGGTTCCTTTTTCCGAATTCGGCTAAAACTCAACTATTTCTGTACTCAATCTTCATAATTTTGAAGTCGGTGCCAGTTACAAATGTTTCAAATATTCTGGCATCTGGATTCAGCTATATCTGGTACCGACTTCAAAATTATGAAGATTATGTACAGAAATAGTTGAGTTTTAGCCGAATTCGGAAAAAGGCACCATGAGATAGGAAAAACTATTTTATAAATAATAATGATAAACACGTTATGCAGTGATTTAGTAAAAGAAAAAGTATTTTGTAGTACGCGTGGTATTTCACATATTATAATCTTCCATACCTATGGATGATTAATCAGTCAAGAACAAATCAAGAAAAACGTTTAGCATATCAGCCACGACACGAATTTCGCGTTATGGACTTTTTGTGATTGCCAGAACGCGTCGTGGCTGTTTCACTGTGACCACAACGCGTTGTGAGCTTTTTTTCGCTCACTGAGCGATTTCGGTCATTGAGCGTAACATATCTATAGTAGCCAGTAGGACGCTCTGCTCCTCTCCTTGCTGATTACTCTACCTTGCTCTAGGCATGTCCTTCTACAGGCCTGAACGGCCATGGGCATTGCCAACCTACTTCCATATCAGCGTACTAATTCTCTGAGCGATGTCAGTAATGTACCCATGTACCATCGAAGAAATTGATTCCTAGGCAGTAATTGACGGCCCTACGCACGCCCTACGTCATTTGGTTATGTCAATTCAATGTAAGTCGTGATCTATCGAGTGTCGGCTGGTTCTGACATAAAGCGTCCAAAATACCGCCATCTGCCTAGGAATCAACTTCTCTGACAGTACATGTAATATTGTCATATTTTATACGCTCTCAGAAGCACCAGCGAACGTTTCAATTTCCTCAACTACCTACATAATATTATTTTCACAAACTCCCTGTCTAGTGGAGTGGCTTGACCGCTGTATTTTATTGGCTGTAAAAATTTTATATAAAGTGTCGTAACTCGTAAGAAATACTTTAGGTACTTAGGTACGAAACTCCTGGCAATTTTGTAATTTAATTGCTAGTTTTACGGAGTGCATTCAGTTAAAATAAATAAATTGAATATATAATATTTTGTTTTGTTTCAGTACAATATTTCTAATTTTAGTTTAATTCTTCTTTTCAGGTAAGAACGTGGTTTTTGTATCGTATGAAGTTAAGTTCTTCTATTCTAATGGAAAATGTAAGTGCCCAACATTAATTAGTTTACCCACCATAGACTAAGGTTTACCTAATTCATCCGTATATCAAGATTCATGGAGAAAAGGCGATTGTAACATATGTATTATACCTATTACGGCAAATTATATTATTATTCGTATTTAATCTTCTATGTATATAAAAACCGGCCAAGTGCGAGTTGGACTCGCCACTGAAGGGTTCCGCAGCAGCAGTAAGGTTTATTTCTATAAAATTAAAAGGTTTTTGATTTACTTTTATATATTTTAGTTGATTTAATGAAAGTTAAATTAAGGTTTACCATTTATGACGTATAAAAGTAACTACTTGATAGATCTCGTTCAAACTAATTTTCGTTGGTAGTTTTTATAGTAACATCATATATTTTTTTTAGAATTATCATGCCCCTACTTTAGAAGTTAGAGGGGGGGGGGGGCACACATTTTACCACTTTGGAAGAGTCTCTCACGCAAACTATTCAGATTAAAAAAAATGATATTAGAAACCTCAATATGATTTTTGAAGACCTATCCATAGATACCCTGCACGCGTAGGTTAGACGAAAAAAGTTTTTTTTTGTTTCAGTTGTACCTATGGGGACCCCTAAAATTTTTAATAATTTTTCCATTTTTGTATCAAAATCTTAATGCGGTTCACAGACTACATCTACTTACCAAGTTTCAATAGTATAGCTCTTATAGTTTCGGAGAAAAGTGGCTGTGACATACGGACGGACAGACAGACAGACAGACAGACAGACAGACATGACGAATCTATAAGGGTTCCGTTTTTTGCCATTTTGGCCACGGAACCCTAAAAATGGATTTTCAAATGTGTTATTCGCGCTAAAACTCGAAAACGGCTGAACGGATTAGTCTTAAAATATTCGTAGAAGTCCAGGGAAGTTTTTAAGTGACACGAAGTTCACCGGGACGCGTATTGCCAAACTGTATACTGACCCAGACCGGGGTTGCTCTGAGTTCGATCGCAGTTTGCCTTTATAGTTGAAGAGCAAACTGTATACCTATTCAGAGCGTGTCTGAATCGAAATACATTTTGCTTTAAAATACTTGAGCAAAATACATACGAGTCTAGACGTCCATACTTTTCGGCGTCTGGTGTAGTATGTAATATATTAATAAAAATCAGCCGAATGCAAAGAAACATTGAAAAAGATTGATGGTTAATGTGGTAGTTGTAGTTGATTAATGATTACATTTACTTTAATTATGATTATACATGATTACGCAAATTTATGTATTAAAGACACTTTATTTTTCAATATCGACCCCTTTCTGTGACCCCTTTAGTAAGAAATGTAGTAAAAGCCAAAATTCGATGTTACAATACAGGCAAAAAACAAAAATAGTAATTATGACATTTTTCTGTTCTTGATTCATTAATTTATTTGTTTGTTGTTGATTGAAGGAACCCTTTATTATTTTCAGTGAACATCGATTACAAATAGGTACAATTTATTGTGTCAGTCAGTACATCTTTCTTATGAAAAATTAATAAATACTGTCATTGGAAACACTTACATTTTTTTTAACAGCCTGTACCTATAATTGTTACAGTTCAAATTTTTACAGTTCAATTTTTTCAAAATACTTACTCGTACAACGGGTTTTCTTTCGTTATAACCCAAAATAATTTACAATAGGTATGTTTTAGGGAAAGTTGTTCAGTTTCATGGATAGGTATAACAACCACACACAACAACATAACAAAAATATACGGGAAATTATTAAACACATTGTATAGGTAGTTCCAGATATTCGCATGTCACAGTTTGCTTTACATACAAGCGAGCAAAGTGCATACCTACTCAGATTGGTCTGAGCTCGTATATACTTTGCTCCAATTTTCAATGAGCGCGACGTAGTTCAGTACAGACTATGGACGTCTGGGTCAGTATACAGTTTGGCAATACGCCACCGGGACAGCTAGTATTATTTAAATTAAAAATATTACCACGGGGGACGGTCTGTTTAAAACTTTATTTTAGCAGCGCCATCTATTAGACGAACGCTGTAACTCTAAGATACGTTACATTGCTAAAATTGCGAACCTAACTCAGCTACGGGACAAGTTAGTTCAGAAAGGCTTTCATAGATGTCGCTTTTGGTATAATGATAATCACGGAGCTAAATATGTACTATCAGGGAAGTTGATTCCGATGCAGATGGCGGACCTAAGTAATTTGGTTGCGTTACGTCAAACCCAGCCGACTGATCACAGCTAACAATTAACATTGAATTGACATAAGCCGACCACATGACTTAGGTCCGCCATCTGCATAGGAATCAACTTCCCTGATAGTACCATCGAGGAAATTGATTCCTAAACAGTTGATAGACCAACGTTATTTGGTCGAATATGTCAATTCAATGTTAATAATTGTGATCTGTCAGCTGGGTTTGACGTAACGCAACCAAACTACGTAGGTCCCCGACCTACATAAGAATCAACTTCTCTGACAGTACATAATAAATAATAATATTATTTAGCTCCATGACAATATTCTATTTATCCTACTTAATTCTAAAGACAAAATTTGTATAGATCCAAGTAACTTGTAGGTAAGTGTATGTATGGATGTTTGTTACTCTTTCACGCAAAAACTACCGAACGGATTTTAATGAAACTTTACAATAATATAGCTTATGCAGCATCAGAATAACACATAGGTTACAATTTTAACCGACTCAAAATGGAGGTGTTCTTTTTTTTATGTTCAACGATTACTCCGCCGTTTGTGAACCGATTTTCAAAATGTTTCTTTTGGTGTTATCATCATGGAGGTTATTATCCCAATTTGGTACCGTATTCATATAAGTGGTGACCTGATGAAGGGATCCATAATTAGTAATCGAGGGAACTCCTCAAAATTTATATGGTAACATATTGTGGTGACTATAACAGTTTCGTGAGCAGTATTCTAAGCATATTATGCTTCCAACAAGTAAGATTTTGCACCAAGATATGTAACCATGGTTCGGTAGGTGAGTGAGAGAACTCCTGATTCTGTCATAGTCTTTTATTATAATATTACTTAGGTAGGTACTTACATCATAACTAGATGACGCCCGCAACTCCGTTTCGCCAAAATCCGTTTATGGCGCGGGAATCGTACATTTTCCGGGATAAAAACTATCCTATGTCCTTTCTCGGGACTAAAAGTATCCCCATGCCAAATTTCAGCAAAATCGGTTCAGCGGTTCGAGCGTGAAGAGGTAACAGACAGACAGACAGACAGACACACTTTCGCATTTATAATATTAGTATGGATATGGATACTGCAGTGTACAGCCGCTAGTTATAAATTATAATAATATAAATACTAGCGGCCCGGTACGTACTTCGCTAAGTACTGTTTTTAAATCATTGGTCAAAAAATAAAAATTTAAATCCCGTTCTTTTTCGATTTTTTTTCGTAGCTGCGTGCATTCCTAATGCGTTACAAAATATGTGGTTTTGTGTACTTTTTTATTCGTAAAAAAATTACAAAGTAGACAACAACCTCTCGGTGGCACACAATGTTTCTGCTTATTTCGGAACACATTAGTTATATTAATATTAAATCCCTTAATTAAATAGTTTTGGAAGAAGATCCAACTACATAGTATCATTATCAATGTATGTAATGGAACAGATGGCGTGGAGACAGTTGCTTGGAAGTTGGAATACATCCAAGCATTCACAATAATTACCTTGTATGAACATGTTTGTATTACGATGTGTGCCAGATAACATTATTACATCTAAACAATTTACCGAAACGACATAAAAATCAAAATAAACCTCCTGTTTCTTTAACTTTGGACATCATACATTAAGGGCCTTCCCTACGGAGATGGCGTAATTTACCGTATTTAGAGCCTTATATAAACTCATAATTTGAAAGCAACAAAGTTATAATAAAAATACAGCAATAATCTTCAGTACATATAAACATTCACTTCCACGTTTTAAGTTTTCTATTTTTGTTTATAATTATACATATGATATCAGCTTCCAAAGTAAATCCAATTTATTAAAATTCCAGCATACATCCAGGATCTCCTTAGTATTTACAAATTACTTTTATTTGAAACACACGCCAATAGATCGACAATATCATAAACTACATATTCCATGTTTAAATTTTTTAGGTCAATTTTGAACTAAGATAAGTAAAAAAATAGGGTTTTTGGTGCGATCTCGGCAACGCGGCAAATGTACCTATGGTCAAGGTCGTTTGTTCGGGGGACGGCCTTAATGAATCTTGTTACAGTACTCTTACCAAAACAAAACGAGTAACAAAACTTAAAAATATTATACATACCAATCTGTGATCGAAGATACCAATACTTATTAAAAGGATTAGGATTTTATCCCCGCAAAATGTACAGGATGTAACAAAACAAAGTTATAATTTTAGGGTGTGTATTAGTTTCCTGTATAGATAGAGTTCACCTTGAAAGTAGCAGCGCTGAAAGTTTTTTTTTAATTTTTGTGTGCGCCAATCCATGACGCTGGGGCGCTTGCCCATACAAATCTCAAAAGTAACCTTTTGCAACGCTGCTACTTTCACAGTGAAATCTATATAAAAGACGCATACACAGTACAGACCCTAAAGTATAATTGCTTTGCTTTGTTATACCCTGTTTCGTCTTCGCGCGATAAATGAATTTCGGCACAGCAAGTTTGCGGGCAATATCTTGTTTAGAAATAACATTAAACGTTGCCGCTAATTTTAGTCAAAGTGTGAGATAAGTTGGGCCTTGTATGAAGCTGGATGTAGGTCACGTATGACGTTTCCAGAATAACTTGAAAATTCAACCACGTGAGAGGGAAAACCCTTGCTGGGTTCTGTACCATCAGCCTATCTCTTTTCCTCCTAATAATGAGCCGTTTAAAATTTTAGTTTATTTCGTACATGATAAAAAACAACCTTCCTCCTTTCATAATTTCTGGCATCAGCGAGTATGGTTCAGCGCAAATGATGGCGGGGTAACCGTTCATTATTGCGTGCTCGGATTCCATGATATCAAAGTGTGTTTGTCTGTCTGTCTGTAACTTATTCACGACCAAACCACCGTGATGCTGAGGTACGAAAACACTTTGTGTCCCGGGAAAGGCCGAAGACGAGAAGGACATAGGATACTCGTTATCCCGGAAAATGCACGGTTCCCGCGCGATAAACTAATTTTGGCGCAACGGAGTGCGGGCGTCATCTATAATTTTATACAATTTATTTTTCATTTCTCGCGACCAATCTCCATATTATTTCGTCCACATCGATAACAGAAACAGAGACAAACACACTTTCAAATATTTAATATTAGTGTGTAGAATTTGGACCATTGTTAGTTTCTCAATTATCACAAACAGAACAGATGTTCTTATTAGGGTTTCGTATTAAACAATACAACTGGTAGTTTGGTACAGAAATGAAATTAGGTTGGCATTATCTACTCGTACCAAGTACTGGCGCGTTTGTATCAGCCTGCTTTAATTGCTCGTAACTAAAAATATTTACTACAGTCTACATTAATATGTAGACTGTAGTCAATTCTATCTATATTAATAAAAATGAATTTTAATTTGCTGGGCTCGCCTTAACTCGAGAACAACTAAACCGATTTGGCTTCATTTAGTCTTGAAAATAATATATTCGTGGACGTCCAGGGAAGGTTTACACGGTAAGAAAATTTAGATGTTAAGTAATACATATCCCACCAAAACATGAAATGTAAAAGGAGCCAAGCAAAATATTGCATAGCTGTAATACTTCTGTCGTAAAAAGTTTTCAGATCACATTCAAGCCAAGCCTTCAACTTATTTTGTAATTTAAATCAACATTTAGTAAATGTATCAATAGATTTCTTTATTTTATAATTATTATAGTGGCTTGGCAATGAGCATTAGAGAAATAATATAATATATTGGGTACCATCGGCCACATGCGTCGCTACATACTAAAATGCTTGCCGTCTGTGTAAGTATGAACTCCTTCAAATATGCAGTTTTATATTCAATTTGTTTCTCTTGCGCTCATTGCCAAGCCACTATAATAATTATAAAATAAAGAAATCTATTGATACATTTACTAAATGTTGATTTAAATTACAAAATAAGTTGAAGGCTTGGCTTGAATGTGATCTGAAAACTTTTTACGACAGAAGTATTACAGCTTTGCAATATTTTGCTTGGTTCCTTTTACATTTCATGTTTTAGTGGGATTTCATTTTTTTTAAGGTTTTTGGTTCTTTTCTTTTCAGGTCACGTTATAAATTTTCTGTACTTAGCTTGGTTCTCATTCTCTATCTTTTTTATGTTATTTTTTGAGGCTTCGTTAGTTCTGAGTCGATTATTAATTATTAATATTCATATATTTTGATATTATAAGCTTAAACACTTACGGATTTTGTCGCGGAGCACTTTTATTAATCCCGACAGGTGGTCTTTGGGTAGTTAAAGAACTTCAAGAAATTGGACACCTGTCACCTCAGTCCACCCGTGACCACGGCCGCTGTAAAGCAGCCGAAACGTCGGGATTAATAAAAGTGCTCCGCGACAAAATCCGTAAGTGTTTAAACTTATAATATCATGAGTGATACTCGCGAAAGCTTGAGAAATCATCAGCTTAAAAGTCAATTAAAATATTCATATATTTTAACTGACTTTTAAGCTTTAATACTTGAAGGTGGTCATTTTTAGCATAGGGTTGAATCCACAGCAGCCTACATAGCAGCACTGATGTAAGCATCAACGTTCCTCGCAGGAAAGGAGCACACCTTATTTCATGTGATAACTTATAAAACTCCCATATTACGAGTATATATCGAGCGAGTAATTAAGCGGAGTGTATATCGCAGTACTGATTGTATTTATATTTTAATCGAATTTAATTATTGTCTCATTGTTAACGTTGTTAATACTATTTTTTATTTAATAAATACCATTTCATTATAACAAATATGCAGTCCAAACTCATACTGTTCTTGCAAAGTTACAAACATAAAAATGTTTTCTTTATTTAACTAACTACTATATATTATTATTATGTATATTATTTTTCAGTTTTTCGGTTTCCCTGCCCAAATGATGAAAACGGGACCCTATCTATACTAATATTATAAAGAGGTAAACTTTGTTTGTATAATTGTAATGAATAGGCTCAAAAACTACTGGACCGATTTTAAAAATACTTTCACCATTCGAAAGCTACATTATCCACGAGTAACATAGGCTAAATTTTATTTTGGAAATAAATAGGTTTCCGTAAGATATTTGGGTTTTTCGGACACAAGGTGTAAAAAATCAACCAGAAAAGTTACTTATTTCGCGTACGCTGCCTAAACTATAAAAGAATATAAAAAGTATTTATCTAAATTTCATATAATTTGGAGGTTAAGCTAGTTTTAATACTTGCTCCTAGTGACCGAAATTCTGAATCCCTAGCTTTGTTAACATCGAAGATAAAGGGGGTGTGAAATAGCCGCGAACCGCTTTGAGAAAAGTATGGTACGGCCGTGCCTATGCTAAATAGCTTGGCTGGGGCACTACCGTGCCCCCAGATGTCTGGTCTCTGGTAATATGAAGTTGACGGTCACTTATATAATATGCAATCATTAATACATCAAGCCCCAAGCGGCCACATCCGGCCGCGATAACAATAGATAAGCTATTGTGTCTCGTTTTTCCACAATCGAAGAGTTTTATATCTGGAACTATAAGGCCCACTTGCGTAGATCTGAGTTAAAGTCAACTCTGAGTTAAGCATCATGTCATATTTGTCACTCACCAAGAGTTAAAGTTAACTCTGAGTTAAACATCATGTCATATCTGTCACTCACCAAGTGAGTGATAGAGATGACATGATGTTTAACTCAGAGTTAACTTTAACTCAGATCTGCGCAAGTGGGCCTAAGAAATTTAAATATTTATTAGTTCAGGTATTCGAAATTTATTATATTGTAGCAGTCGCTGTCGGTAGATGTAAGTTATCTGAAAAGTAGTTATTGGTGGATCGCGATTAAACAGTTATCGGTGACATGTTATGATGGCGAAACTAGATGGACTTGGCGACAACAGTCAAGCAATTTTCCAGCCACACTCAGAGATACAATGATGATTAAAACTTTAATTTAACGAAGAGTTCGACAGATAATGTATCGATTCATTTAATTACAGTTAAATAATATTCGTCACTTGAGAGCGGCAGTTAAAGCTGTGCGTAAAAAAATACCGAATCCATACTAATATTATAAATGCGAAAGTGTGTTTGTCTGTCTATTACCTCTTCATGCCCAAACTGCTGAACAGATTTGGCTGAAATTTGGCATGGAGATACTTTGAGTCTCGGGAAAGGACATAGGATACTTTTCGTCCCAGAAAAAGGCACGGTTCCCGCGCGATAAACGAGTTTTGGCGCAACGGAGTTGCAGGCGTCATCTAGTTTAAAATAAAACAAATGCTTTTTCGTAAGCTAATATTTTATTTCAACAATTAAACGGCCATTACGATCGGCACCGTAAATAAAGGCTTTTGGGCTGAACGTGAATGCAGGGCGCCCAGTCCGGGCGGGGTTACGTAACCGGGCAGCGGTCGATACGCGGCTTTTGACAATCATCTCATTGGGGGCTTCGATTTTGGTCCCATTCTGTGAATTTTAAAATAATATATCTAAGATAAAAAATGAAGTATATTATTATTTCTGGCTATATACTTAATATACCTCGAAATTAAGCACACGATGACAATGATTGAGTTAACACAATAAGTAAATAAGTTGGAGCCTATTGGTACACAATTCGCCACACAAATAATAACTTGGACTCTACTAACAATATAGAGTTAACATTCTATCTTTGTCCACCTACAAAGTATATACATTTTGTCTATACATTGTAATTTGTAGGTGGATAAAGAAGAATATTACGCTACATTGTAAAATATCCACAAAATCTTTCGCTTACACATTTTTTCTAAATAGCCTACCTCAAAACAAATTAGTTTATGAAAAAATAGATAGTAATATTATTATGTGATAATTTAAACAGAATGACAAGGTAGAAACATTACCTAACTGATTTTTTTATGTTTGCATGGATTGTTAGTATATTACGTAATTTATACTTTTTGGTAAAAATTAATGAGTTAAAACTTCGCAAACTATTAGTTTTGCGTAATTTTGCTCTAAACATGAAGAAATAATATTATGAACACTATTGTTTTGTTTGCACAATACACAGTATGAGATGTAAGATCCTAATTGTAATTTCAACTTTCATTTAGTTTACGTTATATTAGGGTTAACTCAGCTAGATATTCTTACTTTAAAAAAACTGTTATCACGTCAGAGCAAAGTTAATTTAAACAACAAACATACATTTGAAATTAAGGTCACGTAAGAAAACTTGAAATTTTAAGCTTAGCGAAAAGTTTTTATTGCAGAAAATCTTATTTATCAACTAGCGACCCCGAACTTAATACACCATCTGCCACACTCAGAGACGAATCCATACTTCTATATATATATATATATAAAAATGGATTTTCAAATGTGTTAGTCGCGCTAAAACTCGAAAACGGCTGAACGGATTGGGCTGATTTTAGTCTTAAAATATTCGTAGAAGCCCAGGGAAGGTTTTTAAGTGACACGAAGTTCACCGGGACAGCTAGTAATATTATAAATGCGAAAGTGTGTTTGTCTGTCTATCTGTCTGTCTGTTACTTCTTCACGCCCGAACTGCTGCACCGATTTTGCTGAAATTTGGTATAGAGATATTTTAAGTCCCGGGCAAGGACATAGGATACTTTTTGTCCCGGAAAAATTTACGGTTCCCGCGCGATAAACGAGTTTTGTTGCAATGGAGTTGCGGGCGTCATCTAGTAATTACTAAATTATAAATGGGTACATGAAGATTGCGGCATAAAGCCTCATACATTATCTGACAAACTCTTCATCAAATTTAAGTTTAACCATCATTAAATGTCACTATAGCGGCCGTATATGTTTAAAATATTCTTCCCCTCTTTTTCCTTGCTGTAGTCGGATAAAAAGAAAGTATCATTCAATAAGTTACAAAGTTTTAGCGAGTTGGTCTGTAATTGTCGTGGAAGAGTGCCAAGCAATTTAGTTTGAAGACGGTCCAGGGGGCTCTCGCCGCCTAGATATTGCCCACTACAAGTCCTTTAGATAACGTTGCTGATTTGCATACTTATTATCGAAATTCCGATTACATTAGTGCTATTTGCGAATTATCGGAATTAGTTTTAGGTGATTCTTTTAGCTTTGAGTATTTTTTTTTTCGCGCATCACACTATAATTACGGAAAGGGACAATTTTTCTGCATCATTTCATTATAAGTCCATATTTTAAAGCGGGTACGAATACGACCCATTGCCAGTTACATTTTATTCAATATAGAAAATGTTTAAATTATCTTGTTATAATATGAGCATCTCTATAAACAAGCTTAGTTATATTTTCATTACATCAACTTAATTAAGAACAAAAAAAACGATAAAGAAAAATAAGAAAACAAAGAAAAAGATTTTATCTCATAGTAATCTCGAAAATTGCTCAATTTGTTCTTATAGTTTGATGACAAGTCTAATCCTACCTAAAAACCCCAGTGAAAAAATTAGGATGAGAAAAATAAGTGCCTAATTTATTTTTTTGTTATATTTTTTCTTCAATCTTATAATATTTTTTTTATTCCATCATTATTTTTATTAAAAGCCAGTTATTTTGAAACCTCTTTACTTTTATAGCCACTTTTAGTCCCATTAAAAAGAGGGGTGAAATTTTAAATTCCTTTGGAGCAAATTCGTATCACAATCCAGAATCCTAGAATATTATATTATTAGGGTTGGACCTCATCTGGCAGCACGGAATAGCCTTTTTCCGTCGCCCTTTCTCTTTCTATCGCTTAGAAATGCCATTTGCTAGACCGAGACAGAAAGCATAATGTGATAGCCTCGAGGATTCCGCCGCGTGCTATCGCATTATGCTTTCTGTCTCAGTTTCTCGATTCCGTGCTGCCAGATGAGGTCCAATCCTTAATCTTCTAACTAGACCAAACAAAGTTCTAATAGTCAAAGTTTCTGCTTTCGACTTTTCCACTGCACCTCATGAGCGAATGCTCAGTGAATACTGACCAGACTAAAAATAATATTGATTTGATGATGTCAATGCTTTATTTCAGAGTTCTGAATTACTGATTGGTGACAACTGACAACGTTTGAAATAATACCAGTGAGATGAAGCTTATTAGAGATCAACTACGATAATATGGCGCGCCCCTCTAAATGACTGTTTCAATGTGTGTAGTCACATCTTTATGAAAGAGTTTGTATGTAGAAAGTATTCAACCAATCACAGTACACGTAATATTTCAGTTAATGTCACTTATTAAACCAAGATTTGTTGGTCAGCTAATCATAACTAGCCTACCGCGCAAGACAACGCACTTCAAACGTTTTGACAACGCACTTCAAACGTTTTGAATTTTGAAGGGGCGCGCCATGTTATCGTAGTTGATCTCTACTTACAGTTCATGGCAAGACAACATTTGCCGGATCTACGGTCAAAATGCAGAATTCGTTTGCAGCGAATGCTATACATATCCATACTAATATTATAAATGCGAAAGTGTGTCTGTCTGTCCGTCCGTCTGTCTCTTGCCTCTTCAAGCCCGAACCGCTGAACCGATTTTGATGTTATCTACATCAAAATTTTACTTTTAGTCCCGAGAAGGGATATTCCACTGATACATTTTATGCCGGGAAAAGTACGGTTTCCACATAATAAACGAATTTTGGCGCAACGGAGTTGTTTGAGAGACGGCGTCATATAGTAATTATACATATTTGCATAGCATACGCTGCAAACATTCATTAGACAACGACAGAGCGCTTTATGGACTACAAGTCCCGGAAAATCCCGAATTAATTAATTTATAATGTGAGCTGCCGAAATTAAATTCAATCTGGATTTACAAAATTACCACTTAGCTTCAACATTGCCGGATATGTTAATTTAATCAAATTGTTACATAATGTCATCATTCATCTTAGTTAAAGTTTGGTTAAGTTATAGTTTAGGTCAGGGGTTCCCAATGTTTTTCAGCCTGCGGCGCACTTACAAGTCAACATTTTGTCACGGCGCCCTACTTTACCTAGGTATTACAAAAAGATACATAAATAAAACACATTTAATGATTATAGGTAGGCTAAGCAAGTAAATAACAATAAATCAATATCATTCTTCTGCATGCTTTGTATAATTCATAATATTATAATTTTATTTTATAATTGAGTTACAAGCTGGCGGTGGCGTGACGAGCTGGAGGCGTACCAGCCAGGCTGGCTATCGGTGGCGCAGGAGCGAGAACAGTGGAAGATCCTGGGGGAGGCCTTTGCCCAGCAGTGGGACATATTAGGCTAATAAAAAAATGAGTTATGGATAGTGATGGAGGATCGACTCACGGCGGCGCCCCTCTTGCCTTTACGCGGCGCACCAGGGCGCCGCGGCGCACAGTTTGGGAACCCCTGGTTTAGGTGACCACATGGTATGCTGACAGTTTCGTTGACATCAAATTATTATCAATGTACTTGCTATGATCAAGCTTTTTTTATAAGTACTTAGATAAATACAGGTTAGATTTTAGAACATTGGTAAATCATGCTACTGGATGAAAAATATTATGGTGTTTGATAAAATATTTTCATAAAATTTAATGTAAAGTACATACATTTTACATTTTAGAGCATCTTAAATTTTTGTCAGGTATTTGGTATAATAAAAGTTTTTTTGGAGATCTGTTAATTATAGTTATTACTTACTAGATGACCCCAGCAACTCCGTTGCGCCAAAACTCGTTTATCGCGCTGGAACCGTTCATTTTTCCGGGAAAAAAGTAGCCTATGTCCTTTCCCGGGACTCGAAGGAACGAAGGA
Organism: Lysandra bellargus; assembly: GCA_905333045.1. NCBI lineage: Eukaryota > Metazoa > Arthropoda > Insecta > Lepidoptera > Lycaenidae > Lysandra > Lysandra bellargus. The sequence continues at coordinate 2,184,363 of HG995344.1, forward strand.
CAAAATCGGTTCAGCGCTTTGGGCGTGAAGAGGTAACAGACAGACAGACAGACACACTTTCGCATTTATAATATTAGTATGGATTATCGACTGAAGAAAAACATAAGTTTTTTCTCTCTAAGATAAAATAATTTGCTATTTTCAGACATTTCGTATACGATTACAATGCAAATATAAAAGCATCTTATATAAAACCAGCTCGATAGTTTATAGAAAAACTAATATCCGATCAGAAATTGCTTTCTGCATTGTTATTAGCATTTGTACTCGAGTAAACGGAGCCACATACGTTTTCAATATCTCGACCGACTATATTATACAACTACAGCGTTTCATAATTTCTAAAACTTTAAAAGTAAATGCAAGAACAAATTATTATTTTCGTAGATCTTGCTGTAAGAGCCTCTAAAAGTCTTCACTCGCGGAGTGAAGACTTTTAGTCGGCCGATGCCCGATAGTTTGATCGAAAGATTTAATCAGTACGAAGATTTATGAAGATGCGCACACTAAAAAAAATGTATCGGCCGATAATAATATACTGAAACGCCAATTTGGTCAAACTATCGGCCGATTAAAAGTCTGTAGTCAGCGGGGGCTCTTAGTTTCTTGAATTGATCTCTGTAGCAGTATTTAATCACTTAATAATGCTCATTGTTTATTAATTTAGCGTTAAATAGGCAGTTAAGGCTATACACCCAAAAAAATTTGGAAAAAAGTGCACCTGCCCGAAAAATTCTGTATCGCCAGATCAAGCGGCGTTGCGCCATATTGTGACAATTTTGTGTGCTTTCATGTATCATAGTCGTTTCTCGTTTCATCTCGTTTATGTGTAAACTGCGCTGTTATAATAGTAGGCACTTCCGAATCTCAGATTTCCAGTTGTAACTTGTAACAGACCGCAGACCGCAATAGCTGAAGTATCACTTTCAGAACTTGGGCCTCAACCTCATACGAGTATTATACGTAATTGAATGTTACGACATAGGCCCCGATTCTCGTACATCGAATGTCATTTGCAGTTCAGTCACTCGCACCGCGCACGACTAATATACAAGACATCGACAATTTAACTACTACATACTAATCAAATCAAAATCAAAATTGTTTTATTTCTGAATAAATTTAAAACAAATATTTTCAGAATGTCCTACATGGTGCCTACCAATTTAATTATATTAAATAATTAAAAATAGTACCGTATTTTAAAGCATAAAACCGTCTTCAAAATTGTATGTAATTGGGAATAAAATTCCCATTCTCACAAACTTACTGAAACAATTTTGATGAAACTTGCAGTATCAACAAAGGAAGAATTACTTAAATCGAACTTGTCGCTCTCCAAAGCTACATAAGTCCGATTTAAGTAATTCTTATGCGAACACAAACATAAAAACATACATACATACATATTTTTGCTTGGCACGTCAATTGTTCAGATGCTGATATAGACTAATATAATATACAAAAACTATAATAGTGTTGCCTGTTGGTTAGACAGGATGGCCTCGAGAAGAATAGTTTGTGTTTGAAATGACATTCGATTGGTGAGGATCAAGGCCCTAGTAGAGTAGAGTTGTTACTAATAACAACTCTACGAGCCTGAATGTATTACGTATGAATCCAATAGTAAATCAGAAGTGATGAACTAGTTTTTGGCACTATAAAATTACATTTAAGTGTACTGGCTATATATATCGCTGGCCCCGGGCAATAAAGCGGTAAACGCCGGTTACGCTCTTTTTAATGTTATTTGATTTTTGGCTTCTCTGAGTAACGGTCTATCACCCCTAGGCCCTATTTTTTCATTCTTTTTAAATAACATTTTGGGTATAATAAATGACAACAACTTTATTGAATAGAAAACTCTCTTATGACTAAAACTGTATTCTTGCATTACTCTATGAAACATAACTAAAAAAAACCGTTGAAGATACGATACAGCTAATAAGCTTTCGCTGTGAGATTCCTCAGAAGAAGGGAGTAATCGGCTGGTACGCTCGAAATCTAAAGCGAAAAATACGTCGTATTATGTTCTTACAGTCGTATTTTTCAAGCATTTTGGTGTTTTTATAAAGTCAATAAACAATGTTGCAATTGAAACAATATCGCTTATTAGTTGTATTATACATTTTTTCAATTATTTCAATAATTTTTTACACTATTACAATTAATTTATATGGTCAAATAGGTTAAAAAATTAACTTTGATATGACACTTCAAACGCTTGTTTTGGACCACTGTACGCTGAACTATAAACAAATTAGCTTATTATGTAAATGATTTTTGATATATTCGTTTACATTATTATTAGTACTTTAAGTTTGTAAATGTACCTATGGCACTATGTTACGGCACTTAGTCATAATAATTATTTATTTAGTACTTTTAGATCATTTTCAAGAATGTTCGTACTTTGGAAATCGGTTTTAAAATGTTTGTAAACGAAATATATTTTTCGCTGCGAATACAACATACTAAATAACCGCCTACACGTGTGAGTTTTCCAGTTTAGTAACACGCCGAACTAATGTGGTTAGTCCGAGTCTTAGTAATAACATTACGTGTACACCTAATTCTGTTTTACAGGCACAAAGGGTGGAAATGTACGCTGCTTCTTTCTGTGTAAACTACAAGTTACAACAATCACACTAATATAATAAAGGCGGAAATCACAAGATTGTGTACGTTGGAGCGATTTTAACAAAACCCTGGATATCACAATAATTTATTTTCCCTAACATACGGCGGGTCACAACTCTGTCACAAATGACTGGTACCGACTTCAAAGTAATGAAGACTGTAGTATGTACAGAAATAGTCGAGATTTAGATGAATTCTGAAAAGGTACTATTAAAGAGTAAGAGTTATTTAATACTTTTTAGTTCATATTACTATTGTTTTTACCTTGGAAGTCGGTTTTAATTTTTTGTTAAAAATAATAATTTCACTCTTTTTAGCTATCTACAAAATAAGGCTTTATGCGTAAATAACCAATACGAATGTTAACTATTCACATTATGTTACTGTAAGCGAAATTGGGTAAATGCTTGCAGTATCTAAGCGATGCTGCAATTTCCAAACTTTTATCTTTAAAGGTTCAAGAGTTCTGTTCTGTGCCTTTGGACCAAGAGACACCTTCGTATGAAATTTCTCTTATTCGTAACATATGTTTAACTTACTAGAAACAACATTTTAACCACCATGAGTGTTTTGATAAATTTCAAGGATTTCCCTCGATTACTCATAGATCCATAGATAGATCACCTCACCACTTTCGTAATAATTGTTTTACAAAATTAAAATTATATCCTATACAACAACACGAGAATTTTGAAAATCGGTCCACAAACAGCGAAACCATAATCAAAAACAACTGCTTCGATGCAAAATATCACGAAAAGTACCAATAATTGGGTCATAGTGTGATGACCCATGGTATAATTATGGTTGTAATGATGATGATCAATCAAATTGATGTGTTAGCTTGTGCTTTCAGTTATTTAAACAACGCCGAAATCCCCGAACCTGCACCTATAAGCATTCAAAAGTTATTTTCGGTACCTTCGGATCCAGGGTATAACCTGGTGCGTAATCTTACTTTTTGGTAGCATTTACCTAGAATGCTTCAGAAAAAATCAAAATCACTATATGCTTCCATACAAATTTCAAGGAGTCCCCTCGATTCCTCAAGGATCCTATCATCAGATCACCACTTTTGTGAACTTGATACCAAATTCCAATTAAACCCTATACAACACAAAAAGAATTTTGAAGATCGGACCACAAACGGCTAAGTAATCGTTGAACATATAAAAAAAAAAGATACATACACTATACAGCCTGAACGTATTACCTCCTCCTTTTTGGAAGTCGGTCAAAAACAAAATGTTGCTCGCATCTTTGTGCAAAACACTTTTGGATACAATTTATCTTACATTTTCCGAGGATAATAAAAACTACGTTGTAGGAATTAGAGACTCAATTAGGGAATGCAATTTAATTCTCGCGAGATCTTGTTTTCACGAGATCTCGGCCTCATCGACCTCTGCGAGATTGATTTCGGTAGAAAAAAGGCGAATATTTTTTATTGTTATAATTTTTTATAATAGTTTTTTTCAATTCTCTCAAATATTGTTAATATTTGAAAAATAAAACCAACAAAACTGCTAATCTCGCGAGACCTCCAAGTCGCGCGATCATGCGAGATTGATGTTCATAATCTTACGAGATTTGAATTCCCTAGACTCAAAAAGACGAGAGGAAAGTGGTAACAGACAAAAAGATAAACAAACAGATAGACAGAATATAAACAAACTGATAAAATTTCGCACAACTAATATTGTTTTTTATTGATTTTGGGTAAAAAAAAATTACAACATTTAAATTATTTTCATTCTTTTATTACATAATCTTGCCTCTTAGCAATTATTTTAGCAATTATAACCAATCCACACTGTGCCTTTTTTTTCATCAAGGGCATGCGTTATAGCGCAGTCAACAGCGAACGTGAGGCATGCCCATTGCCTGCGACACATGCCCTCTGACCGTATCCAAAACTTTCGCTTGACAATATTGGCGTTGCGTTTGTTGACGCATTCTTATTTTATTGAATGCGCCAATACGAAAGTTGAATGAAAGAAGGTGACGAAAATTGAAGACGAAAGTGCACAGTGTGGACATAGCTATTAATCAATAATATTAACTAGCTATTTGATCGAGCTTTGCTCGGTATTCGATAAAACACGAATAAAATGACATTTTCTCATTATCGCTCCCGAAAACCCCTATATACTAAATTTCATGAAAATCATTTGAGCCGATTCCGAGATTCCAATTATATATTTATTTAAGTATATACAAGAATTGCTCGTTTAAAGATATAAGATAAGATTAATCAAATAAACTTCAACAAATATATCGCCTCTTTTTGTATAATAAATACATAGCCATCGTTAGAATGACAAATTGATTATACATATTCGTCGAAATCGTTACAATAACACGTTAATCATCATCACTAATTATTATGATTGTGCTAGCACTGGTAACGAAATATTATTTACTAGGACATAATTGAATAATTCAATGATCATGTTTTCAATAATTATAGTGTTTATTGAGGTAATTTTAATTTAAAATAGTAAATTTAAATAACTTGTGTAGAATGGAGAATAGATAATAATTACATGAACGTAGAAAAAAAGGCGGACGGAGTCTTGTCATATACAAAACTGTGTCTTCATTTTTCTTCAGAGTCGGCCACGCACACATTCTGACGCCTGTCAAATGGTATGAACTAGCGCAAGAATGTGTGCGTGCGGACCGTGTACATACATCCAGCTGGCCGACTCTGAACGACACAGTTTTGTGTATGGTGGGACTCCGTCCGCCATTTTTTTATATATCCATGAATAATTATAAATGATTCAGCAGCAAATGAGTATTTGAAAAACTCAAGATACTATTATAGTACACATGGATATAAAAAATGGCATCTCATAACTTGGATAAAAAAATAAATCATACAAAAAAAAACGTGCCATTAACTTCACTATCATACAATTCAATTATTGTTAAAATGGACCCAAAAACAAAAACACTGCAGTAACTCCACTTTTGGCCACACCTTTTGCATAGACAAAAGTATAAAAGTATGCCATTATTACGTTTTATATTTTTTGAGACACATTTCAGAAGAAGATTTCAGAAGATTTCATATTTTTTTTATTCAATGGCGAAACGAAAATATATTAGAAAATTGATCGTGCTTAATGGTCTTCGGTAATCATACGGCATACCGACTTACGGCAGTTTACTTATAACTCATTCTTTATCTGGTCTTAACGTCATGTTAGTAACTTCGACCGTAGTTAGGATTTGCCCGTAGTTAGAAGTTGGCCGTAGTTTTAAATAACTTGGGCCAAGTTGCTGCAAGTCCACACAAAGGAATTCCTCTGATTTTTGTTACAAACTTAGATTGTTTGAGAATGCTAGATGTACTGTAGGTTTTAGCACTTAATACAGGTTTGCACTAGTTGTAGGATATTTTTACCTATTTAGTAATTATAGTGAGCATAAGTTCTGTAAAGTATAGACAGAGTATTATCGAAAATAATTTCAAGAAAGTTTTGACTGCTCTTATTTTTAACCGACTTCCAAAAAGGAGGAGGTTATATTATGTTCGTCTGTTTATATATTTTTTAATTTGATATTCAGTCTCGTTACGATTCTTTGGTAGTCTACCAAAACTCTCGCTTACCTCTCAGTAGTCTTAGGTTTGAATTATCGTTTTCCGACTTAAAACCTAACTTTAGAACCAATCATGGTATGACAAAACACTATCGACAAATGTTAGTATTCGCAAAATTACTTTCACGTTATCAATGGAAAACTGTTCACTTATCTCCACCTGTCTATCTCGGCTTTGTACGAGATGCGGGCTGGAGAAATCCACCTGACAAAGGACTCGCCTCAAAAACATGCATTCGACGATATCTTCGTTGACTCTATCTAGAGAATCTACCATGTTATGTATTCAATTTATTTAAAAGGAGGAGAGATGTTTTTGTATTGTTAGGATTCGTTAGATCGGTTTTAAAGGCTTTTTTGCACTTCCGGTAACTTTGGTAGCGCAGTACCAGAGCGCGGCGAAGCAAATACGTTAACTTCATTTAAAAAATTCCCATAACTATTCCATCATTGTAACATATTTAAATACCGTTCGGTCTTTTAATAAAAAGGCGTCTAGTTCAAACGTTCGGAATGTTAACTTATACAATGTAGAAACGCAAAAGAACATAATGAACATCATCTTCGCAATTAATTGCGTTTTATTAATTAGTTTCTTTGACGAATGTTTCCGATATAACCAGGGGCAGACGGAAAGTTTTGACATGGCGGTGAGAATTCGTGATTAGACGAGGGTCACGCATGCCGAAAGGCTCGATGTGGACGACTTTAAATTACAAGTCTCTTGTTGCCGAACGAAATTATATTTGGGCGCTGTTAAGCATATTTTGCGTATCATCCTACAAAAATTACGTATTGTGTTATAAATGCAGTAATGTTATTCAGATGATTTAGAACAAGACTGCACAGACACAGACAGACAAAATGTTTGTAAACATTGTCTAACATAAAAACATTTACTAACAAAATACCTATGTTGTCAATTGTTACATTTTGTTAGGAACTGTAACATGTTATAAGTGCTCCTACACTTTGAAAAATGTTTACTAATGTTTACTAACATTTTATAAGATTTAAATCTGGTATTGGCTCACCGCGTACTCGGCTACACCCTTGGGGGTCCATCTGGACCACTTTGGGAATCATGGATCTAAATAGAGTCAACACTCTTATGCGACTCCTCGGCTTTGGCCCGTGATAGATAATAATTACAAACATTTTAATAGAGGAGCATAACATTCGTTGACGTCGATCGCATACTGACTACTGTAAGTATATTAAAGCTGCGCAAAAATTGTGGCAAGAGGGGCCTTTAAGAAGTAAGGATAGGACTCGGGAGGCAACTCAAAATAATAATACTCGTCTTGGCGGGGGCACTTTGGTGCCCCCAGATTATAATTTTCTTTTCTTTTTCGGCGAACTTTTTTCATAAGGCTGAAAAGAATATCACTAACCCAATTCCGAGTTTTGAACGTTCGAAATCGTGAGTTTTATGGAACCCTCCAGGCAAGTGGTCCGTTGCGAACTTGGCCGATTTATTGCCTTACGTGGTTGGCATTTTGCCACCTTAAAGGTTCACTTACATCATTCAAGGTCCCACTTTAATAGATGTACAAACACTAAAGCTCGCAGCATAAAATTGTTACAATTTAGTTTAATTAATTAATACTTCAAGGATCATTGAAATTACATCAAAGGATGCAAAGAACAAAGACTTTGAAAGTAAACTACTCTTTTAATTAAAATCAGGATAATTTTCTCTGATTCCGTAGACAGCGCGTTTTGTGCAGCGCGAGCGGTTACGTCACACGGCGCGCGGTCGATCGTGGGGCGCACACTCAGCAAAACTCAACTTTTTAATACTCCCTTTGTTTCGAGTACGCTGTTGCTCTTTACAGAAGATTGTATCAAACAATATAGAAGGGAGCACTTTTGATAACATCTGAAATTTTTGAACATGCTTTGTCGTTGAAAATTATAAAAATGCCGTTTCACTAAAAATTTTATAGTAATTCCTAGGCTGAATATGATTTACGGCGGCGAAGTAGTACGGTTCCGAGTCTGTGATAGAAGGGATTTAAAGCCTTTTTTATTTTTTTACTGTGATTAAAATATAATAATACATAACATTAAGGATTGCCTACGTAACTGTAATAGTTCATAAGTTAGAGAGCTATTGAATATAGTGATTTCGTAAATTACACTCTATATCCCAGAGCCAGATGCTTGATATTTATTTTTTGGCAGCTGGAAGTTATCTACTAACTTGCGCTTTTAATTGACTATCATCATAAAATTATTCAAACAGCTGTTGAAAAGATAAACTCCTGTAAAAAAAACTGAAAGACCGGGTATTAGTGATTAGACGAACAATGTTCCACAATTGATTATTTTGAATAAAAACTACATCTGATTATTGTTTTTATTTAATGTTTAAAACATGTATTAAAACATGTATTAACTATTAACAATAGACAATTATAATTACAGTGACGTATTGTATGCGGATCTCGTGTTACGCAGCGATTGAAGAATATGACGTGCTTTGAATTAATTAATTAGATTATTAAATGTACCTCGATTCTCCTATTTAAATTGCTTCGTTTCTTCTTCTACTAGATCCAGTCCATTTTCTATCAAACTACAAAAACACTGCATAAATATCAAACCAACGTATACATTATACAGGTGGAACAAAACAATGTGATCAACGCTGCTACTTTAAGGTGACGCCGCGTTAAAGTAAGAAACCGTGTTGGATATGTTTTAGATTGCTTGTTTTCTATGAGAGGCCGGGCCGGCCTCTCATAGAAAACAAGCAATGGAACAGCAAAAAATGGAAAGGGCGTAAGTGACAAAATGGTTTTTGTCGCGTAATTTAAAAACCATAAATACATTTCATATAAGCTATGCACATGTTAAAGTGTATGCTTCAACCAATTTATGTACAAATTTTGGAACCTTAAATCACTCTCCTCTCTTGGAAAAATAGGAATCCCTTTTTTTACAGAGGTCTTTTCGATTGATAATTCTGTGTTATAAAAGTTGTCCAAACGTGTTATGCTATGGGCAATTCAAAGACAAAGACATGATGAATACTGACAATGAACTTTAGTTTCTTAGCTTTAGTCATTGCTGAAAAAAATCGGCATCGCTACAGCCAAATTATCAAGGCGTCGCCTTAACGTGAACTCTGTAATATTATTTCATATAGTAGATACATACTAACACCTTAAAGTGTTATCAGTTATCAACTTATCACTTAGTTTTGTCACACACTGTATATTGTATAACGTTGGTTGAAGATAGCTTCTTGATGTTTGATAAATAATAACTCCCACACCGGTTTCGGTGACGGTGGCCGGTTTCATTGAAAACAGGCCAGTTATGCAGGAGTAATTTTATAGTGCCCAAGTGTGTGCGCAGTACACAAGAGCACTCTCTATTCCTATTACTCTCATAACCCAGTGGGACGGACGACCGACACGACCGGCGAGAGATCACTGATCAGGCGCAGGACCGACTTTTTACATACCCATCCGACGCATGGATCATCTTACTTGTCAGACAATCAGGTGATCAGCCTGCATTGTCCTAACCAAACTTGAAAATAACATGTTTCCAACGCGGGAATCGAACCCACGACCTCCGAGTCAAGAGCCACGCTCTTAACCACTGGACCACGAAGGCGTTATGTCTGATGTTTGATAGAGACTGACACGAACTTAATTAAATAGTGAAATTAGATTATTGTCAGCTATTAACTGGTTTAGGCGATGAGCTACCACAAAATAATTTCATTGTCTATAAAAGTTCTGACTCACTGTTTATCAAGAAGTTCACTTCTTATATTGCAATCAACATAACTGGAAAGTCTGGCATGCCTATACTGACTAAAAACTTATTATACCTATCTGTTTATAAAATATATTGTCTTATTTTCAAAATAATATAAAAACCGTAGGAAATTCCAAAGAAAACGATTTTAGCGATATAATTAACTTAAGTCTGCCTAAGAGTTACTTTCCACTTCTATGTTTCTATGGGAAATTCTCCAACACCGTGAAATTTCCCATACAATAATACGCAAAAATATAACTTTTTCAGCTCTGATACTTTCACAGTGAAGTGTGAAGAGTGAAAGAGTTCACTTAAATGTAGATTGTAGAGGGACATTACATTCTGTATATGACAGACGGTAAGGGACACACACACGTCCCGTCCTAAAGTGTTATCACTTTTTGGTACCCTGGGCAAAATTTGACACAATATTCTTGCAAAAGCAAATAGTGTTTTCGTGCATAAACTAAATAGTAGAGTGATTCTTCAAAAATTATTCTCCGCGTAACTTTCGTGGGCTCACTCACAAATGAGTGTAATGTTACAAAACTAACTTACTATTATTCATTTATTATTTATTATATTATAATATTATTTATTTATTTATTATATTATTTCGTGGGCTCACTCATAAATGAGTGAGCCCACGAAAGTTACGCGGAGAATAATTTTTGAAGATTCACTCAGTAAACATACGGTACAAATACCCAGATATTAATTTCAGTCTTGTGTAGTTAGCTGCACAAACACAATGCACATTTCTAACTTGTATTATACTGCACACTGTAGATTGAAGATCCCAATTTCAATTTCAACGTTTTATGAAAGCTGAAGCTTTAGAAGAAAATGTTTCTATTATTTAACTGACTTCCAAAAAGGAGGAGGTTATTTTTTGTTTTGTTTGTTGTAAGTAGTCAGCTCGAAAGGCAAATAATTCCAAGGGGTAAATTTGTAATTATTATATTTTCTTATAGGTTTTGAAATTCGGGCTTAATTTCGACTGAAGATTGTGATGATCAGCTTTGGCCAAAAATGTCGGTCTTCAATATTTATTCTTGGTTAAAACACCAAAGGATTTGGCGGCAGCAATCGCTTACCATCAGGCGCTGCATCAGCTCGTCTCGTGATCCATCTTATAAAAATTGAGTTTTATCTACCACGTTTTAACGGATGACTTACTGTGAACTTTCAAGGTGATTTTGCAAAGCATAATATTTGTATCAAATCTTTTCTTGTACGCAAAGCGCATGATATTAAGGCGCTATATTGAAAAAACTGTCCTTTTTGACGTAATACTGTAGGACCCTCAGAAATGTTACAAATCTGGTAACGAGATATACATATCTTCATAGCCTTATCTAGGTTTGAGAAAAACTAGAAACACGATTAATGTATTTTGCGTCGATACATTTAATTTTCGAAATGACCTCTTAAAAATACGAAATTTAAAGATAATTTTTAAACGAAAATAGATGTATTGTAGGAAATTAGTCTAATTGATAGACACCTTTGCAACTCAAAATCGTATAGAGGCATTTTGCTTAAATGCTCCTAGTTATTTTTTAAATGATTATAATTACGTTTTTTCACATGTTTTCCGAGCGAGCCGATAGCTTCTGGCCGCAGCGTATTCACGACTTTATAGTTATAGAAATTAAGTACAAAATTGCCCTTGCGGTAAAATTACTTTCGATATAGCGCCTTAAGCTAAAGAGCAAAGATATGGCAAAAAGTATATTAATGTAGGGATGTGCTCGGAATTCCCGAAGGTTTTATATTGGGTCATACATAACACATAAGCCGGGTATCCGGGTAACAATTTAAAGCGACCCGTCACCCGTCACCCGCCGCTGTAATAAAAGATTCAGAGATATATTTTAAAGAACGCCGCGCCGTCAGACTTTGTGAGAAGCTTACAGTAATGGCACAAGCGAAGGAATACAGTTATAGACGATTTTGTAGTCCACCTGAATCGGCGTAGGCAAACGAGGGCAAACAAAACTGCGTTGCGGCGTCGCATCGTAAAAATATACGACGCCGCGCCGCAGAAGGTATCGTGGTTATTTCCGACGTAACAGCGCAGACTACTCTAGGCTCGTTACAAAAATATTTGGGAATTTTTAAGGTCTTTATTATGAGATTGGATTGTTTTCGTGTTTCGCCACAGTCTGTGAAGCCTGACCGGCCTTTGACCACGATCTTTTTCGTACGTTCTTGTCAGCTTCTTCAAAAATAGTTCGGTTGAACACTCCATAACGTCCTTGTTTTATTGTATATATTTTATTATTATCTTATATATAAAATTCTCGTGTCACAATGTTCGTTCCCGTACTCCTCCGAAACGGCTTGACCGATTCTCATGAAATTTTTCATACCAAAAATTATTTATATGGCAAAACAACGTTTGCCGGGTCAGCTAGTTAATTATAATACCCCTTTTTCTTAACATCTCACATATAAAACCTGAAATTTTAATGTTAATGAGGTATCTAATGCAGAAGCATAACAAAATATGTTACTTATTTATTAATTTGTTTGAAACCTCAGCAAGAATGAAAATAATTTACAAACATTTAAACTCATCGTCTGGCGCAAAATAATATAATTATTTATGCATACGTATTACGTAGTTGACCTACGTAGCTTTCGGGTAGTTCAATCGCTTTATTTGATCAATTCAACGGATTAACTTTATTACAGCTGGCCCAAATTAAAAGACAGATAGGAGTAGTAAAAGTTTTATTGGCATGGAAGTGCTTTATTACATGAGCTTCATACAATCTCATAACCAGAGGCCACAAGTTAATTATTGCTATTAGCCTTTGCACTTTAGTTATGATTTATGACAAGCTATAAATAATTTTAGTTTCAACATACCTATACTGTACTCGGCGAAACATGACGGTAGCGGTCTTTGACTCCCTATCGAAAACTTGTCATTTTCTATTCAAGCCACGATTGACAACATCTGACACTTCATTGTCAATCGCGGTTTATATAGAAAATGACAAGTTTTTGTCAGGGGGTCAATGAACGCTACCGCCATGTTTCGCCGAGTACAGTACAGTACCTACTAAGATTTGGTGGTACTTGGTTGACATTGTAATTTAATTTTGTCATGCCGGTCATGCGTTGGTGCAAAGCTACCAAGTGGCAGATTATTTTCGAGAATAGAATTATTTTATTAATAATCATGTTTTCTTTTGCAGGTAAGTAAGGAGATGTTACAGCTAAACTTATATGCACAGTGTAAGTAAACGTAACGTATTATTTTTAAGAAAATCTCTGAAACTGGGCTTCATAATCTTTTTTATAAAAATATATATTTTTTAAATTATAATAACATACTGACTGCTATACATATAATATAATGTTCGGTAAATAGGAATACACCTACAAATCCAACATACATCTCAAAACTCTTAAACTGTATCGTATCAATAGATTTTTGACACTTCTAAACAACGGATTACAGAGCGATGGAAGTGTCTAAAGGAGGATTGAGCCTTGCTCGATGAGCTCTCGGTGTACAATACGAGGTTATTAGAATTGAAGATGTTTAATACTTAAGATCTTTGATTCCAAGGGACAAGGTTAAGAAATAATATTATGTTGGAACGCCTAAAACATATTAACACATTAATCCTATGTTTTGTAGGTACCTTACTTAGTTTAGTACCAAGTGCCAACTAACCAACCCAAATCTTTGTTTTGGTAAGGTTATTTTGTATGAAATAAGAAGAGGTCCTAAATAAATATGATACAGTAAAATAGGTAAGGGTCTGTTTAGGTATTCCAGTGCAGAACTCTAAGGAAATTGAGGAACTGTGATCTACAATTAACGTTAAATTAGTATAAGATAAGCACCAAGTTCCTACGCTAAGGTATAAGATAAGTACCTACCTTAGAAAGGCAAGTATCATAGGGAAGCTTCATTTTTAGATTTTTCAGATTATCTTTGCAGATTAAAATTTAGAGCATTCAAAACCTAATCATGCATGTGAAAGAATAGGGTAACACTAGAATTCCTATCGGAAAATGGAACGAATATCGAAGTAAGCTAGCAATATCAAGGAAATTGCAGACAAAGCTGGGATACATAACGAGGTTAATCGGCAGCTAGCTGCGCGATTTCGAAATACAGCAGTCAGTATCATCCACTTAGCTAATGGTATTAAAATGGATGAATTTTACAATGATCTAATTGATACCACCCATTAAGTACGCCACACGATTTTCATGATTTCATTATAATATTATATTGTTAATTTCCTATACATTTTTGATATTAATTATCTTCCTTGTCGAATCTAGCGAGAGCAATATTTTATATGACTGAAAAACAAATATTTTGCAGCAAAAATCTTTACCCATGTACATTTCTGAAATTTCTTTAAAGATAAAAATAAATGTTGTACTAAGATAATAATTATTTACGCTACACTTTACTATTCAAAGCCTGCTGGTCCGCTTGTCTTTATCAGTCATGCGGATTTTTCAATATGCCAGACAAATACACGAAGACTTATTTTATTTATTTATTTATTTAACTCTTTATTGTACACAAGAAACACAATATAAAGATACAATTAACACGGAAAGACGACACAAAGGGACTGCTTATTTCTAAAGAAATCTCTTACAGCAGCCCTACGAAGAGATACAGTGTAAAAGACAGCAGATAGGACGTGCACAATCAATAGTTGTTAACTAATTAAACTATATTAACTATATTATGTAACAATACCGAAACTAATAATAATTTATACTATGACTTATAATATAAAACATATTATATATAAAATCAATAAATAATAATATGAATATAATAAATAAATACTATACGTATACATAATAATACAAATTACGGTGATTGAGATTTAAGATAATGCTCTTTCAATCGTCTTTTAAACACAGCGATAGTTGGACTGTCACGAACAGTGTGCGGAAGCGAGTTCCATAATCTGACTGCGTGCACGGTAAAGGAATAGGAGTAGAAATTGGTACGATGGGATGGGAGGGAAAGGTTAGCTCTGACACTGGATCTGCACGGGATTTCAGGAGGGTGGGAAAAATTAAACCTATCGAGCAGATAGGATGGAGAGAGAGGATTATACAATATATTATATAGTAAACAAAGGATGTGGGAGTTGCGACGGAGACGGATAGGAAGCCACTTGAGCCTCGATCTGAACGTGGTCATATTTTTTAAGTCCAAACACAAAACGGATACAGAGATTCTGTAAACGTTCTAGTTTTGTTAACAACTCCTCAGTGAGGTCCAAGTAGCAGGAGTCGGCGTAGTCTAGGATAGGAAGGATAAGGGTCTGGACGAGGAGAATTTTAGTTTTCATAGGCAAAAAATTTTGGAGGCACTTGAGCTTATGCAGCGAGTAGTACACCTTTTTACTGACTTCACTAACCTGTGTAGTCCAAGAAAGATTATTATCTAAAATTAGGCCTAGATTTTTGGCAGTGTCAGTAAAAGGAATAATAGTGCCATCATATACGATACTGGGTGCATCACGTACTCGCTGAGTCATGTACTTACTACCTATGATCATGGCCTGTGACTTACCTGGGTTAACCATCAGACCAAATGATTTAGCCCATTCAGCAATTCTTTGGAGATCAGCATTAATTTCTGCAATTGCAGAAATAATATCCTCAATGAGCGAATGACGGTAAATTTGCAAGTCGTCTGCGTAGAGATGGAAATTGGATGCAATTAATTTGGAAACAGTATTTATAAAAATAGAAAATAAAAGGGGAGAAAGAACGCCACCCTGGGGAACACCCGCCTCGACGTCACACCAATCCGAGAAAGCCTCGTCAGAGCGGACCCGCTGCGAACGTCCCCGAAGATATGAGTCAAACCAGTCTACCACAGAGGAGGAGATATTAAGGGAACGGAGGACAGAGAGGAGTATGTCAAAATCAACCGAGTTAAAAGCGCTGCTAAAATCTAGTAAGACTAAAATGGAAATACATTTGTTTTCCATTGCTAGACGTATATCATCAGTGACCTTTAGCAGCGCTGTAACGGTACTGTGACCAGGACGGAAGCCGGATTGGAAGGGAGATAATAGATTATTTAAGGTGAGGAATTGGGAAATCTGCTTATGGACAATGTGTTCAAGGACCTTGGATAGATAGGGTAATATGGAAATTGGTCGGAATTGCGATAAAGAAGTAGGATTAGAGGTTTTAGGGAGTGGGATGACATTAGCACGTTTCCATGCCGACGGGAAAGAACTCGTTGTCAATGAGTGATTAAGAATATGTGTAAGGATTGGCAGGAGTTCTGGAAGGATAAGGGATATCATGCGAGAACTCAAATTATCACTTCCCTCAGCTGTAGAGGTGATAGCTCTGGCATGCTTTAAGACTTCGTCCTCAGTCACAGGTTTGAACAGGAGAGGAGAACAGGAAGGGCGAGGAAGGGAATCGAGATGGGAAATTGTGTGTGCTTTTGTAGTCTGGTCGACGAGAACTGGTGAAGTAGAGAAATGAACATTGAGATCATTTAAGCTAAAAGAATTATTGTCGAAGTGACTAACAGTCTTACCAATGCCGAGGGTTGATAAAAAATTCCATAGCTGTGAGGGGTTGCTTTGATCTATTGAGAAATGTATGTGGCGTCGTTTGGCATCCCTACACAGACGACTGCAACGATTCCGCAGGTATTTGTATTTGGCAAAATTCTCGTCAGTCGGTCTCTTCCTGTAACGGCACAATGCACGGTTACGTTTAGCCATAATATTAATTAAATCCTGTGTCAACCAAGGTGCCGGTACATGCTTAATTTTAATTCGTTTGACCGGGGCATGTTTATCGAAAATAGTAGTTACTAAACCAGTCATTATAACTACCTTTTGGTCAATGTCAGTGGTGGAGTATACAAGAGACCAATCAACCTCAGACATATCTCGTCTAAGAGCCTCCAAATTTATGTCCTTGAAACTACGCGAGAAAGCAAATTGGGTTTTACGACGGGCTGGTCTAATTTTGAAAGAAAGGAAAATTAGGTCGTGATGTGATATGGTGGACGGGAATTGGCCAAAGGAATCTATAAGATCAGGTGAGGAGGTGATTAAAAGGTCTAAAAGGGAAGGGGTAATATTAGGGGCATGATGGGTGGCAGAAAGTGGAAGTATGCTTAAGTTTAAGCAAGAGAATAGGGCACGGAGTTTGGAAGCACGCAAATCAGATTTTAAAAGGCACGTGTTAAAGTCACCTGCAAGTATAGTGTAGTCATAATTTGGGCAATGAATGGCCAACAGAGACTCTAAAGCGCTAAAATAGTCTATACGTAAAGAAGGGCTATAGACCACACAAAGCAGGACTTTCTTGTGGTGCAGGGTGACTTCAACGAACAAATGTTCAGCAGAGCCCGAGTAGTGACTAGGTGAAACTGAGACTATCTTGGCCACTATGTCCCCACGCAGATAAACAGCTACTCCACCACCACTTTTACCCACTCTGTCATTGCGTATCAGCTTATAACCGAGTATAGCGTAAGAAGTGGACGAAAGTGACGGCTTCAGCCAGGACTCAGATACCAAGATCGCATCTACAGGGGAATTACTAAACATGTCGAGGAGATCTGTATGATGGCAAGGTATGCTCTGTGCGTTGACGTGAACTACGTTAAAATTCTTGCGAAAAGAGGAGAAGACGCTACATAGCCGTTCATGAGCAGAAAATATTTCCGAGCTCTCATCACTATCCGCACTGTAAAAACTGTCAGACGAAGAACAGCACGAAAGAAAGGCATTATCTATAATATTCTCATTATTAATCATTGAATCCATAAAACTACCGATAAAATGCTATAATATAGTATAATAAACTAAAATATTTTATGTAATAATATACTTATGAACAATTAATATCTACTTAACAAATTTAAATTAATAATACAATTATTTACAACCCATCTTAGCTCACCATAGTGAGGAAAAATTAGATACTTAAATCAATAAACACTTTACTTAACACATATTATTATAATGTTAAAATAAACTACGAAGCAAATCTGCACAATTAAAGTTAAAAGCTAGTCCCATGTTATATATTACCTATAATATTACTTTACATATTGGCACTGTCAAGCAAGAGTCAAAGACTACGAAAAAAAAAAAAAAAAATTGCTAAGACATTGACACTTGACAGATGTCAATTATGATTTATGACAATTGAACAAGTTGATTGATTGTATTCAAAAATCAAAATACAATTATTTTAAATTTAGGAAAGTGAGTAGATTAAAGTTAATATTATCGGGTGTACAGAGAAAATAATACCTTTAATACTACCTTAAACTCAAAACACAGAACAAAACTAATATAGCAGTTATGTATAGATATAATATTCTTTTTAGATAAAAAGAAACATAAAATTAATAATAATATGCTTAAAACTATGAAGACGTCCTAGCACCTATAATTAGTTTCTCCTAGCACGACGAGAGGAAGACGCTGATCTGCTAGACTTTGGGTCACTATCCTTAATACTGGGCTTTGCAACTTCACCATGGGCACTCTTAGCCGGCTGAGAAGATGCAGTCTTGGGATCTTTAACGGCGGGGAATGTGCCCATAAGTACATTCAGTTCCTGCATAGACTCAATCTTGCGCCGCGATTTGTCGGGCAGAATAATCACCACCTTCCCATCAGTGGACCAACAATTACGCATCCCAAAATGCTGGCGTGCAGTCACAAAGGCTTGATGTCTTGCCTTAGTGAGAAACTCTGAGATAACAACACGTCACACACTAGACGTCTCTGCTCAATATCCTATACTTAGTTTATATAGAGTATAAAGTAGGTGGTTATTGTATTCATTAATGATTAACCTATACGATTATTGTAAACAGCAATAATTATACTACTCAATTAAAGTTCGATACATACAGGGAAGTAAAATACTATTAATGATAGTAATAATTTGCACTTTGTAGAATGTCTAGGTCACGGCAAACTTTCGGTCTTATTCATAAAAAAAGCTTATAAAACGTTTATAATGTATAATAGTTAAAATGATCTATAGGCTTAAGAAACGTTCGATAAAATTGTCTATTCATAACAGTTCTATAAACCTTCTATAACTAAAAATTGTCTATAAGCAAAAATGTTGCCATTATTAGGAAGTTGGCAAACAAGTTTGACGAACATCATGTATCGATTGTCAAAATACGTCTGATCATAGACAAGATGACGGCTTAAAACTATAATTTGTTGTCTACGACTCTACACCATACCAATTACGAAACGTCAAGTAGCGTCAGGTGATTATCGTATTTTGGATAATCCGAAAGCTACTAACTAGAGACCAGAGTTCTCTTAGTACCGAAGCTACTAAGAGAACTCTGGATTCCTTATAGATACAAGTTTGGGAGTTTAGGCGCTGTTTTAAGAACTGAAAGCATATGCTACTATGCAAATTACATTCATCATCATCATCATCATTACCATGTCAGGGTCACCAATGTCACCAAATTCAACCTTATCTCCAGAGCATAAGGCACACATTTGACATTACTTCTAAGAAGTTAAAGCTGCTTCGATAATGTAACATTCTGTCTCACTTCGCCGAGATATTCTGGAAAACAACCTAATTTCAATTCAACAAAATTCATTCGGCTAAAACTCAACTATTTCTGTACTCAATCTTCATAATTTTGAAGTCGGTGCCAGTTCCAAAAGTTTCAAATATTCTGTCAGAGAACAGAAGATTCATCTGGCACCGACTTCAAAATTATGAAGATTGAGTACAGAAATAGTTGAGTTTTAGCCGAATTCGGAAAAAGGCACTATTAGATAGGAATAATTATTTAATACTTTTTAGTTCATATTATAAGGATGTTATTATTGTTTTACCTTGGAAGTCGGTTTTAATTTTTTGTTAAAAATAATAATGAGTTATCAGCTGTTATGAGTTCGGCCATCTTGTATCTTATAGTACTGTTAAAGTAGGGTCCTGGCCTCTATAACTTTATGATAGGTTTATAGAACTCTTTGATGTTAAATTGCTATTATGAATACAATTTTTTGCGAATCTTCTTATAGCGATCATAGAGGACACTTTAGGTGTTCTATAAGTTTTTATGAATAAGACCGTTAATCTTTACTTTCACTTGTCAGCGTATTTAAGTACAGAAAATTACTTTTATATTCAGCTGTTGCCTATTCCGAATGCTGCTGAAACTATTAATCCTATATTTTGCTAAAAAATATTATCTATATTATACATAAAAATGGATTTTCAAATGTGTCAGTCACGCTAAAACTCGAAAACGGCTGAACAGATTAGGCTGATTTTGGTCTTAAAATATTCGTAGAAGTCCAGGGAAGGTTTTTAAGTGACACGAAGTTCACCGGGACAGCTAGTAATTCTATATTTATCCATCTGTCCGTCTGTAATCTCTTCAAACTAAATCGCTGAATCTATATTGTCGTATGGTATGGCGTAAAATTCTATAAGGACCACAATTATCGACATCATCTGGTAATATGCATGTAGTATTAAGTACATTTTACATACGTCAGTTAATGAAACAGTTTTTCGATTTTACATTACCATGCCATAAGGTTCAAAATTCAAAACTGTATGTTGCTTTACACAGCCAATAGTGGACCGGTCCGACCGACACAAATCGGATAATAACCGCTCGTTAACGAATGATTAGACTCACAATCTCATTACCATCGCCATGTTAGGTTATATTGGATTATTCATAAGGGGCTAGAAGAAGCAGATTAACTGCAGGGATGGAAAAACTACGTTAGTCGTTAAGGACTGCAGAAAGTTGGAGCGACTACTTTAAGTAGTCATAATATCTAATATTATATTTTTTTGGTTTCAATAAGTAGGTAACAACAATAGGGCTAAACAACGTAATATTATATTTTATAATACTTCTTTTTATTTATAATAAAAATTTAATTGTTAAGCGGGGAATTGACTACCGGGCCGCCCGCTACGGGCTGCCCGTCACGGGCAGGTCTGTCGCATGTCTGCTCGTCAATTCCTAGGTACGGGCACAGACATGCCCGCCGGCCCGTGCCCGCAGCCTGCCCGCGAGATCGCATTTTTCCCGCGCGGGCACGGGCAAGTCTGTACATGAATGGTCGCAACGGGCGGCCCGTCGTCATTTGCGCCTTGAAGAGCGACTGGAGTGCACTTAAAATATTATTTTAAAACATATTATTGTAAACAATACAAACACTAAACTTAAGAAAAACCAACAAAAACAATTTTGACATATTTCGTTTATTTCCATTTACCGGTCGCATCCTTGTTTGTGGAAAGTTAAAAGCAAGGATTACATGAACACCGATCTACGTAAAGCCGCTTACAGCGAACTTATTGAAAAATCCAAAGAAATCATTTTATACAAAGAAGATCGAGTCCATGAGTCCACGACCGAGCTGCAGGTCTCTATCTATTCGACTGACATGCCCGTTCTGTGTGTGTTCAATAGGGGCAAGCGGCAGACTTGTGCCAGACCGGGCGGCCCGCGGGCAGCCTGGTAGTGAATTCCCCGCTTTAGTTCTCCTTTTAATTTGACATAATAAAGTAATCAATAAATAAATGTAGAGAATTTATGTGACTGTCTGTAATTTTTGCGCTGAAATTAGCTTATCACAATATGGAAACGGTTTTTTTTGCGATAAGAACTATTCCATGTCCCCAAGCTAAAAGTTTCTCCATTCCAAACATTTTAATCGGCTTAAATAGGTAACATACAAACAGCTAGACTTTAGCATTAATAATATTAGTATGTATGTAAAATGCAACTCTATCCGTTTGTTTTTATGAAATAAGATAACGTGTACGTCATCGTCACTGTAATGCTAAGTACTCACAGGCGGTTTTGCTCGATAGTTTTACTCCAAATCGAGTAATAATTACTGCGTGGACCGCAAAACTCACAGCTCGAAGGCTCGCATCGAGCCGGATTGATGGAATTAAATTTATGGATTTAGAGTAAAACTATCGAGCAATGCTGAATGTGCGAACGAAAGCCCGAGCCGCGGGTTTTGCTCGACGTTATTGCTCGATCGAGCAAAACCGTAATGTGAGTACTTAGCATAACACGAGGTAACGTTTTAGCAAACGATCCGAGTTTTTGTACGTTGACATTGTTCAGTATTTTGTACAAAGGCTGAAATAATGCCCGAAGAAAAACACTTTAAACTGTAGAAACGCCTTTTGTATTTAAAAGCGTTCGCCTCAAGCTAGACACAGTAACAAATGCAGTTATTTTAATTGTCGTCAAAAATGGATCGGTTTTAACTTCTTTTTGTTGTGTAGAAATAAATAAAATACGAATAAAATAGTAGAATTAGAAAGAAAATACAGGGTGTTTTATTCAGTTTTACCAAGGAGTAACAAAACCACAGAACACCAATATAACTCCTACCGGAGATCAAAACTTTTATGTGTGAAAGTAAGTCGAGTAAGTATTAAAAGGAATTTTAATATGGAGTCAACTTTACCCCTTATGAAAACCATATTATTTTTTATGAAGCATCAAACTTCTTATTCTAGTAAGAAAGTTTATAATAAAAGTTGATTACGTTCAAGACTTATTATGTTAACTCTTGATTTTTTATACATAATATAACTATGTATGATATATGAATATGTTTGTATGATTTAGATTTTATAGGTACACCGTACATTAGATACATTGGTGATTGGTGTCGTAAGCATCATATTAAACTTGTGTTGTCGTGGCTATGAAGTTAATTTAGCTTATAAGTTACTAGCTGTGCCCCGCGGTGTTACCCGCGATCAATTAGGTGTGATTAGGTAAACTAAATTGTGTTGTAATAGGTAAATAATCGGAAACTTTAATTTTGATGACTGAGAGATGGAAGTTTGATAGAAGACACCGTTTTGTAATAAGCAGCACTCCTAGGATTAATTGGTAGAAGATGGGAGGAAAATTAATCAAATAACACTCGAAATCTGTATGTTTCGTTTCGAAGAAATTCACTTTTATAATAAATAACTTAGTTTGTTTCTAAACAGGAGAATTAAGACTCAGCACTAATGACGCTACACTGTTTTCATTTGCTTCACTACCAGTAGGGGGATGGGGGAGTTTGGTAGGAAACGGCAAAATTTAGAAAATCGAATTTTGTTTTATGTAACACTTCTAGGAGAGGGGGGTTGGAGGCACAGCCCCCCCAAATAGGATACGGGACGAAAGCCTATGAATCAAATGACACTCGATATCTGTATGTTTAGTTAAGGTTAGAATAAATTCACTTTTATGGTTAATTAATAACTTAGTTTGTTCCTAAAAAGGATAATTAAAACTTGGCACTAAGGACGTGACACTGCAGTTTCGTTAAAAGCAACACTTTCAGGAAGAGAGTGGGGGGGTTTGGGGGGGCGCAGTCCCCCCAAGTAGGAGACGGCAAAATTTTGAAAATCGGTTCACAAACGGCGGAGTCATCGTTGAACATAAGTAAATAAAAAAATGAACATAACACCTCCTCCGTTACGGAAGTCGGTTAAAAATGTAGCCTATGTGTTAATCCAGGATGTCAGCTACCTCCCTGAAAAATTTTGCCGAAATCGCTCCAGCCGTTTAAGCGTGAAGAAGTAACAAACATACAAACTCACAAACTCACATACTTTCGCCTTTATAATATTAGTAGGATACTTGATAATAGGGATGATGACAAGGTCAAAGATTAGCGAATTTTGTTAATAAAATAAAGAAATCACGGTAAAAAATAAGTGTTTCTAAAATTTCAGCTCGATAGCATTTGTATTTTTTTTGTTATGCGCCTTCAAAGTTGGATAATCAAGTCGAATTTTTTTTCAATTTAATTTCCTAATATTTGTATACCATTCGATAACTTATGCAATTAAAAGCAACTTTTGTTATGAAACCACTTTCATAAACGCAATATTTAATATACCTATCGAACAAAGTAGTAGTGTGTTTTCGCGGGTTCTGGATCACGATTCTGGGTCCACCCCTCCCCCCGCTCGCAGCTCGCAAACTGTCTCGATCACTTTTTGTCGGTTCGAGCGGCGACATCGCCTAAAAAAAAAGAGTTTGGTGTCAAAATAGGGGTTTTCGGCCATCCTTGTTCGATATATGCGATCCGTTTTTACGTATTTGCACCATTTCCAAAGTTAGCTTTTGTGTTTACCCCTCATTATCTACTATCTCCACGCTCCATTGTTCCTTCATAATTACAATCGCTACTTATTGCATTGTTATGCTCGCCTCAGTGTTCTATTGTTCGTAATGACTACCTGGCTTATCGCTTACGTCACCTTGCTTTCTTACAAGATTTTAAATAAATATGAATGATAATTAACTAACTAATGAATTATTGCAAATTAAAAGTCATAATTAATTATGTAGGTCACCCGATCATTCGATGGACTTCGTAAATACACGACGACGCGGTGTGCAAACTGACATGTTTTGCTCGTCAGCGAAATCCGACGAGTCAACGACCGCCGCCGCCACGATCGCCGCGGCTGCCACCCGCATCTCGCGGCTCGAGTCGAAGCGCAAGTGTAAAAGCTCAAAGCTCACAAAGCTCGCAACACACAAGCGTGCCCTGCGAGTCGCGAGCCGCGCCGCGAGACAGGTCGCAAGCTCAAGTTTACACTCTCGACTCGTAGCGCGTCTCGCGACTCGTAGGGCACGCACCCACTCGCTGTCGTCACCCACATCTCGCGGCTTGCATCGAAGTGCAAGTGTAAACATAAAGCTCGCAATACACTGCACACAAGTGTGCCCTGCGAGTCGCGAGACGCACTGCGAGACGGGTCGCAAGCTCAAATTTACACTCTCGGCTCGTAGCGCGTCTCGCGGCTTGGCTCGCGGCTCGCGCGCGAGAGTAAATCATGTATTACAAGATTTTAAATAAATAAAACTTGATAATTTTTTCATTACATGTATTTTATTTCATTAAAACATTTATTGCGCGCGCGAGTGTAAATCATGTATTACAAGATAGAATTTGTATAATTTGTAATTAGTATAATAAAACTTGATACATTTTTAATTACATTTATTTTATTAAAACATGTATTGAACATACTGTACGATATTATATTATCATTGCACAAAGTGTTGCTACTAAATAACTTTTGAAACTCTACTAAACTTTCCCTATTGAACTTATAATACAAGGACATACATTAAACTATACTCGTCACAAACTGATGTGAAATCATTTTGTAATCTCTACAATATGTTAAAATCCAATCTCCTATAGTTTCACCCCATAAAATCCTTGTAATATTGCATAGGGGTGCTCCTGCAGGAATCAAAGTATTGACAAATGTCATTTTCATTGATGTGCATGGCCATCCAGTGGGGTCCAGGTGTAACAATATATTATCAGGATCCAAGTTGCTAATAAATGTATGTAGGGGGTTGAACATATTATTATATTATATAGGCAGACGATTCGTAGCGTATACAATATTATCTTCTAAAGTCTAAACCTTCACAAATTCTTCTCAAGTAATTACGGATCTCTATTGTGTTCATACTGTATTATCACAGAACCAATCTGGTATATGAATCTTGTATAATAATAATATGTCACATATCCGTATAATGTATGCTTTATGTATTTACTAAAAGTGGTATTACATTTGAAACAATGAATGAATAAATAAAAGAAACAACTTTGGTACAATATTTTATTTCATAGTATCTACAGTCTACACACTATTAGATAAACACTCACGCATACACACGTTACACATTATAACTAAAATATATTATTATCATACATATTGTGACTTTTCTTAGCTTCTATAGTCTACAGTTACATTACGGTTTTTATCTAGTTTTCTATAACATTATTAAACTCTGCAAATACAATACAGTTAATCGTTTGAGAGAGACTAGAATCAATTGATATCCCATTTCCTTCATTAAGGAAATGTATACCAGTGCCGGAAAATAATGTATGAGAGACTGAAGTGAACATATTAGATACCATTGAAGGATGGTTGTAGAGTTTTTGAAGGCACGTGTTGTCCATCTATGTATAAACAATATGAATTCATACCATAATTTTCAAAATTGAAAGGATTCTTACCAACGATTAAATGCTGCGTTATTTACAAATCCTATGATAAATCTTTTGAGTACTTGCACCGGAATATTATCAAGCGTTTTTTTTTCTCACCAGTGGAAAGTCGTAATATCATAAACGTTATTCACAATTATTGAGTCATCCTTCGCATCAATTTAATGATAAAGCATACAATAGATACACTTTCACATTCTTTACTAATAATTATTCCTGTGAGTCGCTAAAAGAACAGGATAACTTAATGGTTGGGACATATTTAGATAAGATTGCAAAACCTCATATCATTTTGAAATTTAAAAAAGTAAAATAATATTTATTAAGTTTTCCTATAACAAAATCATACGATAATTCTATAAACTAATTATATTCTTAATCCTATAGCATATTCCGTATACACCCATAAGTATTGTACTTTGTTATGAGATAATATTTTTATACTAATATTTTTTTCTTTTGTTAACTAGTTTGTAATACTTTGTTTCGAGTAGCCATACTTTATATTATACTTTTATAATATGTATAATATTGTACTGAATGTTTAATTTTTAAAGTTTCATTGTATTACAACATTGTCTATAATATTATAAAACAAAGTCGCTTTTTTCCCCTCATGTTCCTTTGCATTGTTCCCTTTAATCTTTAAAACTACACAACGGATTTTGATGCGGTTTTCTATAATAGATAGAGTGATTCAAGAGGAAGGTTATAAAGTGTAATAAGTAATAACATTCATTAAATAGTGGAGAAATACTGTTATTGTTGAGGTTTCTAATGTGATGTCGTAAATAAGTACATATTTTTTTTCTGCTTACATTGCAAACGCAGGCTGAACCCTACGAGACTTATCAAAATAATGTACCAAGTATTGTACACAACTAAAAGGTCTACAGAAAACTCCGCGACGGTTCATATGTATCTCTTATGGATATCCCACAATAACAATTTTTTGTCATTTACTTTTTACGACAAATAATGGCTAATTTTCGAAGCAATTGTAATAAATATAACATTAATCCTTATCCAATTAAATATTTTAAATATATTGTTGATTTAATTCAGATCTATATGGCCCTCTACAGCATATTATGATTTAAATGATTAGTTTCGAAGATATTACAGATTTAAAAATTGCGGAACGTAGCTTTTACGGCGGTACCGACCAATGCGGGCCACGGGTAGTAATAATGAATATAAAATATAAATCAAAACAGCTGAATCGATTTTAATCATATTTTTTTCAGTGGCTACATATTTTACACCTGTCTGCGAAGCCGGGGCGGGTCGCTAGTAAAATATAATATAAAAGTTTTTTCAAGTTTTAAATTATGTTACATAAATGAGTTTCAATCAAAATTTGAATATATTTCAAATTAATTATTATAGCTTGTTTCATTATTTTCAAAAACCTTTTAGAAAATTATTAAACTTTTCTTTTATATACACGCTACGAGCCGAGAGTGTAAACTTGAGCTTGCGACCCGTCTCGCGGCGCGGCTCGCGACTCGCAGGGCACGCTTGTGTGCAGTGTGTTGCGAGCTTTGTGTTTACATTTGCACTTCGATGCGAGCCGCGAGATGTGGGTGGCGGCAGCGAGCGGGTGCGTGCCCTGCGAGTCGCGAGACGCGCTACGAGTCGAGAGTGTAAACTTGAGCTTGCGACCTGTCTCGCGGCGCGGCTCGCGACTCGCAGGGCACGCTTGTGTGTTGCGAGCTTTGTGAGCTTTGAGCTTTTACACTTGCGCTTCGACGCGAGCCGCGAGATGCGGGTGGCAGCCGCGACGATCGTGGCGGCGGCGGTCGTTGACTCGTCAGATTTCGCTGACTAGCAAAACATGTCAGTTTGCACACCGCGTCGTCGTGTATTTACGAAGTTCATCGAATGATCGGTTGACCTACATAATTAATTATGACTTTTAATTTGCATAAAATAATTCATTAGTTAGTTAATTATCATTCATATTTATTTAAAATCTTATAAGAAAGCAAGGTGACGTAAGCGATAAGCCAGGTAGTCATTACGAACAATAGAACACTGAGGCGAGCATATTAATGCAATAAGTAGCGATTGTAATTATGAAGGAACAATAGAGCGTGGAGATAGTAGATAATGAGGGGTAAACACAAAAGCTAACTTTGGAAATAGTGCAAATACGTAAAAACGGATCGCATATATCGAACGAGGATGGCCGAAAACCCCTATTTTGACACCAAACTCTTTTTTTTTTAGGCGATGTCGCCGCTCGAACCGACAAAAAGTGATCGAGACAGTTTGCGAGCTGCGAGCGGGGGGAGGGGTGGACCCAGAATCGTGATCCAGAACCCGCGAAAACACACAACTCAAAGTTCTCTCCCGATCCGTACAAACTACGAAAGAGTGACGTCAGTCTTTCGTAGCACTTTGTATGGAGCGTTTCGGGCAGGTCTATTTTATGAGATGTTTGAATTGTCATATATTGGTGAATTTTCAAGCAATCAGAGTAATTCTTTCAGCGATGTTTCTATTTTTAAGGGTCTTTCAATTACCAATAAGAAAAAAAAAATGTCATCAAGCCTATTCTACATTATTTATTCAAACGAATTCCCGATCAAAGTAATGGAATTCAAAGGATTATTCTAAGCTATCGGAAGTCTTAAGATGATTAAAGAAGCTATAGCTTGATAGACCTTTTTCCCACGAGTCACTACTTCACCCACGTTAAATAATTGTATTCTTGGCATAACTTTGTTGCGGGTTTGTGTTGTTTAAAACACCAGTAGCCGTAGCACGGCGACCAGTGGAAATGCGAAAGTATAGACAAACTGAGGAGATAAACTTAGGTGCGGTTCCGATCTTTTTTCGTTCCGAAAAAATCAATTAAAATGCCACTTTGTGACAGACTATAGTCACAAACTGTGGAGATAAACTTAAGGTGCCGTTCCGATCTTTTTTCGTTCCGAAAAATTCAATTAAAATGCCACTTTATGACATACTATAGTCTGTCATAAAGTGGCATTTTAATTGAATTTTTCGGAACGAAAAAAGATCGGAAACGCTCCTTAAGGCGCTATATTGAAAGTAATTTTACCGCAAGGGCAATTTTATACCTAATTTGTATGACTATAAAGTCGTGAATACGCTGCGGCCAGAAGCTATCGGCTCGCTCGGAAAACATGCGAAAAACGTAATTTTAATTATTTAAAAAATAACTAGGAGCATTTAAGCAAAATGCTTCAATACGATTTTGAGTTGCAAAGGTGTCTATCAATTAGACTAATTTCCTACAGTACATCTATTTTCGTTTAAGAATAATCTTCAAATTTCGTATTTTTAAGAGGTCATTTCGATCGAGAAATGTATCGAGGCAAAATACATTAATCGTGTTTCAGGTTCTTCTCAAGCCTAGATAAGGCTATGAATTACCAGATTTGTAACATTTCTGAGGGTCCTATAGTATTACGTCAAAAAGGACAGTTTTTTTCAATATAGCGCCTTAAGTTTATCTCCGCAGTTTGTCTATACTTTCTCATTTCTACTGGTCGCCGTGCTACGGCTACTGATATCTTAAATTAAACTAAGAACACAATATTCCGATAGTCACAAAGCTTCTATACTTCAACTGAAAAAATGTGCTTTTTGCTTTTCGATGGCATTGTATAAAAGAATATTCTTAAAAAAGTAACTAATAATATAATATGCACGAAAGCAAAAAAAAAATGTTGACACGAAAAAGGTAGGTACCTGTAAAGCAATCTATATGAATATTCATGTTGCCTTCGACAGTGAAATAAGCAATATATTTACATTCTACTTATCTAATTGCTTACTCAACTCAAACGTCTTAACATATTAGGTAAGGTACTTAATAAGTTTTTGCTATCGAGCATATATCCCAGTTTTTGCTGGCATTGCAACAGACCGGCCTTGACGTCATGACGGACAGTCAGATCTACGGCCTACATAAATATACAAGCCGGGATTAAAACTAAGGTGTTTGAAAGAACAAATGTCATAAAACGCACGAAGGAGGTCGTAAAATACACATCGGATTTCTTTGAATCAGTAGCTAGTGTTTGCTTTGGGCGTATTTTCGGAATAGAATTTATCCGCCAAACGGTTTATTTTGACATGTATTTTTTAGCAGATTGTGTTGAATATCATTAGCAAGTAATACTGAGAGTACTTATTGCTTTTTGGTGCTATTTAAAAGTGTTGTTTATTGTACGAGTTCCACCCCACATCTTCACTGCGCCTATCTTGTAACCTAGACTCAAGAGTGTTATTGACAGCTGTGACTACCAACAAGTTTACAATCATTACAATATATTTTTATACTGGTACTTAGATAATGATGAACCTTCTGAAGTTCTGATCGCGGATGCTATAATATTGGGAATTGATTTTATATGAAAAGCTGCAGCAGCAGACTTCTTATAAACCCATTTCTTGAATATCCTAACATAATATCGACATGAAAGTATTGAAAAGAAAGTGTAAAAATGTGCTATGTAGACATAGTACGATAAAACTCGCTATCTTTATGCCTACGAAATCATAAAAAGCCTGTAAAATTATATGGTTAGGCATAATATAAAATATACCCCATTATGCTGATTTATTACGTGGACGTGTGAATATCTAATAAGTACGTTTTTTATGTTTAATTTCATGTACTTATATTATAAGTCATAACATACCTAAACAAACATTACCATAAGCAATAATAATTATTATTTATTGATATACTAAGAACATGTATATTAAAAAATATATTAGAATGTATAATTAATTAGTTTATATTTATAACAATGCTAACGGCATAGATTGCATAATTTTTACTCTACTTGGAAGTCGAGTAAAAATTATGCAATCTAGATACTGTATCATAATAATTATTCATCTATACTATTATTATAAAGCGGAAGAGTTTGTTAGTTTGTTTGTTTGTTTGTTTGAACGCGCTAATCTCAGGAACTGCTGGTCCGATTTGAAAAATTATTTTAGTGTTATATAGTCCATTTATTGAGGAAGGCTATAGGCTATATTTTATCACGCTAAGACTAATAGGAGCGAAGAAATAGAAGAAAATGTGGAAAAAACGGGGACAATATATTTGAAAGGGCTTATTTAAACGCGCTAATCTCAGGAACTACTGGTCCGATTTTAAAAATTATTTCAGTATTAGATAGCCCATTTATAGAGAAAGGCTATAGGCTTCATTTTATCACGCTTAGACTAATAAAAACGAATAAATAGAGGAAAAGGGGGGAAAACGGAGGAAATTATTTGAAAGGGCTTATTTGAACGCGCTAATCTCAGGAACTACTGGTCCGATTTGAAAAATTCTTTGAGTTTTAGATAGGCCATTTATCGAGGAAGGCTATAACAGGCTTTATTTTATCACGTTGAGACTAACAGGAGCGAAGAAATAGAGGAAAATGTGGAAAAAACAGGGGAAATTATTTTAAAGGCTTATTTGAACGCGCTAATCTCAGGAACTACTAGTCCGATTTGAAAAATATTTCAGTGTTAGATAGGCCTTTTATCGAGAAAGGCTATATGCTATATTTTATCACGCTAAGACCAATAGGAGCGAACAAATAGAGGAAAATGTGGAAAAATGGGGGAAATTATTTGAAAGGGCTTATCTTACGAACTCCTAGAGCAATTTTTCTCTTATTTGGGTCAGATAGGAAGTAGAGCCTGTGAAGGATCATAGGCTATTTTTTATGGACTAATTTTTGCCTTTCCTCTAAAAATAATAAAAATGAATCCATATTTCCCATGGTTACGACATCACGCGTAAACAGCTGGAACGATTCTGCTGAAATTTGGTATAGATATATTATATAATTTTAGTGCCGGAAAAGGACATAGGATACATTTTGTCCCAAAAAATGTACGGTTCCCGCACAATAAACTTTTATGATTTTCGTCTAAACTATTAAATCTATTTTGCTGAAATTTGGTATAGAGATACTTTGAGTCCCGTGAAAGAACATAGGATATATTTTGTCGCGAAAAAATGTACGGTTCCCACAAAATTTACCTTTATGATTTGCGCGTAAACTATTCAATCGATGTACGGGAACTACTATAAACTGAAGTCCACGCGGACGAAGTTGCGGGCAACAGCTAGTAATTCATAATATTATAATAATATGTTACAAATTACAATTATTTCAAGGTATTACTAGAAAGGATAATAATCCATAATATTACTAATATTATAAATGCGAAAGTGTCTGTCGGTCTGTCTGTCTGTCTGTTGCCTCTTCACGCCCAAACCACTGAACCGATTTTGCTGAAATTTTGTATGGGGATACTTTGAGCCCGGGGAAAGGACATATTATCATACTTTTTATCCCGGAAAAATGTACGGGTCCCGCGTGATAAACGACTTTCGGCGCAACGGAGTTGCAGTCGTAATCTAGTAAATAGTAATATACTTATTGTTATAATTTATATCACTAGCTATTTGACCGAGCTTTGCTGGGTATTCGAAAAAACACGAATAAAATGACATTTTTCAAAAATGATTCCTAGCCAGATCGATTTATATATCGATGAAAATCGTTGGAGCCGATTCTGAGATTCCAATTATATAATATATATATATATATATATATATATATATATATATATATATATATATATATATATATATATA
This sequence comes from Lysandra bellargus, assembly GCA_905333045.1. Taxonomy (NCBI): domain Eukaryota; kingdom Metazoa; phylum Arthropoda; class Insecta; order Lepidoptera; family Lycaenidae; genus Lysandra; species Lysandra bellargus. The sequence continues at coordinate 2,217,135 of HG995344.1, forward strand.
TATATATATATATATATATATATACAAGAATTGCTCATTTAAAGATATAAGATCATAATATAATAGCCGATTGATAACAGAAGCAAAGCTTCCTTAGCAAATTCTAGGTATAATGAACTATTAAATTTCTCTTGATCGAATACCGATAAAAATGGTTGCCCATCTGTCGTCCTTGCTTTACCAAGATAATCCTTGAAGATTTATTACAGAACAGTTTTTCATGACATAAGTATTTAGGGGTCATCTATAAATTACATAAGGCATTTTCCTTCATCTAGGACTATAATAATTATTCGGTGCGTAACTGCACAAACAAATAAACCGTGTTTATGCTCCATACTTTTTTTTAAATGAACATTAGTGGTATGTTTTTAAGTGCCAAAAGTCGGAAGAACTATGCTATAATTAAAATAACGTGGCACAATTTTTATGAATTTTTGTGCTTTAATTTGCCGTTTTCCATATTGTTTTTCTTTCAAAAGGCCCTCCTAAAAGGCCGGCGATGCACCTGCAGCTCTTCTTATGTTGCGAGTGTCCATGGGCGACGGTAGTTACTTTCCATCAGGTGACCCGTTTGCTCGTTTGCCGCCTTATTTTATAAAAAATAATAAAAATAACGACATTATCTGTTAACTGTTTGTTTGGTAGCTGCATCATCGTTCATCGTTGCCGTTTTGTCTATAAATGTTTAACACCATTAAAATAAATATGCAATTCCCGAACAAAAGTCAAATAACCTCAACAATAATGATTGGAAGGCATTTGATATTAAAATATTGTGTTTTCATATACAACGAGAACACACAATACGGCTGCGTCTGGCTTCGTTCTTAATACATATAAAACACACATTTCGGGCCTCGACTACTTATGGAGGAAACGTGTACTTACATGTGGCCCCTCCACGCTGGCCAATCATGATGGACAAAATATGCTGTCGAACATGAACGTGTAGAGGGGCGTATTCGTCTTTTATTGCTCATATTTTAAGAGATGCCGATTACTCTTACTTTCAATAGCTGCGCAATCATTCTTATCCATCATGATTTATAGCCGTGAAGAGGGACCTTTAAGTTTCTATATTTTGATTAAACATTGTTTTTTTTAAATAAAGTGTTTGTATTTGTGTTTGACCTCCATTCCGTACATAGAATGACAGACAAAAAATTATAATCAGATATTATGTGACGTCGTTTCCTACGTAGTTGTAGTTAAGTAATTGTAAAGTTTTACAACTACTTATGGAGTTACTACTAAGTACTACCTCTTTATGGAGTTACTAATAGTCATTTACTACGTAAGAGTTACTTAGACGTACTACAGCTACAATATCAACATGGTATAAGTTATAACAGCTTATCTAACTATACAAAGTTGCTTATAAAACAGTCATTGTAGCACGTTATCCGTTTACTAAAATATGCACACAATTTTATCAGCGCGATAAACGAAGTCGATTCGAGCTACTACGCGAACCGGCATCCGCGGGGGCGTACATACCGGAGTTGTAATAAGCGCGTGTGATTGGTCATAACGTCAAAATAATTGCACCGCGAACCAGGGAATGTCTGTTTATAACAGACGGGGGATGATTCAGGTCGGCGCTTCGCTCGCATGATCAGCGCCGCTCGCCGCGCGGCAGCCACACCGACGAGCGGTCTGCGCTGCCAAAGCTGACAGTCCTCCCGTAACCGCGATTGAGCGCGCGCTGCCCCGCGCGCGGTGCGACGCCGCACTTGCGATGTTACACACGATAACGGAATAAAATAGCCGAGCGGTTTTATTATTTCGAATAAGGTAGTGTACAGTGTATGTGTAAAATTCCGAAACCTTGAAGTTATGACATACGTTTTTTGTGCGTTTTTTTATCGGCGAGTTACGGTAATTACCGTGGCTGTGTGTGTTTACGTTCAGTTTTAAATCAGGATGTAGCGAGTTAACGTGCGTATTGTTTTCGTTTATTAAAATGTTGCGACTTGCGTGTGACGAGGATGAAAATTTCTTGTTTACGTACGTTTAAGCTATCGACCTTGGATTAAACGCTATTTATAAACAATTTACTTTTATCGATAAGTACGAAAACCTGTTTTTTATATCCGGCAGTCGTACTCGTGCGATAAAAACTACAAAAAACTGCCGAATGCATTCGTCGCAATTCGGTTCGAAGGTGGTAAAGCTGGAGTAAGTTATCTAAGTAATTTACAGTATTCGGGCAAACACAGCCTATTGGAGGATCAACACGGCATACACTCGAACAGATAAACCGCTACAAAATAACTGGTAATTCACTATTCACCCGTTGCGACTCTTATCGGTTATCAGTTATCACATAATGCGTTCAAAGTACCCGCAAATAATCTGCGTTGTATTTTTAATAATCGAGGAAAAATAAATCAGCAATTTGTGTTATTTAAGTACAATCTTAACATTTTTTGTACAGCTAGTCAGCTACGTGTATCAGAAAATGCAAACAATTAGCACCAACATAATATGAATCGATAACCTTAAATTTATGAAATTTTTGTATTTGAGCAGGCAAAGAAATGCAAGTGACCTTAAATAAATAAATAAATAAATAAAAAATGCAAATTTTGTACGGTCTAATGGAAATAATTTTTAATACTTACTCATAAAAAACTTAATAAAAGTTTATGTCAGTAGGAAGTTATAATAGATATAGGTAATAATGTTAGATTATAACCCTTATCTATTTAAAATAACATGACTGTGAGTGCTTCAACATAAGAAGCAAAATTTTAGCGACGCTAATTTCTTGACAATAATATATCTTTGTACTATATTATATCTTCGTAATCGATTCTTAATAGTAAGGGTTACTTCACTATTAATAACTATAGCCGATAGTTAAACATTTTAGTTAGAAAAGTGGGCATTTGGCCTTAACAGCTAATAAGCAACGAAATAAGAACCACAAACTCGTGGCTTTTCTAAACATACAACATATTAAATTTTTTATAATTATACAATTCTACATTAATGGTAGTCTATTGAATGTGGTACCTACTGAAAAGGTCTTCCAATATTCCTATAATAATCTGTTAAAAGGGTTTGTCTTAAATAGCATTGTTGTTTTATTAACGTTATGACGTTACCCAATCAAAAACGTACTTTGTGAATAAATAAACTTCTGTTAAAAACCCTCAAAAACTATACAAGAAAACCTTTTTCATAACTTAAGTGTAACTTACATTTTACTTTACTTGCGCTCCGTAGCGCCAAAATTCGGTTATCGCGCGGAAACCGTACATTTTTCGGGGATAAATATCACCTATGTCCTTTTCCGGGACTCGGAAGTATCTCCATACCAAATTCCAGCAAAATTGGTACAGCGGTTCCGGCGTGAAGTGGTAAAAGACAGACAAGCGGACTGAGAGACAGGTCACACACTTTAGAATTCATAATAATATTAGTATGGAAAAGCATTTTCTCTCGAAATTAAAAACGAAGCCTTTCAGTTTGTTCATCCTCAATGTATTTAAATTAGCACCAAAAGGGATGAAATTTACACAGACTCCATACTTGACCTACTATTTTAAAATTCTCATACTACTGCGATTGCTCCGAACTGTGCATGCTTACTTTAACCCAATGAGTTACGTTAAGTAACGAAGAATATCATTGCTTTAACCCATCAAACCCCCAAGACGCGGCAGCCGGCTGCCGCACAACAATAACTGAAAATCTCAATAGATTTTCAATCATCGTAGGTGTCTGCGATGCCTACGATGGAGGTGTTAAAAATATGGTGTAGCCGGTGTAGGTACTTTGTTATTGCCGTGTAATTTATTATGCACATATTGTTACTATGCGAAAGTATGTTTACTGTTTTGTAATTTGTTAGTCTTTCACGTTGAAACCCCTGAATAAAATTTTTATAAAGTTTTTAGTTTTGTATGGGGCGAAGGTAACTTAATAAGTCTCGAGAAAGGCTTGTTCATAGAAACATATTACATAACAGTACTTAAAGTATTATATTATAATAATAATTATAATCTATTATAATAATGCCTACCGTAAGTACATCTAGCCTTTTTAATAGAATAAATCTAACTTTTCATATTTCAGTCACTCGGTATATTCAGCTGGTTTTGTTTATTTTTCTCTTTTGTTATAAGATTGAAAAATAGAAACAGATTCGAATTTCCCGCGACGCGAGTATTACGCTAAAGCTTGAGCTTTCGCATGTAGGCTATATTTTAACAGTAACATATTATTGACAGTTTGAAATATTAGAGTTCTTGTGTTGCAAACCCAGCAGAATTGGTTGTATACTGTAATCACACATTTTATGTAAGGTTTAAAATATTGTGTAATAACAAAAAGTATTTTTAAATATTCGCAGAGATAACATTACCTACCTCTATAATATTCGATTGGTGCTCCTGTGTGTAAATAGTTCATCATCAACTAAGCAGACTGATGATGATGAATAAAAACACTCTCAATCATGTCAGTTTTGAAATAAAAATAATATAGTTTACTAATATAATGACATACATTTTTCTGTATGAAAAATTGACTAAGTATACTATAATATATGTGAAGAAGTTAACCCGCCAGCACCCGCGCCCCTAAAAATTACACGAGCACTCGCGCGTTGAGCATTTTGCTCACGTTTATAAATGTCATTAAATGCAGGTTTTACAAAGTTATTTTTTTACTTTTTATTATTCTATTAAATAAAGTACACTTTGTTCATTATAAAAAATATGTATTTAAAACTTTATCAACATTTGTCTTTTTAATTTTCATTACTATTCATGACAAGAAATTTTTCAGTCGCCTAAGGCGGTATGAAAGAAAAAAAATCACAAATAAAAATGTTTTCAAAAAGAAAACTTAGATATGTGGGAAGTATTATTCTTCATTATATTTCCGAGCTTTACATATATCACAAGATGTATGACCTTGCTCGGTACATAAAAATTTTTGGCAGTAAATGCAGGCCTTTTTTGGTCTTCTGGTTTTTGCATCTTAGGCAAACCACTCAGATTCTATTTGGTTTTTCTTGTCGTGGTAACTCAGATTCTAGTAATAAACATTTAATCACGTTAAAATACTATGTTTTTGTAGAGGATATACAAGATTTGCAAGGTGCTCTAACTTTGGATATGACCACACCAAATTGCATTCATCTTTTCGATCCCGATCCATCTATAATAGAAATACGTAATAGTTGTCCGTGACAATAACTTAAAACCATTATATTACATAAAAGTAGCAGTAAAACTGTCGATATGATGAAAAATAATTTATTCATAAGGAAAAAAAGTACTTACGCCGATACCCGCGCGATGAGCAAAATGCCGCATGATGGTATACGGCGCAACAAACCTCCTCGTACCAGTGAATAGTGCACCCTGGTGAGAAAGTTATCTGTATCTAGGGGTGAGGGGCGAAACAAAACTCAGCTACTGAAGAAACGATGGCCATAAATATAATTTTGACAAAATGGCAGGTGTTTTAAATTTACCGTGAGCAAAATGCTCATAGCGCGATTGCTCGCGGGTTAAGGCAAAACAACTATGAGTAAATCTGAGATACGCTTAGAAGGTCATTGACCTCGTACTGAACACACATCAGCTGATTACAAAACATTTTTAATTCATCAAGCCCCAAGCGGCCACATCCGGCCGCGATAACAATAGATAATATTACAATTTAAATAAGCTATTGTATCTCATTTTTCCACGATTGAAGGGTAAAACATTTTATCGGTAATATAAATATAAGCCACATATTTTCTACATGTCTAATATGAAACCCCCTGAAACCAGAGTGCTTATTCAAATTTTTTTTGCTAGTTTAAATGGCGAAGTTAGATGTCAGAATTCAGAAATGTATGGTATTTTAGAGTATTTTTAATATCAACTAACACATAGCGCCATGACGCTAAGCGGTGCTTTATGTCAAATCCCGTACACTTTAGGGTGGGTTGCACCAGAGGCGTGTTTAAAGTAATGGTTATAGTAAAGGTTGACTTAGCTTTAACCTTAACTTTGATCACAGAAATTGACAGATGTCTCTTGCGTTTATTTTTTTATTAAAGCTACAGGTAATGGGATTGAGAGTAATAAAAATTCAATCATCCGTAAAAATCGATAGGAAATATATTTCTGATAACAACACAGTATCACGAAAAAAATTTCGATATAAGTAGGTATAAGTGGTATTAAGGATATCGTTAAATATGGCGTCCTTATCCAAAGATTTTACATTTTGTACCTACTGTAGTTATAACTAGTTAAAGTTACAGTTATAGTTAAAGTAAGTTAGTGTAAGGGTGGGTCCCTTAGATCTTCGCTATCTTTTTTTTTAAACTTTTGACTAAATAGTTTGCGTAGCCGTTCTTAGATCGTCATGCTTACCACCTCATCTTATTGAATTGCCAGAAGTTATAGAAAATCACAAAATATTTCCTCTCACGAATTTTCTTTATTTTCCCCGAATATACTTTTAACTTTATTGAAGGATGCATTGTTATCGAATGACAATCATAAAATAAAATTTTTAAAAGCTCACTGCTGATATACCCGTAGATACTGCAGGTAGGTTTATTATTTTAATATTAAAATAATACACTAAGGGCCTGTTTCACCGCTTCCTAATAAGGCTATCCACCACTTAACTTGACACATAGAGTATGGAGAATCTGTCAAATAAGCCTATGGGGCACCTTATCAGGAAGCGGTGAAACAGGCCCTAATTTAAGTAAATTTAAATAATAATATTATCATGATTATTGGTACCATACATTCTAATGATATTTAATATTAATAGGTACAACATGAATATATGCTATGATTTAAACATCTTTATGTATGTTTATAGAAAAAATAGATACCTACTTAATAATTAATACACTATTCATAGTAAGGGTATAAATTACGTTTAGGCCGATATCAACAAGCCGATTTTCGATACCTAATAATATGTTGTATTATATTCTTATGTAAGTTCACTGAAATTATTTTGTGATCTACCTTAAGCCTGTCTCTGTCACATCATACATCACACATAATATTACTATTATTTCTTTGACCAAACTATTATATTATGTATAGACGGTAGAGTGTAGAGACACTCTACATAAACGATCAATTTCTAACATTACTTCAAAATACCTGTATTATTAAAACTGATTTTACCATCAAAATGACTAAGGGCCTGTTTCACCGCTTCCTGATAAGGCTATCCACCACTTAACTTGACACATAGAGTATGGAGAATCTGTCAAATAAGCCTATCGGGCACCTTATCAGGAAGCGGTGAAACAGGCCCTAAGAATAACAATGATAAATAGTCCGGGTTCCGTAGAACAAATTTTTTTGATTACTATCAATCTAATTTTTTGTGTGTAGCTTCATTTTGATAAGACGAACAACAATATTTTTTGGAAATCTTGAAAGTGGTAGCTAACAGAGATAGAAAGGATTTCATACTTTGATTTGATGGTCCTAAAATATGGATTGTTCTATTTGTAGGACAATGTTACTCTTAAATTAAATTTTCTGTTCCGTTTTAGGGTTCTGTAATCAGCAAAACTTGGTTGACTTTGGTCGAGATTGGAAATTGGGTTCAATTTTTTGATAAAAAATAACAATTGGTAAAATAAGTTGTGGATTCCTTATTTTTAAACAACATTTTTTGTACAATAATTTATTACGTTTAGGCTGAAGTTGTATAGCTTCATGTTAGTTTTACAGTCGGGGCATTTTAATAGGCCACATTTGACATCTGTCAGATTAATCTCCATAGTGAGGTGAGGTGCGTAAAAACATCGACCAAAACGAATAAGTCGATACGGACTTACAATAAAATATTTGAATTTTATACGTTTGAAACAAACTCCTGTCACATTATTACTTTTTCTTTTGCAAATTCAAGGAGCAAAATAAGACAAGTACATAATTTACAAAAAAAAAAATGCATTTATTCGCTTGAATTATAAAAACTGTTAAATGTAGTATTATCATTATTCATTTCACATAAATATGTGTTACTTTTCACAACGTGGTTATTAATTTATGGGGATATTTCGTTACAAGTAATCAATGTATCGATACTATTTATCGCTTTCGATTTTTAGGGTAACTTCCCTAGAGTTTAAAAAGAAAAAAGGTCAGCTGACGTAACATTGTAACGATGTGCAATTATTAAGAATTTGTTTATTACGTTTAGAATTGTTTATCAGTAAAAGCAAATCGTTAAATAATTCGTATCGGTCATATTTACAATAAATATGTAATCGTAATTGAAAAAAGTTAACCAATTGTGCAGTTATAACAAAACGAAAATATTTATTTTTTATGTACGTCGCTATAAGTTTACCTGGTACAATTTTGATAAACTGTCAAATGTGACCTATTAAAATATCCCGACTATAGCTTCATATTTTATAACAAACTTGAGAGAGACTTGAGAATATATTATTACTAGCTGTGCTCCGCGGTGTTACCCGCGATTAATTAGGTGTGATCAGGTAAACTAAATTGTGTTGTAATAGGTAAATAGTATTAGAGACAAAATAAATTGAGTTTGATCATCGGAAACTTCAATTTTGATGACTGAGAGATGGAAATTTGATAGAAGACACTGTTTTGTGATAAGCAGCACTCCTAGGATTTGGTAGAAGATGGGACGAAAATTAATCAAATGACACTCGAAATCTGTATGTTTAGGTTCGAATAAATTCACTTTTATAATAAATAACTTAGTTTGTTTCTAAAAAGGAGAATTAAGGAGGCAACATTTTGAAAATCGAATTTTGTTTTATGTAACACTTCTAGGAGAGGGGGCTTGGAGGCACAGCCCCACTTCATATTATCTGTATGTTTAGTTTAGGTTAGAATAAATTCACTGTTATAATTAATTAATAACTTAGTTTGTTCCTAAAAAGTAGAATTAAAACTCAGCGCTAACGACGCGACACTGTTTCGTTAAAAGCAATACTTTCAGGAAGAGAGGGGCGCAGCCCCCCCAATTAGGAGACGGCAAAATTTTGAAAATCGAATTTTGTTTTTTGTAACACTTCTAGGAGAGGGGGCTTGGAGGCACAGCCCCCCCCCAAATAGGAGACGGGACGAAAGCCTATGAATCAAATGACACTCCATAATATCTGTATAGTTTAGGTTAGAATAAATTCACTTTTATAATTAATTAATAACTTAGTTTGTTCCTAAAAAGTAGAATTACAACTCAGCACTAACGACGCGACACTGTTTCGTTAAAAGCAACACTTCCAGGAATAGAGTGAGGGGTTTGGGGGGGCGCAGTCCCCCCAAGTAGGAGACGGCAAAATTTTGAAAATCGGTTCACAAACGGCGGAGTCATCGTTGAACATAAGTAATTAAAAAATTGAACATAACACCTCTTCCGTTACGGAAGTCTGTTAAAAATGTAGCCTATGTGTTAATCCAGGATGTCAGCTATCTCCTTGTAAAATTTTGTCGAAATCGCTCCAGCCGTTTAAGCGTGAAGAAGTAACAAACATACAAAGTCACAAACTCACAAACTCACAAACTCATAAACTCACATACTCACAAACTCACATACTTTCGCCTTTATAATATTAGTAGGATTATATGTCACAGTCGGCCGGTTAAAAAAGCCATTCAATCAAACAGCAAGTAGCCCTTTGACTGAACAACGCCATTCAACCATACGGCTGTACGTCGTTTAGCTGACTTGTTGACTGCAAAGTTCAACACTACAGTTAGATGACGCTTAGCCAACTGGTTAAATGGTAAATTAACTAAGGTGACCATTAATTTAGTGCTATTATTACACAACTTAAGCGTAATTATATAATAACTAGGCCTTTGCATCCGTTGTGGATGAATTAAATACAGTACTTTCAGAGCGAAGTAACCACTCCTCAAATACTGCAGTGCCTGGTACAAGATTTTTTAAATGACCGTATGGTTGCCCAAGCGCATACGGCATTCTCGCAACATAGTCGGCCTAGTCCAGAGGAAAGAACTAGTCAATACGTCTGGGACCAACTATGTGCGGGTTTCCTCACGATGTTTTCCTTCACCGTACGAGCGTCCGTATTATGTACTTGAGATCAGAAATTAAATGTCTCATTGGTCACGCCTCCACCTGGGATCGAACCTGCACCCTCTAGGAGTGCGAACCAAACCCATTAGGCCACGGACGGATTACCTAATTGTATTCTAAATCATTTTAATCCCGTAATTTCTCGAATATTAATTAGATTAAATTTTGATTCACTCGTATGTGCCCCCATAATTTCTGTCTCTTTAATAATACTTGGCACTTATATTTACGTAAAATATCATAATACAACCACAAAACACCGGTTAGTTGACGCCATATTGTAAACAATACGCACCTAGCGTTGCGGTGGTGAGCGCTGAACTAATTCAATCAAACGACGGCTTTTGAATAAGCTGCAGTGTTGAACGTTTTGAGCGACTTAAATGTTCAATTAAAAAAACTAGACGTGTGATTGAATGGCGTTGTTCAGTCAGAGGGCTAGCTATTTGATTGAACGACTATTTAAACCAGTTGGCTGCATCATCCATGCTAATATTATAAATGCGAAAGTGTGTCTGTCTGTCTGACTGTCTGTTACCTCTTCACGTTCAAACCGCTGAACCGATTTTGCTGAAATTTGGCATGGAGATACTTTGAGTCCCGGAAAAGGACATAGGATACTTTTTGTCCCGGAAAAATGTACGGTTCCCGCGCGGTAAACGAGTTTTGGCGCAACGGAGTTGCGGGCATCATCTAGTCTTATATATAAAATTCTCGTGTCACAATGTTAGTCCACGAACTCCTCCGAAACGGCTTTACTGTTTTTACCAAATTTTATATGCATATTCAGTAGGTCTGAGAATCAGCTACTCGGTACTTTATATATTGATAAGTGCATTTGTTGAATAAATAATAGTAAATTATTACAACTCGAGACTGAGGGCGACCATTGTTTGTGCGACGGGATAGCGATAGACGTTGCTATGGTAACATAGTACTTGTTTAGTCACTTCAAAAAAATAATATGGGCGAAGGCTTTATATTATGGCAAAGTAACGTTTGCCAGGACAGCTAGTATTATATAAAATAATTTTAGAATGTTGCAGTTATAAAGTTTTGTTTTCGACTATTAATGTTTGCACCTTAATAATATATTATGCTTTTATAGTAGGTAAATTGACTTCTTGGTCTCAAAGTGGGATACTTTGAGACCTAGAAGCCAATATACCAAATTTCATCTAAAACAATTCAGAGGTTGAAGCGATAAGAGATAACAGACAGACAAATGGGACACCTTTCGCAGTACTGACTACGGGGTATAAGGATGGATTCTTATTAGTTATTACTCATTAGGTATAATGAGTGATATAAGGATGGATTCTCTTTAGTCATTAGGTATAATTCAATTGTGCTGAACCTGACACTACAAAACACCTGCAATTTATAAACCATAGAATCATATTCCTTAACGAGTGTGTAATTTTGTTTCTGTCATTTATTGTTTGTGACACAAATTGGCAGAAAAGGCACAAATTAGGAAGACAAAACAGAACAGAAAAAACACGTAGGTCCGCCATATGCCATTTAATCAGTTTCTCTGGTAGTATAATCTTTGCAGTTTGTACTCCATTAATTGGCGGTATAACATATAACATATAAACAACACATGAGCTCAGGGCTTTTAGCCAATAGTCAAACATGTCTTAGCTAACAAGTATCTGCATAACAGTCAAAACCAGAACCTGTAACTTTCAGACTCTGAAACTGGAGATAATGTTACAAACACGAGTCTTGTTCCTTATATTTACAATTTTGTCTAATGTCCTCGTCTGCACTAAACAACAGCTTCAGCTAACTCGGCATTACACATTTGTCCTCGATTTAAATTCCAACGAATGTGATGGTAAGCAAAATGGCACAAGTTTGTGAATCGTTGCTAGAGAGCGTTTTACAACTTTTGGAGTTAAGACAAATAGGCGTAACAGCTGGTCGTTGTTTGTAGTTATTGTAGTTTGATCTAATTTGTGCTTTTGTCTGTTTTGAGTATTCATCACTTGTTAATTACTATAAGTCTTCTTTTAATAATGTAAAGCAATCATATTCAAAATGGCGAGACGAGTCACAGAATTTTATACAAGTCTTGGCATTAATACAGTTTTGTGCCTAGATTCGCCATTTTGGACTATAAATGATTACACCTACTGTGATTTGACGTAATTTAATTAGACAGCAAGCGGCAACTGGCATGATTTTCTTTTACGATTACTAAAAATAGTGCATTAAGAGCCCGGGTAACCCTCGAAATTCTCATACATACGTAATACCAAAATCATTTTGGTATACGAAAATATTTAACATGTTTGAGTTATTTTTCAGCATAAAATAGTAATTACCTAGGTTCCTGAACAAAAATTAACTTCAAAATATTTAAACACTAAAAAATTTTTTTTCGTGTAGTTTATACCTACACGAAAAAAAAATTTTTTTTACTAAAATTTTTTTTACTAAATTTACTACTAAATATTTAAACACTAAAAAATAGAGTAAAACACTGTAAAATTTATAAATAATTAGTAAATTTACTACAAAATATTTTAATACTAAAAAATATTTTTAGAGTTGAAATATTTTGTAGTAAATGTACTATATATTTATATATTTTTTAGTGTTGTACTCTATTTTTTAGTGTTTAAATATTTAGTAGTAAATTTAGTAAAAAAAAAATTTACACAAAAAAAAATTTTTTGGTGTTTAAATATTTTGAAGTTAATTTTTGTTCAGGAACCTAGGTAATTACTATTTTATGCTGAAAGATAACTTAAACATGTTAAATATTTTCGTATGAGAAAATGATTTTGGTATTACGTATATATGAGAATTTCGAGGGTAACCCGGGCTCTTAAATACTGTAAACAAGCCAAAGTCACAATTCTAATGTCCATTAATCATTATATTTTAAGTATAACATAGTAGACGATGCCCGCAACTTCGTTTCGCCAAAACTCGTTTATTGCGTGGGAACCGTGCATTTTCCTTTCATTGTCCTTTCCCGGGACTCAAAATATCTACATACCAAACAGCAAAATCGGTTCAGCGGTTTGGGCTTGAAGAGGTAACAGACAGACAGACAGACAGACAGACAGACGGACAGATAGACAGAAATACACACTTTCGCATTTACAATGTAAAGTCTGTCAAAAAAGTGAAGTAATTAAAAAGTGGCAGCATCGTAATGTCATCCCTTTCTAATCAATCTAAGAAAAAAGGATGACACTACGAGGTTGCCACTTTTTAATTTCTTCACTTTTTTGATATACTATAAGTATGAATAATTGGATATGGATAGTATGGAAGTATGGATATGGATGGATTACTTGTTCTTAAGGCGACGCCTTGATAATTTGGCTGTAGCGATGCCGATTTTTCTCAGCAATGACTAAAGCTAAGAAACTAAAGTTCATTGTCAGTATTCATCATGTCTTTGTCTTTGAATTGCCCATAGCATAACACGCTTGGACAACTTTTATAACACAGAATTATCAATCGAAAAGACCTCTGTAAAAAAAGGGATTCCTATTTTTCCAACAGAGGAGAGTGATTTAAGGTTCCAAAATTTGTACATAAATTGGTTGAAGCATACACTTTAATATGTGCATAGCTTATATGAAATGTATTTATGGTTTTTAAATTACGCGACAAAAACCATTTTGTTGCTTATGCCCTTTCCATTTTTTGCTGTTCCATTGCTTGTTTTCTATGAGAGGCCGGCCCGGCCTCTCATAGAAAACAAGCAATCTAAAACATATCCAACACGGTTTCTTACTTTAACGCGGCGTCACCTTAATAAACCTTTGTTGCTTTTGCCCGACGGGGCTTGCGGAAGGGACGTAACTTGTGTTAAAAGACTGAGGCAATGGCTTGCTATCACATGTTCATTTTGCTCGTTCCCTGGTTCCATTTCGCACAAACAGTAAGTTCATAATATTATGTTTCGACGACGATCACCATGAGGGTGGCCATTGACATTGGTTGAAAATATAATGTAAAAAATGGATGGATGGACGTACCGTCAATGCATCTAGCGTCGATCATGTCTGGTAATCCTAGGTCTCGGGTATCAGAAGACTAAGGACTAGGTAACCAAGATATTCATGATGCAGCCGACGAATCGTGTCGTCGCGGTATGTGGCTCACGAGTCACGACACACCTGGCTGGGCCCCGTTTCTCTGTAATTGAATGCTTAGAAACTGGGACCAGTCCGTTTCCAAATATAATTTCTATTTTAGAAATAAAGTACTTACTAATAAACAATGCAGGTAAGACTGCAAAATATCTTCTGTTCTTACATTCGCATGATACTTTTGAGCTGTTCTCTTAAACCTGCAGAGTATTTTAAGTCGTATCGACTAAATTAAAAAATCAAGAAAAAAGAAAAAGACAATAATAATATGTATAATAGGATGAAACAAACAAAATCTAATATATTTTAGCAATGCATAGATCTAAAGTATTCTCTTGAGTCTTGAGTCTCTTTAGTCTTAAGATTAAGATCTTCCGGGATCTTCTTTAAAGTTTTAAAATTAATAATTGGACCAGAACAGAAGCAAGTTTAAAAACGTCTTAATTTCGACCATAATAACTATTGTGTAGCAAAGTACCGTTAACTTGCTGATTATAATTTATTTAGACACAATGCTTAATTATTCATAGAATCCCACGTTATTATTTATTGCTCTTTCGTATTATATCACAAGAATATTATGTTGGCCGTAAATTCGTTGCATATAACTACATACTTTGGTTTATCACATAAAAACGCACAATATAGTCCGGGTAACGGGTTCAACTATAATATAGTCCGGGTTCCGTAGAACAATTTTATTTTTAAATTAATCAAGCAAAATTTTTGTGAGCTTCTTTTTCATGAGACGAACAACAATTTTATTTGCGAAAAATTTTGAAAGTGGTAGCTGACAGAGATAGAAAGGAATTAATACTTTGATTTGGTGGTCCTAAAATATGAATTGTTCTATTTGTAAGACAATGTTACTCTTAAATTATGTACCTAAAAATCTGCTGGTTAGGGTTCCGTTTTAGTGTTCCGTAGTCAACCAGTTTTGTTGATTACATTTTTTTTCGCAAATAAAATTGTTGTTCGTCTCATCAAAATGAAGCTACTCACAAAAAATTTGCTTGATAGTAGGTACTTACTTAATTAAAAAAATTGTTCTACGGAACCCGGACTAGGTAATAGGTAGGGCAAGTACATATATAGTACTATATATGTACTTGCCCAAGATATTAATGTTTTAAAAACATGAAGAGACAACTTACAGATGGATAAAATTTCGCATTACAATATTAGTTCAGTAAGAATTTAAGTATCTCCTTTGTTTATTTAAAATCTTTAGGCAACATTCGCAAACAATTAAGTACCTACTCATAGAAGTGGTAGAAGTGCAAAACTGTAATAGAATATAGATGATAAATATAATAATAAAATAATTATTATGATGTTTTCGATGGTTGTTTGTGATATTTTAAAAATAATAAAATTAAATTAAGAAATTAAAAAAAAAAACCCGCCAAACAAATTCAAAAAGTAGTGAAATAATATTTACTTACTGCCTTTAAGTTCTAATAATTTCTAACTTGTGTAAAGTAATATTTTAGTTCATAATAATAATCGTTGTCACGGTGTGTCGGGGGAGGTCCCCCCAAGTAAACTACAACCTATAACCGCCAAGTCGCTGATTATCTCGATACATCTACATTAGCGGTAGTAGCTAAGAATACTCTCGATCATGTCAGCTTTCAAACAAAAAAAAAACTAGATCAAAATCGGCCCACCCGTTTGGATGCTACGATGCCACGGACAGATACACACACAGACAAACAGACAGACAGACACGTCAAACTTATAACACCCCTCTTTTTGATCGGGGGTTAAAAATATAATACCTTGGTAACTAGATATTTTAATTAAGTGAAAATGGTTTTTTTATTATTCTGTATATTATCATAAAACTTGTACAGAGAGCAACTACCAACAGTTTTTATAGATGTTGTAGTAATAAAAATTTATTTTTGAATTATTACCATATTCATTGTGACTTCACATTTTATTTGATTATATTGAAAATGTTGTTTAATTATGATTAGTCTTGTTAAGTACTATTTCTTATTAAGAACTCATTGTCTTTTAACTATTATTATTATAAGATACATAATAGGTTATAGGGAAAAAGTATCATATAAGCCGTACTAGGTAATCTATCTATTAAATATAATATATAACTCAAAAGTAGACTGACTGACTGACTGACATAGTGCGACAGCCCAAACCACTGGGCGGATCGAGCTGAAATTTGGCATGCAGGTAGATGTTATGACGTGGGCATCCGCTAAGAAAGGATTTTGGTCAATTATACCACCAAGGCCTAAAAATAGGGGATGAAAGTTTGTATGAAACTTTGTAAATTTTTAACCGATCGGACTGAGACTTTGCATGCATAAAGCTACTATGACGCAGGCATCCCCTAAGGAAGGATTTTGAAAAATTATATATTTTAATAGGGAATTAAAATATTCTTAACGCGAAGGAAGCCGCGGGCAAATGGTAGTTTAAATATAAATGTGAAAGCGTATGTTTGTAATTCGTGTTACCTTACCACCTTTTGGACTAAGTATTTTTTATGCTTCTAAGCTGATTAATTGGAACAGTTTGATACAGATACACAAACTGATATCACTAATACAGGTTAAATATCAGCGACCCCGCTTAATTCATTAATCAGTCCAATCATTATTATTACGAATTAGTATAATTGAAGTTCAATCGACGTTGCAAAGGGCGCGGGTATTACTGCGGAATAGATGTTGATTTTTGCAAGGTACGAACCTAGGGCAGGAGTTAGAAATATTAAAAAAAACTGACTGCAATGTACCTACTTTCAGACATTCAGGGGCATACAGACCTACGTAATTTTGACGGATTTTGACAAGCCCAACCGACAGATGACATCTAACATCAACTTGACATAATAACTAACTAGGCTGCATTTCCACTGAAGCGGAGCGGAGCGGAGAGGAGCTTAGCGGTGCCGAATTGACCAATCACCATGCTTGAAATCTTCACACCGCTTCGATGTCATTCCGCTGGAGTAGCACGATTGGTCAATTCGGGCACCGCTAAGCTCCTCTCCGCACCACTCCGCGTCAGTGGAAACGCGACTTATATTCCCAAATTGCGGAATTCTGTCTGTAGCGGCATTGACTATTGACATCCATACTTCCATACTGATATTATAAATGTGAAAGTGTGTCTGTCTGTCTGTCCGTCTGTCTGTCTGTCCGTCCGTCTGTCTGTCTGTCTGTCCGTCTGTCTGTCTGTCTGTTACCTCTTCACGCTCGAACCGCTGAACCGATTTTGCTGAAATTTGGTATGGAGATACTTTGAGTCCCGGGAAAGGAAATAGGATACTTTTTGTCCTGGAAAAATGTACGGTTCCCGCGCGATAAACGAGTTTTGACGCAACGGAGTTGCGGGCATCATCTAGTTTTATATAAATAGCGGCGCGACCGCGAATCGTTACACACAAAAAACTTGACATTTTTTATACAAACTTCACCAAACTCACAGATAGGTGGAGATTATGATACGAAGACGTAACGAAGACGTTTTCCGATGAAACTGTCTGTTTCTTTACAAGAATTCAATTTAATTCTTAAGTGAACAGAACGCAGTGCCAGTATTTTTCACATAGCTCCTAGACTAAAAAGATCAATGACCGCTAGTGCCACCTTAAATTGTTCTGACTATAGCCGACTATACAGCTAGCGAAACATTACTCCTTGTTGCGCAGTTGAGTAAAATGTAAATTCAGCGTACGTTAGCAAGAATTGACATCATTTCAAGTTAAAAGTTAAGTTAAGCTTTTAAGCTAAGTAGTGCTTGAGTTCGTAGTTTAATTAAATTCCCCCAGTAGTACTTATCTGATATTAACATTAGACTAGAAGAAAGTTCAATACCTTGCGTGAATAGTAGATTGAGTTGGTAGCATATTCCATATCCTACGTTTCTAATAATTTAGTGTCCTAATTTTTAGAAATAATATTTAAAACATTGGGAAATTAAATAGATACTTACTTAGATTTATTCGGGTGATTGGAATTGCAAATCATGTTTTGCTATTTTTAGGTATCTATTTAAAATATTTTTAAATACAGTTTATGATTTAGTTTTTTTAATAATAATAGAAAAAATGGTTTGGAAGTTGTATAAAAGTTAGTTTGGTAGCGACTGTGAGACTAGTAGAGAGGCTTAAACCAAGTAAGTACAATCAAACAATACATACATTTTCCAATGCCGTACTTTTTGAACAACAAATTTTAACGATGCGTGTAAAAGTGAAATGATTTTTTTTTTTTTTTTTTCGAAAGGGTCTAAGCTACTGGTCTGGTTAAGACCATGGTAGTTTAATCGTGGCTATAACTAGTCTGTTGCTAGTTGGTTTGGAGATAAACAATGAGGGGGGCCTGGCCCCCTCCCCTAAAGTCACACGTGTGACATTCTAATCGGGCAATATTGGGGAGAGCTACGAAAATAAGCTATTTTCATCTGACGTGGGGAAGAAAGTGAAGCGAAAAAGAACGTTTTTGTGGAACGCTCATTAGCCGCGTGGATTATGTCAAGCCGTAAACCCTGTGTGGATCATTTCGAGTTATGCCGGAAACAATAAAATTGTGCCGTAGCCAGAAATATTTTGTGACTTTTTACTGGGATCTTCAAACTACGCGTATCGGAATCAGGTCTAAAGGTGAATTCCCGATCCTTGCGGCAAGCGACCGCGTCCGACAAAAATTCAAATTAAATATCACTAAATGACCTAGCCATAGGTTTCATTTACTATGGACATTGGTCTAGCGACCCCTGCCGCTGCTTTGTAGTGACGTAGAGCAAAAGGCCGGAAAAAAAGCATCAACTTTACGCATCGTATTCGCTGTCAGTATTTACAAAATATAATAATTATTATTGTTGATTAGTTTTTGACGCACGCACATCAAGAAAATGCTGACGTTCTGGAATGCGATGCAGTGGACGCGCTGTTTTTAGGGTTCCGTACCAAAAGGCTAAAAACGGGACCCTATTACTGAGACTTCGATTCGACTCGCACTTGGCCGATTTTATTTAAATTTTTGGACAACTTTGATCAATATTCATAAAAATATTCATAGCTTCTAACTTTTATCTTACGGTTTCGCATAATTGTTACGTAATTTGACGATACAATTAGATGTAATAACACAATTACAGATAATTATTGAGCGTCGAAGTACCGTCGTAATTGTTCAACACAATGGAAACAAGCCTATTATTTACGACCGTAACATGTCCGCTTCGGCTAAAAATATTTTACCTACGCCCAGAAAATTCCCTGATTAAAGGGTTAATTTTAGGTACGGGGTCAATTTTTAGGGTTTTCATAGTCGACTAAAGAGGTTTAAGTTGATAGCGTTATTAGAAAAACCCTAAAACGATAACGACTTAAGACAAAAAAAAAAAAACAGAAATAGTTAATAGGAATATTAGCAATGTAATGAATAATAATATTATTTTTACATTTAATATTTTACACGCGCGCACGCAAGTACGTTTTCAATTGTTACTTGTTAGTTATATTAATTGTCCCGGCATGGCAGTATTATAGGATAATAATAGTTAATACCTACTTTAAAAATTAATAAGTATGTTTTAACGATTAAGTAATGTGTCTTCGTCTGTGAATACAAAACAATTCTGTATTCTGAGGTCTTCGTTTATTAAGAGCGAGCTGTCAAATTTTGCTGTGTTTTCTAATAAGTATTACGATCCCGGAACTCGGAAGACGGTTGACTTAAATGAAATGAAATTTATTTAATCATTGTATATTTATCTGATACTAGCCGAACGGAAAACACGATTCACTTATTTTGACTCGATAGTTTTATTTTTCGAAATTATGAATATTTCTGGGCTTTTCAACAAATATCTGTTACACTTATTCTGTTACTATCATTAAATAACTTGCACTACTACAATCATACACTTTGTAAAATCATAGCTAAAGGAAATATTATTATTGTATTTAGTTTTTAAGTAATCATCAAAAAACTGTTTTGGGACTTACGACCTTTACTTTCGTGCTATAATGCGAGAACCCTTGTTACGCGATATTGTTCCCTACTAGCTGCGGCTCAAAGTACAATTCATGCGGGCAAGATTCATGGAATCATATCACGATTGGAGGATAGCGGGGTGTGTAGGCGGGGCTAGCGTGTATATTTTTGGCAGCCCGGCATTAATACGTATACTACCTTATACCTTTGGTAATATTTAATATTTTTACGATAAATCAACATTTAACGTAGTACAATATTATGCCTCTCCATTAATTTAAAGTTACGGCGAATGACGTAATGGTAAAAAGCTTTTAAAATAAGACCACTTTGAAAAAAGATTACGAACTCAAGAAGGCAGTTTGTTCCCATTAGACGGGCTCGAGTCTCGAGAACAAATCCAGTTTGCTGTAAATAATAGTTACACATGTACATTGTACAAGACACATAGAACAATATTCCACCTTTTTGCTTTACGACTGCGCTTAAATTGTTAACAATTTCATAAATAGCCCCATTTGCGAAACCATTAACGATATTGTGTCATTAAACACTTTATGGTTCTGCGGTGTCTGTAGTTTCACTTTCAGTTAAACTTTTAAAACTGTTTTCATTTAATTTTTATGAGAATTTTCATACTCAAAGCATTTTGGGACATCAAATAATACTTATTACACGAATATCATTCATTGGGTCGGCTCGACCGGAGAAATACCACGGGCTCACAAAAAACCAAATTCGGTGAAACACAGCGCTTGCGCTGTGTTTCACCGAATCCCCAATCCCCTACCCTTTTCCCTTCCCTACCCTGCCTTATTTCCTTCCCTACCCACCCCTATTTATTTTTATTTATTTAATTCAGGCATCTTGGCCCATATTATAAATACCTTATAGACTAACATACATACAATTATTATACTAAAAACTAACACTAACACTAAAACACTAAACACGTATTGTCTGCGACGTGGGGCGCGACGTGTTCGGCACTCGTCTTTGGAACCTCCTGTAGACGACTCCAATCGGCCAGAACTCCTCCTTCTCGAAGGTCGGTAGATGGTGCGTCGGGACTCTCACCACAAAGGAGCTAAAATTCACCTTGTGGCGGGACTCCAAGCGCTCGACCCTCAAGGCGAACTCTTATAGTCCACGACCTGCTCGACCGTCGCGGACCAGTGCAGCCTGGACACGTACAGCGGCGTCGCGGGAGTCTCACGCCGAAACCTATTACCCTATTCCCTCTTAAAAGGCCGACAACGCACCTGTAGCTCTTCTAATGCCGCGAGTGTCCATGGGTGACGGAAGTTGCTTTCCATCAGGTGACCCGTTTGCTCGTTTGCCCCCTTACCTATTTCATAAAAAAAATCAAATTAAATAAGTTTTCAAACTTTTCAGTTTCTTACTAATATCTGTTATATCTTTTTTTGGGTCGGGAAATGCTATTACGCATCCCCGGCTGCGTTGGGGAAGGACCACCGGGGTATGTGGGACTTGCTACGGCCGAAGAGATGGTAAGTGGCCGCAGATGTACCCACTAAAACCCGACCGTGTTCCTACTTCCGCGCAGGACGCAGACGCGAGGGCCTATTACATAATATTGTCTTCCGTGGCTTCCTTCCGCAATATCTGTTATATCTGCGAAGGCGTGTTTGTTTTTGTGTCCGTTTTCTTTTCATGTTAAAAGGTGAACTGATCTTGAGTCTCTACTCTCGATATATAACATTAAAATAGTATTTGCGTAAAAACGAAAACGCGGTTAACATATTGTAGTTCTCTATATTTTATACGAGTCCCAAATTCCCGATAAATTGCTGAGGCTTCCCTTCGTTTTTTCATTTCGCAAACGGTTACTTCATTCTGTATGCATCATCTAGCGATATGCGCCATCTCATTGGGACTAAGTGGTTTCCATCACTTTGTCGAATTGCCTCCCCTTTCGGTTGAAAATGGAATTAAAGTCCACATAAGTTATTGACTATTGTTAAAATGAAATAAGATAGCACCAGCGGTCTATGTCCTTTCTAGTCTACGAGCGATGAGTAAAATGCTCGCACTGTATTCTGTTAGCTTCAACAAAAAATTAAATGAATACACAGAATATCATAGATTTATCGGAAAACCTCTTGGTAACTCTTACAATGATAATCTACAACTTTTTTGAGTTCAAAGCTCATTACTCCATAGTCAGTTCTAACCTCTAATTAAGTATGCAAAATTATTTATTATATGATATTTATATGATATTTTATTATATAATATTTAATTATATGATATTGCCCTTTGACTAGGAACATAATATTTATTCTATTATTTCATTGTTAATCGTGGTTTTAAATGTTACAGAAAACAATGGCATATGAATTTTTTTTATCAGGGGTCAATGATCGCTACCGCCTGGATTTGCCGTGTACACTTTACTCTATTTTTTTTACTATAACTAGGTATAACATTTGCTAAAAAACAATCAGGTCAAAAACAATTGTACAAATGTATGTTATTCGCACCGTCATTATAGAAGAATAGTCTTTGCTCTAAAAAAATATTTATTAAGCCTATGAATACTTAATGGCATGGAAGATAACAGTACTGGAAAAAGAAAAACTTTTATGCGCAAATTTTTGTTCGTCAAAAGTTTGAATTTTGTTTTGAGAAATTTTTGTTATTTCTGAATTAGCAGCTAAAAGGATTATTCCCATAACGCTCAAGTTACTGAGATTATTTTTTCAGTTTCTTAAAAACATACATTTTGAATTAAATTAAGAGGGCGACTAACCCGTAAAATCAAACATCGTCCTTCTCTCTTTACACTCACGCCCGTCTTTCATATGCCAGGTGAAAAAGGACGACTCGGATTCATCGCCAAATTAGTTTTTTCTCACTAACTCGATAAATAAACATTTCATAAATCCGCTAGGTCGGTTTCTCAATGATAGAATTTTACACAATGTGTTAAAATATTAACTTAGTTCAATGCACGGTTATGGCAATAAATGAAAAGTTCGTGAAAATTAAATGCATCTTTGTGATTGTTTTCTATGCAGAAAGTTTTGAAAGATATCGTGTTTTTGCTCAGATCGAATCCTTGGAAGTATAAAAATGAATTATAATTATTTTTTTTTGGGTTAGTCGCCCCCTTAATATAAAGCGCTCAACTTGTCAGTTATTTAAATAACTTACCCTTGTTCAATCCTTTAGATCATGTAAGTACAGACTGAATTTGGAAAATCGATATTATGGTAAGGCGTACGCGAATTAACAAACTAATATTATAAGTATTACACATAGCGACAAGTGGTGAAAGATGTTGCGAGCTCGATTTTAATGCAACAATAATGCATTATTACTTGTTCTAATTGGGAATCAAAGCGACTGAATTTCAAATATTTTTTGATTTTGGAATGTTGGTTTCTTCAAATGTTTCACATGTTTGGTCGTTGTATAAGTTACCAAATAACGAAGGTTTGGCACTTGTCGGTTCCTAGCCTAATATATGAGTAGCGGTAGGACAGCGGCCCATGATAACGGAAATTACACAATTAAAGAGAATCCCTCGGCGAAAACCCGTTTAGAAGTTTCCACGTTTAATATCTAGATTCTTGAATCTTGGCATATAATATTATCAAACATTATTTTGCTTATCGCATTATTTGTTACCTTTCGCTGCGCAGAAATTCGTCTAAAGGTGGGTTTCGGATCTTTGCCGCGAGCGACCGCGACCGGTAAAAATGTCAATGTTGATCTGACTATATTATTATTAATAGGGTTCCGTACTTAATGGGTAAACATGGGACCCTATTAAAAGACTTCGGTGTCTGTCCGTCTGTCTGTCTCCAGGCTGTATCTCAAGAACGGCTATAGCTAGAGTTCTGAAATTTTCACAGATTGTGTATATCTGTTGCCGCTATAACAACAAAATAAATAAAATATTTAAGGGGGGGCCCATACAACAAACCTATTTTTTTGCTATTTTTTTCTCCATATCAATAATTGCAATAGGTAGGCACTTGATATGTTCACAAAATACTCACTTGTATTTATAATTTAATAATTCATAATAATTTTAAATAAAATAAATAATTAAGGGGGGCTCCCATACGAAAAAACACAATGTTAATACCTATTTTTGCTCTATAATGGTACCGAGCCCTTCGTGCGCGAGTCCAACTCGCACTTGGCTGATTCTGGAAATATACCTAATACTTTTGCCTACTATTCTGATTGAACTTTGTAGTTACATTTCTTTCCACTTTATCGACTTTTCTCATTTCATGCTAAAATCGTTTCTAATATCGCATTTTCCGTACATTCCAGTATTTCGATACTTTTATACATACTGAATGATACTGATAAGGTTCGTACCGTATTTATAAACTCATTTCTATAAAGTACGGCTCGCAGTAAAAAGTCAGTCACGTAGAGCTAACGTAGCTCCGATTCGATCCACATGAGCCGCCTCCTCCTCGACTCATGAATAAAAACCACACATAATTTCATTACGATCACACGGTGTAATGGCTTTTTGTAATAAAATATCGAATAATATTTCAATAATACGATATTGGATTGTAGTTACGATTGGAATATTAAATTCGATTCGGTGAAAGCGTATTTGTAAAAAAAGAAATTGTAATACATATTAAACGGGTAGGTAACTCGATATGGTAATGTAACCAAATATTAGAGAACTAACTTGGAGACAAACAAAACTTTGCCGCTAAACAGCTGAACATCAAACACGTTCAGCCATTTTGCGAAATCTAAGCAATTACTTTAGTTGTTCCACGGTGTATCGTATTAAAACGCTAATGAATATATTACTTGTACTTAAAATTAATTTACCTGTAGGCATAATTCAGACATAATTTCTCTAGGTACCGAATTTATCTGTCAATTATTATGAGAGTTTTTAGTCATCTTTGTTGGATGTAATACAGTATCGTAGGGTTTCTAACTTTGAGCGCATTATTATTACGACTGCATTAGTTTCACATCTATTACTGGACATTCGGCCCTCATACATAAAGAATTAGCAACGCTGAAACCCTACATTTTCCTCCAAAAAAGTAGCTTAAGACGCTGACAACTGCCAATGACCTTGATCTCGCATCACTCTCGCACCTGTGTCGATGTTCATGCCAGAGAGACAGAGATGTGAAGTGTTCACTCGGTAGCGTGGATACATTTTTCGTTTGTTAGAGGAAAAAATAAATATTACGGGAAATCTAGATGTCAGAACCGAAAATTAAATCCGGCAATCTTTGGATTTTTGTAAAAGGTATCAAATAAACAAATTTTTAAAGCATATATTGTAATTTGTATTATTACTTTAGTTAGAACTGTTTAAAGTTCCTGAAAGATGTGACTTTGGTATTTTTTTTTTCATCCAGTAGGAGAACATTATTTTATAATTTAAATCGACAAGCTTTTCCAAGTATAATCAAAAATCACATATATTTTTTTGTGCCAATCAATGATATTTCATTGATTGGCACAAAATATTGGCATACGTCTAGAAAACTGCACAAAGATGTCGAATTGGCAGCTGTCTTCCCCTTAAGTTGTTTAATCTGTGATCTGTCTAATAGTTCGTGAGATGAGCGCATTAAAAAACGGCTTCTCAGCTTTATAATATCAGTACGGATACTTTGTTAATGAATATCTAATATATATCAATCTCCTGTCACGATGTTTGTCCGCGATGGGTTCCTAAACTACTTAACCGATTTTAATGTTTTTTGTTTTTTAATGTGTGCTTTTTTCCAACTTGAGAGATAGGATAGCTTAGATCTTTAATTATAGTCGCAATTTTATTTTATTGCAAATTATTTGTCTATAAAGAGCGACCATTGTTTATGCGACGCGGGTCACGGGATAGCGATGGACTAATTCAATGTCACTAATTCAATAAAATAATACGGGCGGTATACTTAATATAATATGGCAAAGAAACGTTTGCTGGGACAGCTAGTGATTATATGAACATAAGATAAATCCTTCAAGTGAGTTATGCAACTAATGCAATTAGGACAGACGACGCAAAGTTCAGTGTTAGTAAGTCTGTCGCCGAACCGATCGTGTTACCATCAGTGATCCTCTTATACTATAATAATTAATAAAGCGTGCGCTCTATATAATATATTTAAATTTTGTAAAAAGAAGGCTCATCAAATCTTCTTTTGTTTATATACTCTACGGGCCTTTGTCGGTGGAGCTTTTACCTTTTTTCTCTTTCCTTTAGCCCTATAATTTAGAGATTTAGGGAATGCCCTGATCTCCAAATCTCGACATACATGTATTTTTATTTGATCTTTCCTCAATCATTTTCCCATTTATTTTTCTTCATAAACCTGTTTTTAAGAGCTGCTAGTGACATGAAAAAGCATAGAACATCTTATGCGAACCTAACTGCTGTACCACTTATGTCTTATACTTATTTGCTATGCTTTGTCATTCAATCGTCGATAACAAGTGCTTGAAATTATTATGTCAAAAACAATAGAATTGACTCATACGTATGCGAAAACCACGTGACAAACGTCTAAAATTAATTCAGCAAGTACAAGCAAATAAATTGACTCTCAAGTTGACATATTGACTAACAAATTTAGTTTTGTCGCTTTCGTATTTTAATGGCATCAAATTAGATCGTGCCAAGGCAATTCCTGATATAAATCCAATTTGTACGTGAATTTCTTTAGGTGTGTGATGTGTCGTATGTAGAGACGTTTGTTTATAGAGCATTGCTAATTGATAAAAGCTATTATCACAGTCTAATTAGTTAATACGTTGCTATTATATTATAGTTCAAGTTCATGTTTATGTTATACATTTCAAGTTATAGTTATGACGCTCGTCGCCCGTAAATCCTTTGCGCCAAAATTGGCTTATCGTCCGTGAACCGTACATTTTTCCGAGATAAAAAGTATCCTATGTCCTTTCCCCCGGGAAAGGACATAGGACTACGACTACCGAGTCGGGACTCAAAGTATCTCAAGGCCATAATATTATCATCCTGATACAGGCATTTGACATTTCATTTAAAGACAAAACATTATTTTTTTGGGGGTCCAGTTGGGTTAGTCCAGTGTCCCCCCCTTCTACCAGCTAAACGGTGGCTTCTAGAAATGTTTTTCACATTTTCACACAAATTCACGGGAATAGGAAATATGCTGAATTTAAAAGGAAAACTATCACGGCTAAGAAGACTTCATAAGTTATTAAGTAATAGTCGATCAACTAAAAAAAATATATTCGGCGAAGTATAAAGAAACTTTTCGTTCAAATTCCTTTGAAAGTAACTGAGATGATGTTGTTAGTAGTGTAAAACACGTTGTAAATGTACATTCATTGACCATACAAAAATTAAAAAAAAACTAGCGGTACTACGGAACCCTATATTGCGCGTGGACCGACGTTTTTATTACTATCCGTAGGAAAATAATAAATCGCGATTCACGTCACCTGATTGATTTAAAAAATAATTAATTCACCGTAATATAGCGAGGATTTTTCTAGTTGTAATAAATGCCTAGCAAAACAATAACTCATGATTAAAATTACTAAAATCTAACTTTTTCTATACAGACATTAAAGTACATAGTTGTTTTTTTATATAAAATAAGTTGTTTTGTGTAAATAACAATAATATTATTTTGGTTTTAATTACTTTATGCAAATTCCAGTTATTCGGATATTATAAGAAAATATATTGTGTGTGATTTATTAACATTTTTTAATCGAACCGAATAATCCCGTTTTTTAAACAATAATTTAAAAAT
Source organism: Lysandra bellargus (assembly GCA_905333045.1). NCBI lineage: Eukaryota > Metazoa > Arthropoda > Insecta > Lepidoptera > Lycaenidae > Lysandra > Lysandra bellargus. The sequence continues at coordinate 2,245,095 of HG995344.1, forward strand.
ATTGTTACGTGCTAGGGTTCGAGGATTCGGAGAGACAGACCTGGTGACTCTCTTGAAGACTTTATTCACAAACACTAGCTCACACAAATCACTAAGTCCAAACACTATGGCTTCTTACAGACGAACGGCACGTGTCGGCGGCAGTCGACGGCTGTCGGCGGCACGTGTCGGCGGCAGTCGACGGCAGACGACGGCACGTGTCGGCGGCAGTCGGCGGCAGCCGACGGCAGCCGTTGACAGTTATGACGCTTGCAGGGGGCCTACCACGACCTTCCCTAAAACTATCATGTTTCCAGGACACTTTTTTGTAAGTAGGGAATGCAATCCCGATCTCGCGAGATCTCGTGTAATTTTTCGAGATCAATCCCGACGCATCATATGACGAGATCCCGTTCGAGATTGACGGGATTGGGCGGCAGTAAACAACGACGCTACATACGTCCACTCGGGGTGCAAGCGGCGCGCTGACTTACTCTATGGCGGTGACTGACGGCCGCGAGCGGCAGGAAGTAGGAACGTGTTCAGACGTCTATTTTGCGCGTTTTCAGCTCGCGTGTTTTCAGCGCGCGTTATTTCAGCTCGCGGATTTTCAGCGCGCGTTATTTCAGCTCGCGTGTTTTCCGTGTGCGCTAGTTCAGCTCGCGTGTTTTCAGCGCGTGTTATTTCAGCTCGCGTGTTTTCAGCGCGCGCGATTTCAGCTTGCGTATATTCAGCGCTACAGCAGGCGATACGGTGGCATCCATTTCGATACTACAAAAGGTTTACACGTCCATAATATGATGTCAATCCTTAAAATTGACATTAACCTCACTATCACAAACAAGCAGTTATTAGCTTTTTCAGTCATCCGAATTTCACATTTTTTTAAAACTAGACGGGATCCCGAAAATTCCGGGATTTTGCGGGATCTCGAATTTGCAATCTTGATTGCATTGCATTCCCCTATAGTCGCGTGCGTACAAGACAAAAAAACGAGGAATACGGCTTTTGCTGAACCAAAGATTTCCTTTGGTAGGATTGATCTTTATATCCCTAAGATGGGTTTACGATGTGGAGCCACCTGAATATTTCATGCAGGTGGGGGGAGGGGTTTTTTTTTAGCTTTAACAAGGTATGAGGTTAATAACTGCGTGGGATTTAGGTATATAGTCGAGTTTGGTATTATTTTCGATTGAATCGAATGTTTAAATGCAAATTTTGGAATAATATTTAGATAAAAGATAGTAAAAATAAAATAAAATAAAAAATTTAGAATATATTATTTTCAACCAACGAAAACGCTGTTGACAGGGCTTAATTAATATTTAAAGGAGGCTGATAGCTGCATTATTCTGCATGCCAAAGACATGGTGATGAATGGAGCAATAAACATATTAATAATGCTAGACGTTCCGCGCGACTTCGTCCGCGTAAATCTGAAATTCACAGAAACCGTATAATTTTCACAAATTAATAACCCATGTTTCACGTAGTCTACTATATTATATTCGTGTCAAATAACATAAAAATTGCTCTAGTAGTCTGTGAGATATTAGCCCTTTCAAATAATTTTCCCCGTTTTTTTACATTTTCCTTTGTATCTTTGCTCTTATTAGTCTTAGCGTGATAAAATATAGCTCACAGGATTCCTTAATAAATAGGCTATCAAATACTGAAAGATTTTTTCAAATGGGGCCAGTAGTTATTGAGATTAGTGCGTTTAAACAAACAAACTAACCAAGAAACTCTTCAGCTTTATTTTCACATTTTCCTCTGTAACTTTGCTCCTATTGGTCTGAGCGTGATAAAATATAGGTTATAGCCTTCCACGATAAATAGGCTATCAAACACTGAAAGATTCTTTCAAATCGGATGAGTAGCTTTTGAGATTAGCGCGTTCAAACAAACAAACTCTTCAGCTTTATAATATTACTAGACGTTCCGCGCTGTTTCGCCCGCGTAAATTAGATATTTCACAGATAAATTAGTCCACAAGAAATAGCCTATGATCCTTCACGTTTCTACTTTATATCTGTGCCAAATAACAGAAAAAATACTCCAGTAGTTCGTGAAATAAGCCCTTTCAAATAATTTCCCCCGTTTTTTCTACATTTTCCTCTATTTCTTCGACTATATTAGTCTTAGCGTAATAAAATATAGCCTATAGCCTTCCTTGATAAATGGGCTATCAAACACTAAAAGAATTTTTCAAATCGGACCAGTAATTACTGACTCATACTAATATTAGCGCGTTTAAATAATGCTTCTTCTTCTTCTTCTTTTTACGTTGTTTAACATCTTTATCGTGCAAATATGAGTCCTAAAATGAATTAAGCATTCTTTTTAAACGTTTAAAAATACTTTTAAAAAAAAACTAGCTCCAACATTAGATTATAATTGAAATGGTCTTACGTGTTGTGCCTTAATCCTTCAGGCCCCGCGCGAGCGCGAACAATAGAATACAATAGCAATTCCTGGAAATTCCGACTGAAGTATTAAAACTAATAGAAATACTGTATTTTAACTGTTAAATCACGTCTGTTAAATCAGCGAAATCGGCAAATTTCGTATACGGACTCTTAAGGACATTTTTATGATTTGTGGACCTACGAATGATTAAATGATAGTATTTTAATATCATTAGTAAAAAAACTGTTTATTCGAAAAAAAAAACAACAAAAAAAAAACTCCAAATTGGTGGCCAAGTATTTTATCATTCGTAAAAAACTGTTTATTCGAAAAAGAAAACAATTTTCAAAAATTAACTACAGAAAAAAAGAAAGACTGCGAATTGGTGACCTTACTGCTGGAAGCAGATTCTTCTAGGCAGGCGAAAAAGAGAAGTAGGTATTAAATATTAAAAAAAAAAACAAGATGAAATTGCTCGATACATCAGACGTTCTAATAATTATTATTTTAGTCCAGAAATATGATGTCCACATAAGTTTAAAAAAGTGTATTGTACCTGTAGTATGCACTATGTACTATGTAGTATAGTGTAAAATTACATTTATAACCGCTGTCTAATTTCTAAGAAACCACGACCGTTTAACTAGCCGAAGTTACTTAATTTTGATTGTTGACAGAAAATTCTTTTTTAGCCTCAGTCTTCTAATTTTTTAATCTTACCGATGTCCTTGAAGCTTTATAATAGGTACGCATTTTTCACGACGATCAGCCCAGTCGTTTAGAAATTACGAAGGTGCCCTTATCATCCGCTCGCGGTGATTCTCGAAGGTCTTAAATCATACTTGCACGTACCTACACAAAATATTAACGACAATAAATCAATAGGTATTTTTATTATAATATAGGAAAAGTCTTTGGCTATAAAATTATTAGGTATTTATCGAAGTATTTTGTCGCGATGTGCCTTTCGAGAGAGAAATCTCGCCAATAACTTTTTAACGTATCAGTCAGAGTAAAATATATAATAGAAGCCTTCATTGAAGAAATGAACGGAGACTTTCCAACATAATGCAATTATTAGTATCAGTAATTTTTAATGGAAGCCGGCGATATTTATTTCATACAAACAACCAGCTTCCATCAACTACGGATAACGGACGAACATATTTTTTACGTACGCTTTTGACTGGACATTTTTGGCAAAATCGACGTACCTTTAAGGTCGCTTTTTCAAAATTGTACCATTATTGTATATAACGTAGTCACAACTTCACAACGTAGTCTAAACTTAAATGTTCCAAATTCAAAGTTTTGTATATGCAAAGTAAGTTTTTCTGACAATGTTGCAATTTATACGGCTTAACAAAGCGCGTCTCGGCGTTTATTACTTGAAGACCCTTAAGGGACCCGGACGCGTTAAACCGTTCATTAACGATCGTTTAAATCCCCTTTTAATGTCCTAGACGCCTCGGTTACACGATACGGCTAAATGTTCATACGACGCAAACAATAATTATTTTTGTTGGCTTATGATTAAAGGAGAATATAGGAGGAGGAAAATAAATCGTATATAATTCAAAATCCATTAAATTGTCATAGTTATAGTATAGCTAAAATTATATTTTTAATTAAGACTTTTATTCTTACCTAATTACTAAATTTAATTAAACTAAATTTCAGAAATGAGATATTAGTTACTAAACATGTTTTTTCTTACTATACTTTGTATCTACATAGTTGCTTTCATAATTTTGGTTCTTTATTGTGCAAACTTATTTAGCTTCATTCATATTATATAAACCAAAACACCACTAAAAAACATTTTAATATATCCATACTAATATTATAAATGCGAAAGTGTGTCTGTCTGTCTGTCTGTTACCTCTTCTCGCTCAAACTAGTCAACCGATTTTGCTGAAATTTGGCATGAAGAAATTGAAGATACTTTGAGTCCCGGGAAAGGACATAGGGTAGTTTTTATCCCGGAAAAATGTGCGGTTCCCGCGCGATAAACTAATTTTGGCGCAACGGAGTTGCGGGCGTCATCTAGTTTTCATATTATAATATTTTTCATAGTTTATTTTGTAATATAATAATAAATAATGTATTATTCTGAAATTAAGCTATACTTACATAATATTATATTGTATTTTGCATTTTAAATTACTTACTCGTAATATTATTATTGTTGTAATAAATTACAAAGGTCGTAATTATTATCTTCTAATGCATATTGCAACAAATAAACTAGCTACTGTATATTAAAGCGATGACAGGTCAAAAAAAAAACAGCTTTATTAGGCTACTATCTTATTTGCGATCAATTGTTTTTGAATTGTTTAAAAAAATATTATTACTTATTTATTATATTGTATTTGTAACATTGTAACACAATATTTTTTTGAAACTTGATTAATTTCAGCAACTACTATGATAATATATTTATTTTTTTATTAAATAAGGGGGCAAACGAGCAATCGGGTCACCTGATGGTAAGCAACTACCGTCGCCCATGGACACTCCAACATCAGATGAGCTGCAGGTGCGTTGCCGGCCAAAAAAGTATTATTCTTCTGAGTTCATCTTGTTCCACAATTTAAAAAACCTGGTGGCTTCCTGTGGCTTGGATATGGTCTGCAAAATAGAAAAAATATATTTAATATTCTGTTTCTTACTGTATTTACAATGTACCATCGAGGAAATTGATTCCTAGGCAGTTGACGGCAGACGGACCTACGTCATGTGGTCGGCTTATGTCAATTCAATGTTAGCTGTGATCGGTCGAATGGGTTGAACTTGACACGACCAAATTACTTAGGTCCGCCATTTGCCATTTGCCTAGGTCCGCCATTTGCCGACCAACGTCTCTGATAGTACATACAGTGTGTAACAAAACAAAGTGATAATATTATGTAAGGGTGTAGTACAGTACCCTTACATAATTATTTCCCTTGTTTAAGTCACCGTAAGATTGTAAACACCGCGAGATTGTAATATGGCGAAGTGATGGATTGTAAACAAACAGTTTTCCGGTGATTTTAAATTAATTATTTCGTATTTAAAATAAGTTCAATTGCCTGAATATTTGATGTATAACATTGAATAAAATTTAAATATATTTAAAGTGCAGTTGTAATTATAAATTAGGTTAATTTTAATAACCGAACATTCAAACAGCACTTTAAATAAATCTAAATTTTATTTTATGTTATAGGTACATCTCATACCATTTGACATTTAATTTATTTTAAATACGAAATAATTAATTTAAAATCACCGGAAAACTGTTTGTTTACAATCCATCACTTCGCCATATTATAAATGATCAAACGAACTTACCAAGTGAAGTTCGATCATTATTATATGAGTCGCTTCATTCGAAGATATATAATTATTAACCAGTAGTACCTCTGTATCTGCTAGGCAATCGCGTTTTTTTCAAAGACGTATGTGGGTAGTTGAAAAATTACCCGCACGCTCGGTCACTGGACGTTCCGGCATGTCTCATTATGTTTAGAGAGAAGTAATGCAAAAAAAAATCTTTCTTTCTTTGGGTACTGCAGCAAACATAGTTTTGTGCAGACTGGGTGGGAGGGAGATTATATCTTCGAATGAAGCGACTCATATAATAATGATCGAACTTCACTTGGTAAGTTCGTTTGATCATTTATTATATTTCTTCGCTTCATTCTTCGATATATAATTATTAACCAGTAGATTTTCAGAGTAACGAAAGAAAGATTTTTTTTTTACGAAATACCATATTCATTATGAATAGTAATCATTATTATATTGGAGAAAGAATTTAACAATAAATAATAATAATAGTCAGAAATTAACTCGTAGAAATTAACTCGTAATTAATTAACTCGTAGTTAATCCCCTCAAACCAGCAAACATAGTATTGTACTTCTATTTTTAGATAAAACATCGTTAGAGACCCGTGGTCAATTCCGATGCATAAGGATTGTGTTTAGAGACTCGCAGTCAATCCACACATTATAGCAGCTTATAAAATAACTCGCTGTTAACCCCCAAACCGGCCAACGTATAGTTCTATTTATAGAACAGATAAAGCATCGTCAGAGACTCGCAGTCAATTCCGATGCATATAAATTGTGCTTAGAGACCCGTAGTCAATCCACACATTATGGCGGTTTATAAAATAACTTAATATATAATTAAACTTGCAGTAATTAACTTGCAGTTATTTCCCCCAATCGGACAAACATATAGTTCTATTTATAGAATAGGTAAGACATCGTCAAAGATCCGCAATCAATTCCGATGCATATTATAGAATATAGATTGTGTAAAAGGACTCACGGTCCAAACACACTGTACTTATTGACTCACAGTCGCAGTACGTGCCGGTTAGTTAAAATAATTGCAGTAATCACCTGCAGTTGTTTCCCCCAATCCGGCAATCATATAGTTTTATAATTCTATTTATAGAACAGACAAAGCATACATCATATTATAGATCGTGTATAAAGACTCGCAGTCCCAACACATTGACTCGCGGTCGCAGTACAAGCCGGTTAGTATTGAATATACTTGACTCGTCTAGGCCTCGGTAGTGCCTGCCGTTTATTTAAGTATTTAATAGTACTTACATGTATTTTCTTATTACACGATAAAATAACACTGACTTTAGTTACTTCCAACACTGACTCAATCATTTTAATAATAATTATAACCAGCTGCAGCGCTTTGGCATGGTTACTAAGTATTCGTGCTCGCGTTGCCTCGCGTTAACAAAGAATGAGACATGCCGGAACGTCCAGTGACCGAGCGTGCGGGTAATTTTTCAACTACCCACATACATCTTTGAAGAAACGCGATTGCCTAGCAGATACAGAGGTACTACTGTAATTAATAATTGGTAATTGGTAATAATTGGTATTAATAACTTGTATTAATAATTGACCCTATTTATGCAAAATGAGTCCAATCCACACCATTGCCAAAATTGAGTTAATAATGCAGAAGTATTCCAAAATGGCCCTTTTATCGACCCTATGAAGATCGTACTAATCTAACAATTTTTTCAGAACAAAACATTTTCACAACAAAGTTACCAACTAACAAATTAATGAGTATTGTTTTTTTTACATAGATCCAAACTAGGTACATGGTCTCTCGATTTTTTTTTTTAATTAGGCAAGTAGAATCATGCGACTTGGTTGCTGTTTGCATATTAAAAAAGGCTTAGTTCTTAATATTTTACAAAGACTCACCGGTCATTGTGACACAGGCCCGACACAAAAGGGACATATCCCTTTTTTTCGTTATGTTATGGTTATCCAAATTAGGGTAAAACGACTAGTGATTGGACAGTACCAGTTATTGGACAAAACACAAAAACGCAATATTATTATAGTTTGCTTCAAAAACTGCCTTTTTTAAAGTAATAGAACTAGATATTCAATATCAGTGGCTAACACTTAGAAATTATTATTTTCATACCGTGCCTAAAGAAAAACACAAAACCAAAAAAAAATATTTTGTTTACTTAGGTACATTTAAAAAGAAATCGGTCAAGTGTGAGTTGAACTCGCGCACGAAGGGTTCCATACCATTATAGAGCAAAATTAATAAGAAGTAAAAAGTTTTATAGTGCATAAGTGTGTGCCCGTGTAAAAAGTCGGTCGTGCACCTGATCTCTCACCAGTCATGTCGGTCTTCCGCTCCGTTAGGTTACGAGAGTAAAGAATAATGCTCTTGTGTATTGCGCATACACTTGGGCACTATAAAATTACTTCTGCTTAACTTGCCCGGTTTTATTAAAACTCATACGTGGGAGAGCCATGCTTCGGCACGAATGGGCCGGCTCGACCGGAGAAATACCACGTTCTCACAGAAAACTCGTTGGGCTGTGTTTCGCCGAGTCAGTGAGTTTACCGGAGGCCCAATCCCCTACCCTATTCCCTTTCCTCCCCTATTCCCTTCCCTTCCCATCCCTACCCTCTCCTATTACCCTATTCCATCTTAAAAGGCCGGCAACGCACCTGCAGCTATTCTGATGCTGCGAGTGTCCATGGGCGACGGAAGTTGCTTTCCATCAAGTGAGCCGTTTGCTCGTTTGCCCCCTTATTTCATTAAAAAAAAAAACCAAAGTGCTCTTGTGTATTGCGCACACACTTGGGCACTATAAAATTACTCCTGCGTAACTGGCCTGGTCTCAGTGAAACCAGAGTGGTCGTGTGTATTGCGCACACACGACCGTTACGACACGATCGTATAGAGGGGAAAAATCCAGGAAGAACAAGCCGAAGAACCCCATATCCAGGACAAACAGTTGCCGAGTTATAAGCACCCAAAGTTTGACATTGACAGCTCGGTAACTGTCAAACGTCGAGCAAAAGCGGCCATAACTCCGCTCCCAATAGGCATAGAGGGACGGGGTTTCTTCTTACATCAAAGGTAACACCTCAGCTACCCCCTCCCCGAATTTGAACTAAATCGGAGATATCAAATTTTGTCTCAATTCTGAAGCCAGGATCGAATAGAGGAGAAAAATCCAGGAAGAATAAGCCGAAGAACCCCATATCCAGGACAAATAGTTGCCGAGTTACAAGCATTCAAACTTTGACATTGACAGCTCGGCAACTGTCAAATGTCTTACAAAAGTAGCCATAACTCCGCTCCCAATAGGCCTAGAGGAACGGGGTTTCTTCCAACCTCAAAGGCAATACCTCGGCTACCCCCTCCCCGAATCTGGACTAAATCGGAGACATCAAAACTTCAAGGACGAATCTTCTACTATACTTACAATACTTTTAAATGAATAATGTAAAACTTGTCTATTACAGTAATGTAATGGACAAATTTTACATTACACATTCTTTGCATTTAATGGACAATGAAGGTTCGATAGTGGCTCATTATTTTGTAAAATGGCAATGTAAGATACTCCATTACTATTTTTTGTGTTATATTATTATTATTTTTTACTTTAAGATTTTTGCAACATTGCTTGAAACCATCACTACTAATGCGAAAGTGTGTCTGTCTGTCTGTCTGTCTGTCTGCCTGTCTGTCTGTCTGTCCGTCTGTCTGTCTATCTGTCTGTCTGTTTGATATCTCTTCACGCCCAAACCACTGAACCGATTTTGCTGAAATTTGGTATGCAGATACTTTGAGTACCGGAAAAATGTACGGTTCCCGCACGATAAACGAGTTTTGGCGAAACGGAGTTGAAGGCATCATCTAGTTTTAAACATCCTAGTAAAAACCAAAAAAAAGTTTGAGCGCCACATTATATCAGGTAGGTACTTACTGCCGAAGCATACCACAAGATATATTTAGGATATGCTCACCTAGATACAAAAAAATATTAAGTTTTGAATCTAAATTACATATTTTTTTAATTTCAATCTTTTTTTTGGGAATATAAGCATATAAACTAAAAAATAATGAATATATATTTCATTCTATTACTACATGACCGAAAGAAAAAAATGCTGGTTTTCTTCAAAATTTGAAAGTTCATGAGGCCTCAGTTTATTTAAAAGCAAATTTTATAAGTTAAAATCGTTGTTTCTATAACTAATTAGATGTTAGACATCCAAATCGGGTGCACAGATCTCATGCACGAAAATCCTGTTGACTTGTGTAATAAATCTAAAGAGATGGTTCGCTTTGGATTATATGTATCCCACACTAATATAGTTTTTCTAAAAGGAACCCTCCTGTTTTTGTTTAATTTTTGTTGGAAATAGTAGTAATTTTTAAAATATTTATGTTTGTACGCATAGAATAAATTACCAAATATACTATTGTAAATTAACTTTACTTAAAATAACAATCAGTTTTAAAGAATACACAATTTTAATAAAAACGGCTTTTTCTCAGAACTGTCATCGTGTTGGTTGAGTCCGGTATGCATAAATAGGTCCATTATTATATATCGAAGAATGAAGCGAAGAAATATAATTACAATCTCGCGGCATTTACAATCTTACGGTGACATATACAAATCACTGTGAAAGTAACTGCTGTAATGATTTTAGACTTCTATGATTCACCCTAACATCGTGAATTTTTTTATGCAAAATTAAAAAAGAAGTAATTCTTTCAGCATTTCTATTTTTAAAGTGAACTTTTCATACGGGTAACACTCAACATTAAGTACCTACTATTATCACTTTCTATTGTTACAGCCCGTGTAAGGTTTAGAACAGTAGTTAATTGTCAAAGTTATCTCAAAGTTTTAACCAAATTACTAGAAACAAAGACAGAATAGAGAAATTGAAGAACGACAACATAATTTGGCTAACTTTGTTATTCAAATAATTCTATCACTTCAAACGTTTAAATGGCCTAAAACTTCAGAAAGTGTAAAGAAATTATTTGCAGTATAATATTAATTTAGAACGTGAAGATATAGAGTATAGCTCTAATAATAATTACTTACATTACTATAATATTTACTATTTTTTTTTTTACTTACGCAGAAATTTCGTCTCAGTCTTCAGTGTTTGTGTCTTTATTTCAGTTTCATTCTTATTGGGTTTTAAATCTCTCAAATATCGCAGGTAATAGCAACATTAATTTTTTAACCGACTTCCAAAAAGGAGGAGGTTGTACGTTAGGCTGTGGATATATATTTTTTATGTATGTTCAACGATTACTCCGCCGTTTATGGACCGATCTTCGAAAATTTTCTTTTGTTGTATATGGTTTTGTTACGAGTTGGTACCATGTTCACAAAAATGGTGGTCTGATGATGGGAACCATGAGGAATCGAAGGGACTCCTTGAAATTCAAATGGGTACATATGTTTATTTTGGTTTTATATGATGTATTATGATCATATTACGCTACAAAAAAAGTAAGATTTTTTACCATGGTATACCACGATTCCGAAGGTGCTGAACAGAACTCCTGATTCCTTATAGATACAAGTTTGGGGGTTTCGGCGATGTTTTAAAAAATGAAAGCTGAAATTGCATTCATTATCATCATCATCATCATTACACCATGCATTATCATTTTAAATCACAATATGATGCATGGTGTAATGATGATGATGATGATAATGAATGCAATTTCAGCTTTCATTTTTTAAAACATCGCCGAAACCCCCAAACTTGTATCTATAAGGAATCAGGAGTTCTGTTCAGCACCTTCGGAATCGTGGTATACCATGGTAAAAAATTTTACTTTTTTTGTAGCGTAATATGATCATAATACATCATATAAAACCAAAATAAACATATGTACCCATTTGAATTTCAAGGAGTCCCTTCGATTCCTCATGGTTCTCATCATCAGACCACCATTTTTGTGAACATGGTACCAACTCGTAACAAAACCATATACAACAAAAGAAAATTTTCGAAGATCGGTCCATATTTTCGATATTTTCGATCATTATTCTGTAGTCCGTCTATTGATTTTAATATTACTTAAGATTTTGTTTTATATTATTATTCGAATTTGATGTTATTTTACCATTTACCAAGGTGGGATCATGGGGCTCATATTGTCAGGTATGTAGGGAACTCCACGTGTGATTGTATTCTCTTTGGGGAACTCCTCGAAATTAATTGTGACAATTGTAGTGACAATGATCTTGTTAGTATTTTGACCTGGTAACTTTTTATGAACCTAAAGTTGTAGATAAAAACGAATATAATAACTAAAAAGAGTAACATTATTATTTTTAAACAAAAAATTAAAACCGACTTCCAAGGTAAAGACAATAATAGTAATATTCTTAAATGAACTAAAAAGTATCAAATAATTCTTATTCTGTACTCAGTATTTCTGTTCTCAATCTTCATAATTTTGAAGTCGGTGCCAGTCCTGTAAGTTGCAGTTATATTCTGTCATAGAACTGAGGATTAGGTTAGCTGCCAGCTGGTACCGACTTCAACATAATGAAGATTGAGAACAGAAATACTGAGCACAGATTAAGAATTATTTGATACTTTCTAGTTCATTTAAGAATATTACTATTGTCTTTACCTCGGAAGTCGGTTTTAATTTTTCGTTTAAAAATAATAATGTAATGTCCTTTCCTCCCGCAATGGTGACATTTTACGATGGTTCTCTTATTCAGTTTCTTGCTGTTGAGTTTATTTACACCTCGTAGACTTTTAATAATCGTCTTAAAATTCCTTTTCGGCGCTTTAGGAGTTTCGGTTTGAGCATTCGTATCCAATTCATTTTTAAGTTCTGCTACGCGATATAATAGTTGCATCTTTACAGAAATAAGCGTAATATCATCTTCTGGGAATACGTCGATTGCTGTCAATACACTGTCGTAAGCAGGTGGGAGAGTGAGGAAAAGATGGACAACTTTATCCACCTCTGACATACTTCCGCCAGCGCTCACCAGCTCGGACATTACGAGGTCAAACTGCATCAAATGCTTGTTTAGATCTGCATCTTCTTTGAGTCTTTAGCTGTGTCACTTCTTTTTTGCAACGAATAGTTTAACGATACTTTTTCTTTCAAAAATGCTGTCGAGCACTGAAATAATCTGCCTCGATGAATATTCCGGTTTTACAAGACTCAAGTAAGCGTCAGAAAGGTATTCGATTATTACATTTTTGGCTGTTACTTCGGCTTTGTTCCATTGCTCGTCGGGTGTAGGTGGCATTGGTTTGTCAATAACTTCAATTACATCCAATTCGCTCAAGAGACTTCGTATCCAAATGCTATGATTTTCACCTGCAAACACTTCAACATTTCTATTGGTATTTTGCATAGTCACTTTTTATTTTTATTCTTACAAACTAAATAAACGTAAACTTCTATCTTAATCCCGTTTAAACAAGAAAAGTTTACTTTATGCTGCGCTTTCACTCAGCAAACACAGGCGTACGTCTCAACTCTCACGAGGGAAGCAGAGAAATAAAGTAAACAATCCTTGTTGTAAAAGTATGAGTGAACTGAAAAAAATAGTTCGCGATAGAAATACTAAGAGTCTGGTTATTATTTAAAGGGACAGTTTTATGGCTTGGGCTTATAAAGTGCCATTGAGAAACTCTTTCAATTGTTTTTTAGACAATAACTTCACATCACACACACTTCACTTCATATCAGGGTTAACATTTATTCTGCTAACCAATTAATGACTGTTACCGTTCTTACTGTTTCATGGAATTTGGCAGCTTGAAACTGCAACTTAATTCAGTTGGATTATAATGCCATTCGAATTAAACTTAACCATAAAACGACAATATTGGACTATAATTTTATTACATTAAAATGTGTTATTGGCTGACGATATTATAATGTGTAATACTGTACATTATACAGGGTGTAACAAAACTAATAAGTGATAATACTTTAACGTGTGTACGACGTGTTCCTCGTAGAGAGTTTTCTGTGAAAGTAGCGCTGAAAGACTTTAAAATTATTTTTTCACTTTTGTATGGGAAAACTCTTAACGCTCGGGCGCTTGCCCATACAAAAGTGAAAAAAAAAATGTCTTTTATTGCTGCTACTCTCACAGTGTACCTACTCTTTACCAGAAGCACATACACACCCTAAAGTATTATCACTTAGTTTTGTTATACCCCGTAATATTTTTGTTGTATTAAAATATAAATAGGTAATTATTTACTTTTAATTCAAGCTCATTATTGTGAAAATAAACAACAAATTAAATGAATTCTTTGTTTTATGATTATAATAAATCCTGTCAATTGTATTCAGGATATTATGGGGCGGTTTAATATGGAATTGGGGATGATCATAGCGAGAGTCGGGAATTATTATAACGAGAATGAAATATCATATAAGTCGGTCGTGTCACGTACTTGTAAACCAGTAACGTTATTATGTGTGACCTAAAATACCGAGTTATTATAGCTAATATAACTATAGAAATGTTGACGTATTTACGCAAGTTCTTTAAAATGTAAAGTTGAGTTTTAGTAATATGTAGTTACTATTTAGTTACACTTGATTCATAATATTTTTTATTTTATTTCCTTGTCGCAAAGGAAGTTTAACCTTTCACTTTATCAGCTACCTATGTAAAACTTTGTATTATTTTCTTTCGCGTATTTGGAGTATTTTAAATAAGAAACTATTATAGATTTAATATGTTAATCATTAGAAAGTAGCCTATCTCACACTTTTTTTTTTTCGCCTATCTCACACTGAATAAAATTAGTTAACAAATTAGTTTACAGCTTCGAAGAGCTAGGAGCAACTGATACCGATATAAATAGGTTAAGGGTAGTTAAAGGATATAGGTCGGCTGATCAAAGTGAGGGCCTTGATCGACACGCGAGCTTTTAATTAATTTAGCGATTAATTCAATTATTTGCCTCTTTAATCGTCAAGCCTAGATTGTATAAGGCTTCTATAGGTAAAAGTTAAGTGTATGAAATGCATTATAAATCTGAAAGTGTAGCTGACTGTTGACTCTTATTACTAAAAGGGGTGACAGACGTACGAACTTATAAAGTACGCGGTTTTTAAGTTCGCGAACTTACTCGGCTCGCGTCGGTGACACACGAGAATCGCTCACTGGATTACCATGCCCCCAGGCTCGCTTTAAAGCGATATAAAAGGATATTTAATTTTGATTTTCGATGCAACAGAGTTGCGGACAACAAATACTATGTATGCTAACTAGTTTATACTAATTTGTGATCTTGTGATCACAAAGCCTTTTTCTGTATGTAAAAAAGGTTCGTCTACACTCTACACCACAGAACATGTGGTCTACACGTGCTTGTAAAATTGTCTTCATGTGACCAAGAGTTTTGTTCTTATTGTAAAAACCTTAAACTTACTTGCTTATTTTTTTAACAAGTAAAATAAGATAGAAATAAGGGTTGTCTTAGGTATCGAAGTTGTAGAAATTCACCTTCAGTACAGTATTAGGGGCGATGAAACAGTAAAACGAATTTATCCGAAGCGAGTTTCTTGCGAATAGTTTGTTTCGTAGAATAAACTTTTGGGACAGCTTGAAGGTTTTATTGGGTTTTTGGAAACGAGTCCGGGATTATTAGTTTAACACGTTTAAGGGGACAGAATATCTTATGAATAAGTAATTTATGTACAGTTGGTACTCTGTTCTTGTGCTTGTTTTTGCGATCTCCAACTACCGAATACATAAGTGATGATCCGTGTCCTCGCTCTTTTTCTTCAAATAACAAACGATTTTTATCTATAGTTTGTTCGTTTTATGATGATATGCGTGACACTTTATAATTGACAATAGTAGGGAAGTTACCTAAAAAAATTAATCGAATAATTTAAAAATATCGAATCACCTCGTAAAGGAATTGCAATCGAAATTATCGATTTCGTACTGATGTTTCAGAGTGACGCCGGCGATTTAAGATGGCTACCCTTTTTTATCGATTTGATTTCGATTCAACTGTGTCAATCTCTATTGACATAAGTTCCGTTTCATGCATCTGACATTTTTCAAATATTTTCGTAACAATAATTTTATACTCCTATTTCAAAGTTAATATTTATAATTTTATATCAATAAGTTAGCATTTAGCAACTTTTCATTTTTATTCATTTACAATTACAGGAAACATTTATTTTTGTAGAATGAATTTGTTTTATTACATTCTGATTTTTTTTGTTTTCTTGTAAAAAAAAACCGTAGCAAGGAATATGAGAACTGTCACCCATATCATCTTAGAACGAACAAACTTTAAATTTTAATGAAACCAATAGTCATGAATATTTTATTAATGTACTATCAGAGAAGTTGATTCATAGGCAGATGGCGCACCTACGTAATTTGGCCGCGACGCGACGGTGCGTCCACATTTGTATCATTTGCGCGATCAGATCTCCGATCAGATCTCCGTCGCAATCATCGTGCCGTATCAAGTATGCGTATCATAGTGTGGACGCCTATTAGATCATTCTGCCGATCATGCGCGTATTTGATACGACACGTATTAGATACGCGGTTAATAGCGATCGGGGTGTATCATGATACGCGTATCATTTTGACACGCTTCGATGATAAGCTACGGAGATCTTATCGGAGATCTGATCGCGCAAATGATACAAATGTGGACGCACCGTTACAGATCACGCAGTCGTGATCATATTGAATTGACATAGTCTGGCCAAATGTCTTAGGTCCGTCACAGCCTTTGAATCAATTTCTTCGTTGGTACATAGTAAGTATGAAGTAGTGAAAAGTGAAAAGAAGGGTAAATATTGAGTAAATATTTGTTCCGTTTTAAAACTTTGCAAAATTAGACTACTTTCGACAACGAAGTTCTATCAGAATAAGTGCTCACCTTGGGTAGGACAATTAAGAATCCTTACCAGAAGCCTAACTGGGCACTGCAAGCTCAACAAACATCTAAACGGAATGGGTATTTGTAGCGTAACGACTTGCAGATTCTGTGAGGAGGAGGATGAAACACCTATTCACCTTCTCCTCGACTGTCCTGCACTTTCATGACGCCACGAATACTCATTCACAGGAGGAAATTCGTGGCACCAATCCCAACCATATCGTTCAATTTATGAGCAGTATTTTTTTTTTATTAAATAAGGGGGCAAACGATCAAACGGGTCACCTGATGGTAAGCAACTACCGTCGCCCATGGACACTCGCAACATCAGAAGAGCTGCAGGTGCGTTGCCGGCCTTTTAAGAGGGAATACGCTCTTTTCTTGAAGGTTTGCAGGTCGTATAGGTCCGGAAAAACTGCTGGTGACAGTTCATTCCAGAGTTTTACAGTGCGCGGCAGAAAGTTACGCGAAAAACGCACTGTGGAAGACTGCCACTCATCAAGGTGATGAGGATGGTATGTTTTTCGCGTGGGACGATGGCGAAAAGTTGCATGTGGTATGATTCCGAACAATCCCTCAGAGCACTCCCCGTGATACAACCGATAGAGGATGCAGAGTGAAGCTACATCTCGGCGTAATTCCAAGGGGTCCAAGCTGTTTGAAACACTATGGCAGTCAACAATTCGAGCGGCCCTTCGTTGGATACGATCCAGAGGGAGCGGTTGGTATTTTTTTGGTTAGTATTGGGTTGGGAATGATACTCTAGTACGAAGGAGTCACAATATATCCTTATGAGTCGCAGTGACGACAGGGCTACAGCGATCTGCCTTCTTAAAAAAATACTTTCGACAATTACTGTCATACTTAAAAAATCGGTTGGTGTCTCACCAGTCACCACCCTCGCTTTTTTGTAAGAGCCACCAGATATTTTTAAAAGTAGCTCTGCCATAAAGAAAGTTGCTCGTCATAATAATACAGGAGTGCAATCATTCTGAAAAGAAACGGAATAAAATATATCCACCCTATTTCTCTACGTTCTTGAATATTCTGCAATGCCTCAAAACGTTTATTTTATTTTTATTTTTATTTAATCAAGGTACAAAAATAATTAATGAACTAAGTCTTTACAAATTCGGTTAGTAAGTTAATAATACATTGGTGAATTCATTAATCTAAATATTGTACACAGCTTTTGTTAGTAAAAAAAAAAATTACATTGACAATCAACGTCTTAATTTAGGAAAATATTAACAATTTAACACTGAAAAACTTTAAGGTGCATTAAGTGTAACTAATTAATAATTATCATCTACAATATCTACAATGGTTTATTACAGTCAAGTAAAGATTTTTTATAAGCAAAAATTTTTTGATGAAAGATATCGATATTTACATCAGCCTTTGAAGAAAATATGTCATTATAGGACTGACACCACAGTATAGCAATATGACATTATTGCTATACTGTGCTGACACATACGATGTAGCGGATTATTCCGTCCAACGTTATTGCTAAAAGGTTGTAATTAATATTGACTCTATTTCTTTTCGTCTGTCGTATTCTCTTGAAACGGAACTAATATTTATTTTCCAAAACAAATAAGTATACAAAATACCTATATAACCAAATATATAATATATTTGGTTATATATAACTCATCCTCTATAACCTTTAAGTTCTTACGTGAAATTACCTGATAAGCCTGAGCATGTGACGTGGAAGACAAGTTATTTAATTAGTAGCACGAACAACGAAGCGCCTTCGGTTTTGGTATCGCATGCGACTCGGCGTGCGTGTTCGGTGTACGTCAGGCGCACGCTAAGGCCGCGATTACGCCCCGCCTCTGACATTGACAGTGCTAAGGTCGCGTTCGCTAATATCGAACAATCGCCGATTGCCCTTAATTTTATAGCCGAAATAATAAGGAAAAGTTGTCCTTATGATTAGTATAAGGAAAAACTATTGTTTACGTTACAGTACAACGACTTTAATATGGGTAAATTAACCGTACGTGATGTGATACAATGTAGTATTGTAACATACTACATAGCTCATGTATGGATGCGTGACGAATAAGATATCACCGTAACTAAAGATTTGCACAAAATGAAATTATGTTTAATAATCTAGTATTATGTTATGTCTAGACTCATAGATAGAGCTACAAACCCCATAAGTATTTGAAAAAAGTTGTACAGTAGTTGGAGAGCGGCCAAAAATTTAGAATTTACTTTCGCAATTCGCATTGTCCCTTTCAGTACGGGCCACGGATAACATCTGTTCGCAGATATTGATATTTTAGTAAAAAAATATTTACAAAAGATTAGAAGTCCTATGGAAGCATGAAGCCATACGTTGGCCGTGGTTATGTGTTGTCAGAATTGTTAGGTAACATGGTTTACTGCGAAGGGTTTCTTTGCTATGCAAATATAATTTGTTTCTATGTTTATATTAAACTAGCTTTTGCCCCAGGCTTCACTCGCGTTAAGAAGTACCTACATATTGTTACATACAATCTTTCATTCCCTATTTACACCTTAGGAGTGAAATTTATCAAAATCCTTTCTTAGATCCCCTAAGCCTACGTCATAGAAGCTTTATACAAGCAAAGTCTCAGCCCGATCGGTTTAAAATTGACAAAGTATCGTACAAGCTTCCATCCCCTATTTTAACCCCTTGGGGGTAGCATTGTTCAAAATCCATTCTTAGCGGATGCCTACGTCATAACATCTACCCACATGCCAAATTTCAGCCCGATCTGTCCAGTGGTTTGGGCTGTGCGTTGATAGATCACTAAGTCAGTCAGTCACCTTTGAGTTATATATTACGTATTTAGATGCACATTGTTTCATTGGTTCTAGAGCACATAGACAATTACTAATCCTTGATACTTCCTTAGTAAGTAGATAAAACTATTACTATAACGCTCCTATCGTGGAGTGTGGACCAAACGTCGTTTTATTGTCAATGTATGTAAAGTTTCGGGATAGCAGTAACAATTAGCAATTTTAATCAGAGTCCATATCTCCATTGCGCCCTAATACCGTACAATTATTCATTAAAACGTAAATTACGGGAAACGGCGCTTTATCGCCGCGATAAAATATTATTGGTTGACGCCCAGTATCTTTAATAATGCCAATTTGCTTTTACGACGGTGAAGTAAAACGTCCAACTATAGGCAGGGTCGTCTATTAGGCTTCGAGCCAACAGATGTGGAAATATCCAACTAATTTATGGGGGTGATTTCGTGTACAACCTTTGGACTTACGCTACTTCTGCTTTTGGCGTAAAATGTGCCATAATTCTATAATAATTAGCTGTTGGCTGGGTTAAACATAAACCGACCAAATCAAGTAGGCCACCTATGACCATAACCCTCTAAATTGGTAGATACTCCTTTTCTACAAACTAAGAATTATTGTGTGCCAAGACTGGCCGATCTCAGAAAACCCATATTTAAAATATCTTCCCTCTTAAAAGGCCGACAACGTATCTGCAGCTCTTCTGATGTTGCGAGTGTCCATGGGCAGCGGTAGTTGCTTTCCATCAGGTGACCCGTTTGCTCGTTTGGCCCTTTATTTCATAAAAAATATATCTTTATTCAATTTAAAACACTTGTCGACGAATAGTGGATGTCCCTAGCTAATTTGCTATTTCTTTTGTATTTCCTAGATATGAAAGCCCAATATTATTGAATTCGAAAAACCCCTCTTTGAATCATGATATCTCGCAAAAAGACAAAAAGGTCGCGCGTTTACAGAAACACTAGAAAAAGTTCACCATAGTCCATACGTAAGCTATAAGTTTCTTGTGTTTGTGCGACCTCTTTATCCATTACTCATCAGACAGGTGGGGCGAAACAATATTCGTGTCCTTGCCCTTCCCCAACCATCGATAACCCTTGACATATTTATTTTATGGCCCGTGGCTCCGTAAACCATGCACCCTTTAAGGGCGCGTATTATATCAAATTGTTTTACATGATCGTCTGTAATATCAATATTAATGAAAAACTTAATGTTAAATTAAGATGCAGTAAACTTCAGGACTAGCACTAGTGACTATGTTACTCAAAAACACGATAGCATACAATTTTCTCGATAGAAAAAAATTGCGAAGTTGCTTCCAAATCACCTATATTAACACGTTAAACTGCTGGTATTCGAGTAATACATTAAAAAAAAGCTTGAAACTTTTTAGTACAATTACACTTTAGATAAGGCAGGGATTATGTTACATATTTTTTAAATAACTTAATAGATATCCTTAAAAAAAGAATACCTATAAATGCCCGCTAACTTGGCGATGATTCCGCGTCGTTCTTTTTCACCTGGCACATGAAAGACGGGCGTGACTCGTGAGTGTGAAGAGAGTAGGACGATGTTTGATTTTTTGTGTTGGGCGCCCCCAAGTTATACTGTACACTCGGAGAAATTGATTCATATAGGTTGTCGGGGGACCTTTATGATTCGGTCGGATTATTTGAAAGACTTAATAGAGCTGATCAAAATAAGGAAGTACATCATCTATGAATTAATTTTTATAATATTCACAATTCCCGTATATAATTTGATTCACAATTCTCCATAGAATTTGATTAGATATAATTCATTTGTATATCTGACATACAACATATTTTATCGAGTATCATTATAATTTTTTTATAAATTAAAAGCACCCATCTCAAATTCCTTATTTCCGTAGTGACAGCTGCAAATCTTAATATTAATTTGCGTAAAAATATTATAAAATTGTGCATACCCGATCTACTCAGGCGTTTTGTTACGGAAAACTAAATCAACTTTACGATAAATTTACGACATTTATAAATAAAGCCTTTGAAATTTGAATCCTTATAATACTTTAGAATACGGAAAAGTTTAATGGGGAGGTATTAAAGGTTTATTTTGCTAATAAACTTAAAATTCAAAGGTTTCAACCGTCTGTAACGAGACAGTATTTTAGGATTAATGTCACTCTGCATTGTCTCGAATACTCGTTGTCTGAACTGTCCCAAACAAGAGTTAAATCCACGCGCTAACTTCATTCATCATTGCCTCCCGAACGTCCCCAGACAAGATAAATCATCAAATCCTCCTGGCTATTCCATTCAATAATTCGCTGAATTATTTATTGCTATATTGGATAGGCAGGGTCTTCTTCTATTAAAAGTTAGGTACTAATAATAAACAATGAAAAACAAATAAAGTGCAAATTATATTTGACGAAATTCTGCACTATGGACCGCCATAACTAGGCAGTAATAGTATAGCGATATGCCAATCTCATTTCTTATTTAAGATTCAAAAGTGTTAAACCTGTGGTATCTGTGCAGAAATTCTGCAAAAGTGTTCAACGCGATGCATGTCACCAGTCACGGTAATATACTCATAGCATGAGCTATATAACTGTTTTAATTACACATTCCAATGGGTACGTTTCGGAACGTTTATTTGGGAAGTCGTATAAATTACCAAAATAACATACAAACTGCAGTTTGTCTTGAAAGTTGTCATAGCGCATAATTTATTTCAATTGTTTTGTGAAACTTCCTGGTGCTATAAATAATTATTTAAATATTTTTACTCTTGCCGTGTATTTTTTTTATTTTGAACAAATAAAATCACAATATGATATTCTAATGAAACATGTACTCAATTAATAATTCTTCTTATGAATGTACTGAATGAATACTTTTGCATTCAAAATCAATCAAAATGGATCCGTCAAAATTAAAAACGCACAAAAAACATTTTTCCTCTTCAAAATCGAAACATCAAAACCGCTCGGCTCCTCCAAGTTCATACTCTCTGCAGGTGATAATGGAAGTGATGTGTGTGATATGATGAGTCGCCACCTGCGGGTGCCGGAGGTGCGGGTGTGCGGGGCGGACGAGGACGAGGACTCCAAGCCGCCGCTGCCGCCCTTCGCCCTCACCCTAGCATCGATACCTAGGCGGAGACACTCCTGGATTTGTAGGTAAGTAAAAAAAAACGGCCAAGTGCGAGTTGGACTCGCCACTGAAGGGTTCCGCAGCAGCAATAAGGTTTTTTTTCTATAAAATTAAAAGGTTTTTGATCTATTTTTATATTTTAGTTGATTTAATGAAAGTTAAATTAAGGTTTACCATTTATGACGTATAGAAAAAACTACTTGATAGATCTCGTTCAAACCAATTTTCGTTGGTAGTTTTTATAGTAATGTACATCATATATTTTTTTAGAATTATCATGCCCTACTTTAGAAGTTAGAGGGGGGGGGGGGGGGCACACATTTTACCACTTTGGAAGAGTCTCTCTCGCAAACTATTTAGATTAGAAAAAAATGATAATATTAGAAACCTCAATATGATTTTTTAAGACCTATCCATAGATACCATACACGCGTAGGTTAGATGAAAAAAAATTTTTTTTGTTTCAGTTATACCTATGGGGACCCCTAAAATTTTTGAAAATTTTTCCATTTTTGTATCAAAATCTTAATGCGGTTCACAGACTACATCTACTTACCAAGTTTCAATAGTATAGCTCTTATAGTTTCGGAGAAAAGTGGCTGTGACATACGGACGGACAGACAGACAGACAGACAGACAGACATGACGAATCTATAAGGGCTCCGTTTTTTGCCATTTTGGCTACGGAACCCTAAAAACAAGGCCTTCGGATCCATTGTGGATGATTTATACAGGGTGTAACAAGAATAAGCGACTATACTTTATTTAGGGTGTTTACGTGTTCCTTGTAGAGAGTTCACTGTGAAAGTAGCATCGCTGAAAGACGACAATTTTTTTCACTTTTGTATGGGGAAACTCGTGACGCTTGGGCCCTTGCCCATACAAAAGTGAAAAAAAAATTCGTCTTTCAGCGCTGCTTCTTTCACAGTGAACTCTCTACAAGGAAAACGTACACACCCTAAAGTATTATCACTCAATTTGTTATCCACTATATAGTACTTTCAGAGCGAAGTTAGCGTTAAATACTGTAGTGCCTGGGACTAGATTTATGTCCGTATGGTTGCCCAAGCACATAATATTAGATACGGCATTCTCGCAACATAGTTGGCCTCGTCCAGAGGTTGAGAGAGAGCACGATGTTTTCTTTCACCGTACAAGCGTCCGTATTATGTATTTGAGATTTAAAAACGTCTCATTGGGTTCACGCGCACGCCTCCACCCGGGGTCGAACTGCACCTTCTCGAATTCGAACCAACGGACTTCCCACTAGGATACAGGATAGGGCGCTCTTAAGGTAAGTAGCAGGCTTGAGGGCTAATTAACGGTATTAAATTATTATTTGGGATAACTGCATCGACGCGTCACGTCGTAAAGGGGGATTAATGCTAGAAAGTAACGTACTTTTTCTCTTCATTTAATGTATTCTAGGTGAAACAGAACGAAATCTTTCTGGAAGCAATTAGCGTCGGATAAGTTTTAATGAAGTAAGAAAGTATCTAAACTCTTAAGTATTGTCGCTTATAATTCCTCTGTAATAAAATACATAGTTTTTGTATTATGAAGTACCAACTCAGTTTTATGGATATTATTAATGTTTATGTATGTATAATGTTTATGTAGTTTTATGAAAGATACCACAGTATAGCAATATTGAACAAGGGATATGTCATATTGCTATACTGTCAAGATATGGTAGGGTTCCGTAGTAACGCTAGTTTTTATGGTCAATGAACGTACATTTATAGCGTGTTTTACACTACTAAAAACATCATCTCAGTTACTTTTAAGGAATTTGAACGAAAAGTTCCTTTATACTTCGCCGAATACATTTTTTTTAGTTGATCGAGTATTACTCAATAACTTATGAAGTAATCTTAGCCGAGATAGTTTTCCTTTTAAATTCAGCATATTTCCTACTCCCGTGAATTTTTTCACATATTTCCTACTCCCGTGAATTTTTTCACATATTTCCTACTCCCGTGAATTTTTTCACATTTCCAGAACCAACCGTTTAGCTGGTAGAGGGGGGGGGGGGGGGGACGACACTGGACTCTAACGACTTTTTCCACTTTAAAACTTAACTTTTCACAAACGGACAGTCAGACAGACAGACAGACGGACAGACGGACAGACAGACAGACGGACAAACGGACAGACGGACGGACAGACCGAAACTATAAGGGTTCCTTGTTGACTACGGAACCCTAAAAAAAGATAATCGTGTAATTAAAATATATATCTTCTTGTTATCTCGATACATCTTTCCAAAAGAATAAAGTATTCTCATTGTCTGGCCAAAATTCCATTTCCACACAAAAGCAAATTCAGCCGCCGGAACTAGTAAAGAGGTACGGCATTACTGCGAAACATTGAGCTGAAAATCTTGGAAAAAATTCCTTTCTCCTTCGAACAAAAAATACTTTTTCCTGGGGCTGAAACATAATCACGTCACGTAAGTATATGAGTAAAAAACTTTCATTTTGTGCTTTTGGTCAACAGCTTTTTTAATGACCTTAAATAAAAAAAAAAATACACTGCAGAATGTTTCCGCTTACCCCTCCGTTCCTATTAGTTGTTACTAGTTACGTAGCAGCTGTTTGCTACGAAATAAACTTCAGGCGTAGCCAAATATAGGTAAGGCACTGACTGTTGCCCCCGACTTCGTCGCGTCAATACTTATAAAGAGAGATGATCTGGGGAAAATGTGAAGAAAACGGGGATACCCGTTTTCTTCACATTTTCCCCAGATTTTCCTACGTAAAATACACATACACAATTATGAATGTAAGTCGGACTGGCAGCTATAAGGTAAAATAAGTTGTGTTTAACCGTAAGCTGTCCAAACCAAAAAAATAAAATAGGTAGGATTACCGAAATCATTACTCTCCCATCTGGCTTTTCCTTAGTCAGTAAAAAGAGATTCAAGTACTTTTATTATTATATTCTAACTCAGACCACTTATCAAAGTCAGTTTAAGAAAATTTCGTAAGCATTTCATGCGGTCGATAGAGCTGAGCTGTGGGTTTGGTTTCCCGAGCGATCTATACCGCTGTGCTTCGCTTTCAACTTGAAAAGAAGAATCTTTTCAATCTTGAGACCGCAAGTTTTAAATAAAACTGTGTGCGTCGTAACTTGGACTTGTTTTGCGGTCTGCGTGGGCTGATCTAATTGAAATCAGAAAGAGTTCGTTTTATTCTAGTTGACTAATGCCCAGTTTCTGAGTTTTATTTAATTGTAGTTTATTTATTCACCGGTGCTTTTAACTGGCTAGAGTCAAAAAATTGACCTCATCAACGCCGTTCAATAAATATAAACTTCTGTCAAAACACCTGAGAAACCGGGCATAAGCAGAATAGGTACTTCTGAACGAGTATAATATTTTTATGGACATAATTGAGATTATAAATAGAATATTCATTAAGCCGCGAGCACTCGCGCTATGAGCATTTTGCTCACGGTAAATTTAAAACACGTGCCTTTTTATCAAAAATATTATGTTTATTATGGCCATCGTTTCTTCACTAGCTGAGTTTTGTTTCGTCCCCCACCGATACAGATAACTTCTCGCCAGGGTGCACTATTCGCTCGTACGAGGAGGTTTGTTGCGCCGCACAGTGTTTTAGAAATGCCCAAAATCGGACATGACTAAGTTAATGCAATGAGTCGATGGTATTGGTTATATATCAAAATATCTGTGCCTGTCAAAAATATGTCATCGGTTGTCAGTTGTCACTGAAATAAATTGTCTTCATTTTGAACGCAACACGGTTGTTTTATTAAAAGGTTATGCGGCCCAGAATATATTAATCGCGTGTGCTAATAGTGAAAGTAATTGTGTAAATCAATTGCAGTTCGATAGTTTATCGATTTTTCAATATTAGTTTGGCAAGTTTCCGCGTAAAAACTGTGAACTTGTAGTATAACACGTGGGTGCCGGGACTGCCGGGTGCCGGTTTCGGTTTGGTGTAATGGCGGCTAATTACATAGTCAACGTGCCAAAGTTGCGTGGTCGTGAAAACTATGACGAGTGGGTGTTCGCGGCAGAAAACTTTCTAATACTCGAAGGCATGATGAAGTGCATCAAGACCGAGCGTGATGAAAGTGGTACAGAAGTAATCGTATCAGCTGCAGAGGACGCGAAGACAAAAGCGAAGCTTGTGCTCACTATAGATTCGTCGTTATACGTTCACATTAAAAACGTTAAAACTACAAAGGAGTTGTGGGAAAAACTCAAGTCGCTCTTCGACGATTCCGGGTTTACCAGAAGAATAAGTCTTTTACGGAATTTGATATCTATTCGGTTGGAAAACTGCAGTTCCATGACCTCCTATGTTACGCAAATAATAGAGACAGGTCAGAAATTATGTGGAACAGGATTTGCAATAAATGACGAATGGATTGGATCGTTGCTGCTAGCTGGATTGCCAGAGAAGTTCTCTCCCATGATTATGGCGATTGAGCATTCAGGTATTCAAGTAACAACAGATGTCATCAAAAGTAAACTTCTAGATATGGAGACCGGAAGCATAGACAATGAAGTTGTAGATGGCGCATTAGCTGTGTCAAGAAAATATCATCAAGTCAGGTCGAAATCAAATGCGTCTATGAGTGGCAACACTAGCAAAGATGGCGTCAAATGTCAAAGTGACAAAATGAAAACTGTCAGTGTCAAATGCTATCGATGTAAACAATTTGGACATTATCGATCGCAATGCCAGAATAATCCCAAGTTTAATAAAAATGCAGAACGTAAGCAGACAAATGCATTTTCAGCTGTATTCTTGAGTGGCAGTTTCAATAAACGGGACTGGTATATTGATTCTGGTGCAAGTGTCCATTTAACAGCGAATCCAGATTGGATCACTAGCAGATACCGGAAAGTTCAACAAGAGATAATGGTGGCAAACCAAGAAACTGTTTCCGTTACGTGTGCTGGCGATGTCAAGATTGTAACCTTAGTTGAAGGCAGTGAATTTGAAATAAACATTGGAGATGTGTACTGCGTGCCAAACTTGACAACTAACCTCTTATCAGTAAGCAGATTAATTCAAAATGGCAACAAAGTGAACTTCACAGATGAAAGTTGTTACATTTATAATAAAAAAGGTGAATTGGTTGCAACTGCTTCATTGACAAATGGTGTTTATAAACTGAATTTGCAAGAATGTTTGGTAGCTGCAGTTACTACCTCAGGTCTTACATGGCATCGTAGATTAGGACATCTGAACTGTGATAGCTTAAGAAAGACTAAAAATGCAGTTGAAGGGATGAATTATGATGATAATTTCACGGTGACTAAATCAACTTGCAAGACATGTTGTGAAGGTAAACAATGTCGATTTCCATTTACAAACAGTGGTACAAGGAGTACGGAATTACTGAATGTCATACACAGTGACCTTTGCGGGCCCATGGAAGAAACTTCACTAGGAGGTGCATCCTACTTTCTATTGTTTGTCGACGATTTCAGCCGAATGACCTTCATTTATTTCTTGAGACATAAGAATGAGGCATTGAAATACTTTAAGGAATTCAAAGCAATGGCAGAAAATCAAACAAATAGAAAAGTGAAAATCTTCAGGACCGATAATGGAAAGGAATTTTGTAATGTAGCTTTCGATGACTACTTGAAGAAATTTGGTATAATACACCAAAAGTCTAACCCTTACACACCACAACAAAACGGATTATGCGAGAGAATGAATAGAACGATTATTGAAAAGGCTAAGTGCATGCTATATGACGCTGAGCTGCACAAGAAGTTTTGGGCTGAGGCTTGCAATACGGCCGTGTACTTACATAATCGAACTGTTTCATCGGTTTTAGATGGAAAAACACCTCATGAACTGTGGACGGGTGTTAAGCCAGATCTAAGTAATTTAAGAATTTTTGGATCCCCTGCGATGGTCCATGTCAATAAAGAGAAGAGGTCCAAATGGGACAGAAAATCCATAGAATGCATACTACTCGGATATCCCGATAATATAAAAGGCTACAGATTGTATGATCCAGTAGAGAAGCGAATTTTCACAAGTAGAGATGTGATTATTATGGAGAAACAATTGGTCATGATGGATGTTGCTTCTGAGGAAAATGAAAATGAGTCTGAAATAAATAAAGCAACGGAAGATACCCAGATTTTGCAGGATGCAGTGGGGGACTTAGATTTCACATTAACAGAAGAAACAAAGGAGGATTTGTCCTCGGATTATACACTAAGTGATTATGAAGATTGTTTAGACATTCAAAATGATCGTGATAGGCCTGAAAGACCTATCAGAGAACGTCGTGTACCAAACAGGTTTGGTTTTGGTGGTCTATGTTACACGGAAATGGATAGTGGAATGGGTCTCACATTCAAGCAAGCGCTAAAGGGGCCTGAGAGAGACCAGTGGTTACAGGCGGTGCAGGAAGAGTTGGAGTGCTTCGAGAAAAATAAAGCTTGGGAGGTTGTCAGTATTCCGGATAACTCTACCATAGTGCAGTGTAAGTGGGTGCTAAAGAAAAAAGTTGAATCCAGTGGTATAGTTCGTTTCCGTGCAAGGTTAGTGGCTAAGGGGTTTTCTCAACAACCAGGTGTGGACTATGCTGAGACTTTTTCTCCTGTGGTAAGGCACAGTACTCTGAGATTATTATTTGCTATTTCTGTAAAACTTGAATTTGATATTATACATTTGGATGTGTGTACAGCATTCTTGAATGGTGATCTTAACGAAAACATTTATATGCAAATACCTGAAGGGTTTCATTGCCCAGATTCAGCCAAAGTTTTGAAATTAAAAAAGGCTATATACGGCTTAAAGCAATCTTCAAGAATGTGGTATGAAAAAGTCGATATGTGTTTAACTAAAAATGGATTTTTAAAGTCAAAATATGAACCTTGTTTGTATATTAAAAAGGATGGTAAAAATATGACTATAATCGCTCTGTATGTCGATGACTTTTTTGTATTTACAAACAGTAGTGCTGATGCTGATGAATTAAAATCTGTATTGGAATCCCAGTTTGAAATTAAAGACCTAGGTCAAATTAGGCAATGTCTTGGTATGTCAGTTCATTATAATAAGAGAGAAAAGATATTAACATTAGATCAAAGTAATTATATTGAACAGTTGTTAATGAAATTTAATATGGTTGACTGTAAACCAGTAGATACACCAATGGAATGTGGATTAAAATTAACTAAAGATGTAAGTTCTGATAAAAGTCTGCCTTATCAGCAACTGATAGGATGTTTAATATATCTTGCCATACTTACCCGACCTGATATAGCTTTTCCTGTTGTGTACTTGAGTCAGTTCAGTAACTATTATAATAAGGAGCACTGGACTCATGCTAAACGTATATTAAGATACCTAAAGGGAACTAAGGATTATTGTATAAAATATACAGGTACAAATGATAATGAAATATTGGGTTTTGTGGATGCAGATTGGGGTAGCGATATCAATGATAGGAAATCCTATACGGGCTATTGCTTTACTCTTTCTGAAGGTTTAATATCTTGGGGAACTAAAAAACAAAATAATGTTACGTTATCTAGCACAGAAGCAGAATATGTTGGTATATCTGAATGCTGTAAGGAGGCAATCTATCTTAGAAATTTACAAAGTGAAATAACAGGTCTAGTACAATGTATTAAAATTTTTAATGATAATCAGAGTGCTCATAAATTGTTACATAATCCTGTGTTTCATAATAGAACTAAACACATAGATATAAAGTTTCATTTTTGTAGAGAATGTATTATGAACAATATTGTTAGAGTTGAATATCTACAAACAGGTAACATGCCAGCGGACATGCTTACAAAATCTTTAAATTCTGTTAAACATTATAAATTTTTAGAATTGTTGGGAGTTCAACAAAAGTAATAATTATGACTTTATTTTGATATAGTGGGGGTATTGGTTATATATCAAAATATCTGTGCCTGTCAAAAATATGTCATCGGTTGTCAGTTGTCACTGAAATAAATTGTCTTCATTTTGAACGCAACACGGTTGTTTTATTAAAAGATGGCGTCTTATAATTCAAATACAAGAGTAGAACTCCCGTGTGAGCGTTTTACTTCGTTTTTGAGAAAATCAATTTTTAAATTGGTCATCTTTTGACTCCCTAAAAACGAAATTATTTTATTTTAATTAATTACGAGGGTTTGTAAACTTGCTACCCATCTGATTAGATTAATCATTAAGAGACACAAATTTTGTACTTTATTTCATTCCTACAATTCAAGTAGATCCTGTGGCGCGATCCACAGCTTCGTCAGCGGCGCCATGGGTCTTGAACGCCAACATGACGCCTCACCCCCGCTCCTCCAGGTTGTGTGTATTGGCACTGGGCTTTAGCAATCGCCTTACGAGGGTGGACCACTTCCCATGCTACACGCAACCCTTCATCGAACTATAGTTAACACATTAATTTTTTTTAACACTTCGATGAAACTTTGCTCTTAAAATTTTTAAGGCGCGAATAAAAATTAGAAATTCGTAAATCTCTATCACTTATAGCAATTTCAAAATTAATTTTCTCAAAAACAAAGTAAAATACGCATACGGGAGTTCTACTCTTGCATTTGAAATATAAGACGCCATCGATTATTGCAATAACTTAGTCATGTCCGATTTTGGGCGTTTCTAAAACACTGTGCGCCGTATACCATCATGCGGAATTTTGATCATCGCGCGGGTATCGGCGTAAGTACTTTTTTCCTTATGAATACATTATTTTTCATCATATCGACAGTTTTACTGCTACTTTTATGTAATATTATGGTTTTAAATTACTGTTACGGAAAACTATTATGTATTTCTATTATAGATGGATCGGGATCAAAAAGATAAATGAATTTTGGTGTGGTCATATCCGTCATATCCAAAGCAGAACACCTTGCAAACCTTGTATATCCTCTACAGACACATCGTATTTTAACATGATTAAATGTTTATTACTAGAATCTGAGTTACCAGGAGAAGAAAAACCAAATAGAATCTGAGTGGTTTGCCCAAGACGCAAAAACCATAAGACCAAAAAGGCCTGCATTTACTACTATTTTTTTATGTACCGAGCAAAGTCATATATCTTGTAATATGTGTAAAGCTCGGAAATATAATGAAGATTAATACTTCCCATTTAACTAAGTTTTCTTTTTGAAGCATTTTTATTTGTGAATTTTTTTCCTTCGTACCACCTTAGGCGACCGAAAAATTTCTTGTCATGAATGTTAATGAAAATTAAAAAGATTAATGTTGATAAAGTCTTAAATATATACCTTTTATAATAAACAAAGTGTACTTTATTTAATAGAATGATAAAAAGTAATAATATTACTTTGTAAAACCTATATTTAATGACATAATAAATAAACGTGAGCAAAATGCTCTACGCGCGAGTGCTCGTGTAATTTTTAGGGGCGCGAGTGCTGGCGGATTAATTATATTTCGATTGGGTATTTGCCAGTATTACATGGACCTTTTTGCCACAAGTCTTAACATTGCTTTAGATATAAAAAAATAATTCTTCAACAAGCTTTAATTTTTTTGGGTTAAACACGCATGACCAACCAAAAAAATGTGTTGAATGAAATACGTTTACTTGTCTCATCGAATTAGTAAGACCAGATATGTGTTTCAGTTTTCGAGTTTACAGCCAATAATTTTTTACCAAAACATTTGCTAAGTATGTCAAGGCGAGACTCTGAATGCGACTGAAAACGAAACGGAATCTAAAATTATAACACGATATTATCAATCATAACAAATACATTTTGTTGTATGTATGAGAAAGACACTAATATATGTAGCTTTTGTTTAAAAGTATTAATGTAGTACGTTTAATATTCTTTTTTTAAATCGCGACATATACCCATATACAAGGATATTTAGGGAAAATGGGTTTTCTAGAGCACACTATTTAGTTTTATTTTCTGGAGCTGTCCCTAAGGTATTTTTCTGAGGTTATCGACAGCTGAGCTTTTTACTGATACCTCACGAGAAACAACATCGTCTCTTATCTTTAAATCAACTAAAAAATGTATCTTATCTTATATCTTTAAACAAGCAATTCTTGTATATATATATATATATATATATATATAATTGGAATCTCGGAATCGGCTCCAACGATTTTCATGAAATTTAGTATATAGAGGGTTTCGGGGGCGGGAAATCGATCTAAGGAGGAATCATTTTCATAAAATGTAATTTTATGTGTTTTTTGAATTTTTTGAATACCGAGAGAAGCTCGCTCATATAGCTAGTAATACTTAAAGTACATAATATGTACTATCAGAGAAGTTGATTCCTATGCAGATCGGGGACCTACGTACTTTGGTTGCCTTACATCAAACCCAGCCGACAGATCACAATTAACATTGAATTGACATATTCGACCAAATAACATTGATATATCAACTGCATAGGAATCAATTTCCTCGATGGTACATTGTACAGTGTACACTGTACAGCAGCTGCTTTTACACTATTATGAGAAGCTCATACTAAAGCATGACTGGTCCCAGCATATTTTATTTTATTTATATAGGAGATATATTATTACTATGGTCACAGAATATATATTAGCTGTACCAACTATGGTCACTATAAGTCTGATGTAAAATAAACATCATGTTGTGTTATCTTATTTAATGGGCAGTGGGAATGCCATTTTAAAGTTTATATGATTATTGAACCTAGTACTTACTGACTAAAGACATCAACAACACCCCCTAGCCCCTAGCGGCAAAAAAGCCAGTCGAAAACCCTTGTTCTGTTAATTATTGTTATCAAAGTATCTTTTTGTATCTTATATACGTAAAATATATTATAATATACGATGTTGTGTTTACAAATCAAACGTTGTTTATTATACCATTTGTCCTTGTTAACGTAACAAATGAAAGGCAATGAGCCGTGTTCAAGAAACGAGGCCCTTTCTTGTAAAAGAAATCGGGACCGAAATATATGCGATAGGTACTTAGGTACATACTTTATTAATTTATATGAACTATGTGGGCTTTTTCTTACTCTCCTGCTTAAAGAATTATTGGCACGTTGTATTGGGCTTAACAGCTGGTTTGAGCTTCTGGGTGTAATTAGTTTAGCCTGCGTCGTGAGAGTGGAACTAGGTACTTATATATATTAGAAGAGTTTTTTTTATGGTCAAGTAAAGTTTTCAAGTTAAATTATTCAGTGTGATTGTAATATTATTAATAAATGATTCTGATTAGCGATTTTATCAGTAAGTATGAAAATATCATATTTATAAAATATCGACTATAAACGGACAATTTTTGGACTTATTGAAACTATTCAATGACCAAACTCTCGATCAATAAGGTCAGCGATCTGTAATCACATTAATCTTGCACTGACTAAAGGTTGTATGATTCGTTTTTGTGCCATTTCCCATTAGCTGTTGTAGGGTATATTTCACCGGGACGCAAATGTCACATAAATTTGCTCAACTAGAACCTAATCTTTGAGTTCGCCCTACCCGTTTATATTATGTCATAGCTATAAATCTTTACACTTCCTGACTTGAAACAAAATTTTACTCCTGAACAATTCAGGGTGGTTCTTTATAACTTATGATTATGTGCAGTGGCGGATTTGCTGTCCTGGCCGCTGTAGGCCCCAGGCCATGTGCCGCCCCTTTCTCAGCTATTTCCATTTTTAACTGATTCCGAAAATTGTATAACTAAAAGTATTAGCTTATAAAGCTAGTTTAAAATATTTTTGGAAAAAATAAAACATTAAGCTTTTAGGTTTTATTTTTAACACGTTAGCTGCGAGACTGATTTTTGTATCATACCATGCGATACTTACGGGGTGGTGAATTGATTAAAAGGCTATAATAATAATGCGATACCAGGTATTTTCGATCTGGTGATAAGGTTTCATCGTATGCGAACGAAGTTTTAATGGATTTCCCTATTCCCTCCCCTCCCCTTCTCATCCCTACCCTCCCCTATTACCCTATTTCCTCTTAAAAGGCCGGCAACGCACCTGCAGCTCTTCTGATGCTGCGAGTGTCCATGGGCGACGGAAGTTGCTTTCCATGAGGTGACCCGTTTGCTCGTTTGCCCCCTTATTTCATTAAAAAAAAGTTATGAGAGAGGTGTACCTCGATTGGTGTCCTGGCCAAACGTACGAACTTTTTTGAACGATGTACGAAATTATTTATAGTTTTGAAACGCAAAAATAGGAAGATTATAATCATACGTTACGCGAGCTTTTAAGTGTCTCACCAAAAACAGCCATCTGGCTATCTGTATCATGTGTATCACTACTGAGAGTTGAGACCTTGTAGTTTATGTGTAGTTAATTCCCAAAATTTCGTTTGTTAAAAACAACAAAATATATTATTATGAAATGATTCCAGTACGTTTTATTTATATTATTTATGCAGATTCAGATATTGAGACCTAATTATTCACTATCAAAATATAGCGTCCGTCCAGACTCCAGACTCGCGCCCTTTTCCACTAGCTTCACACTGCACCGCACCCATTACAATTTTTTTGCACGATTTGCCGCCCTTTATATCTGGCCGCCCTAGGCCCGGGCCTACTGGGCCTTAGGGCAAATCCGCCACTGATTATGTGTGAAAAATATGGCTGAAGAAAGATAGACTCGAGCATTGATATAATGGCATTTACAAAAACTTTTAAGTTTTCCTATGTATATGATATAGAAAGCAAACACTCGAAATTAGTACCTAAGTAAGGGGTACCATGGATTTTACTGATAAAAAGTTAATTAGAATTCTTCTATTTCAGGTAAGTGCTACCTCAGAGTATTAGCAGCTGGCGTGGACAGTCCGTAAGGTAAAATATTCATTTTACATTCATTTTAGTGAAATTCAGGGCCGGATTTAACCTTAGCAAGCTAGCACACGTTGTTCGTGCTATGGGCCTCTCTCTAGTGTCTCTAACTCCTCCTGAGTTAGAGACACTAGAGAGAATATACAAAGACTATAAAATAATTTTCAAACATAATGAACGACTATTTTACTATGTACGAGAGATATTGATTAATTAGCAGATTTTTATTTGGTTGGTTTATGTCAAGTCAACGTTAGTCACGGTTTGCCGACCACGGTCGGTATGCCATTTGCCTGTGAATAAATTTATCTGACCGTACATTGCGTGCTGACAATCATTTTAGTAAAAAATGTTTCTTTTATATCATAGCCTTGAGTTGAGAAGCGAAAGTAAGTTAGGGTTCCGCCGAATGTGCTATGGCCTCTGGGCCACGCTAGCTAAATGCGGCACTGGTGAGCTTCCGATTGCTTCTATCGCGTGCATTTATCTAATGAGAGTTGCGATGGAATGGAACCTGATATTTATTCACTCCCAATAAATAATTCAACGTTTATATAACACCTAAGATGTAGATATAAAGTCAGTGAAAGATGAGGTTAAAATTGCAACTAACCTTTTTCTGATACTCGTTTTCACGTAGGAACAGCCTCAGTTTATATACTGTATTATTTATACTCTTCAAAAGGCCAAGAGGCGTCTAATGTATTTAAGATAATTCGAATGAAAAGCTAGTAAATTATCTCTATTTTCTAACGTAAAGATTATTTTATTATGTAAAACAGTTGAATCTAATCAGAGAAACGCCGAAAATATTATGAAGTGCTAAAAGTTCATGTCAAATGTAAATAAAAAAGAATGTTAATGAAATTTCATCCATCCTGATTGTCAGCTATCTTAATGTAATCTGGTTAAAAGGTTTTTTATGGTCAATAGCCCAGCTGAGGGCATTGTTACTTATGTGATTGTTTGTTGTCAGCCTATTTATTTTATTGCTTTTTCGCTGTCTGGTGTCATCATGATCACTTTTGGGCGAGAATAGTGCTATGATCAAAGAAATTGATTCATAATATTATGCTGATGCACTGACCTCCATTATACAAGTACGCTGGACTTATGAATTATGATACCCTTTGAAATGACTGCTGTTTTTTGTGCATATTTGAGCGGAATCAGCGCCCCCAATGCGGTGGAATAGAACCAAATCTGACGTAATCACAAGCAATAACAACAGTTGTCATCACTAGTATTAGTTCCAAGTACTCTCACTACTCTTATCAGCGCCAATATGGCGACTTTCAAACGTCATGGTTACGCCAGATTAAGTTCTCTTCCACCACATTGGGGGCGCTGATTCCGCTTCAAATAGGCACAAAAAAACAGGTGAGTATCATAAGTTCAGAGTACCTACTTGTATTATAATGGAGGTCAGTGTGCTGATGGCGTACAAACGCAAGTTGGTCGGGTTATATCCGACACGTCGCGACGGATATTGACTAAGGTTATGTGGTAGGACTAGTAATTGTAGTTATGTACCCAACCATTCGCCATAATGCCTATGAATCAACTTTTCTGATAATACACTTCTTCCACCGTAAGCTATTGTTATACTTGTCTACATTATAAATCAATTATTCATTGGTGTGATTGTGAGTGTATTCGTAGCATTCAAATAAGCTGTGGAGCTTTGTAGAGCCGCTTTGAAATATACTCGTATTAGGTATATTACCCCTACATTCATTACAATGTTAGGTTCTACAAGCAATTGTAACACAAGCAAGCAATACAAGTAATACAAGCACACTGAATTGGATCTTTGTTAATTAAATATTTAAATTGTTGTAAATTTAATATTTAACTTGAAATTCCAGTAAATACTGAAACTGAAAAGTCTCTAGGTAAAATTATAATAGGGACGCCATGACGAATAACATTTAAAACGCTATACCAACTTTATCTGTCGTACTGACTCTGAATTTTAAATGAGCAGACACTTCGTAAGTTTAAAAAGAGTGCTAAAAAGTACCAGGGGAAAACGCGATGTCATTGACATTTCGTTGAAGTTTTTTATTAGGTTTAAATAACGAAAAGTCCATCATACAAAGTTATAATCAAATCCATATACATTTTAATATTATGCCTCCCTTACACAGCTGGAATAGCTTTCTGCATTCATAACCTAAATTTGTAAAATATAGATACTATATTCGGCGAAACATGGCGGTTGCGGTCATTGACTCCCTGTCAAAAACTTGTCATTTTCTATACAAAGCCGCGATTGACAATGAAGTGCCAGATGTTGTCAATCGTGGCTTTGTATAGAAAATGACAAGTTTTTGACAGGAAGTCAATGACCGCTACCGCCATGTTTCGCAGAGTACAGCATAATATACAATATCAGTATGCTCTACACACATTCTTATTATATTTTTTTGGATTATTTTCTAAGATTTTCTAAGAACGATCTGTAAGAAAGATATTCACGAGCGTTGGTGGTAGCGCACAGTGTAAGACTGGCTTGCAAGGTGCCGATATTACATAAATGATATTATGAATTCAGAGTCATTACTAGGTATAATATGTGGCCGGTTTAAATATGAAGTTTTGTGACATAATTCGTAGTTTAGACTTCAGACCATCGCTTCACAATAGTCCACGAATAGTTGCATATAACGCATTTATGCCTATTACTGCTGCCTATTCCCCTAATGAATGCCTGAAATGTATTACGTTCACGTTTCAGCCTCTGATTAGGGGCATAGCATTGTCGTAAATTGACGACAATGGTGAAGAGCGTAATTTTAAAGGTATGCAGATTGACAATGCTGGAGAGCGATGCATGCGTAATTTTAAAGGTATTCAATGCATATTGTGGTTATTTATGTGACACAATACGAATTGAGTTTTATTGAAATTGCGTCGAGTTAACACAATATTCACACCAAAACGCTCAACACAAATCATGAAGACATGTGTGCATGAACCAGGTAACTAACATTTTACAATATAAGATCAATTACTATTTTTTTCCTTTATAATTTGAACAAACCTTGTAACTTACCTACTTTATCATCTTGAGTATACAACATGACTGGTGAGACATGTTCAATACTTAAGGAGAGTATTCTGTACTCGATTCTCATTATAATTATTATGTGATAAAATTAGGTACTTCTTTTTTTCGAATTTCCGTTTAAATAAATGGACACTGTAAATTACGCGGCTAGGCAAGCAGGCATACTATGCGTGCGCCATCAAAGAAACTCCACGCTACCTTTCCCGCGCGCGGTGTTTTAATCTGGTAGCTTTACTTTTCTATAATAGCAGGCCACGCACTACAAAATTGATATGAAATTACGAGGTAGTAGCGGACCGCACGGCGTGCTGGTGAAAATAAACAGTGAGCCCGCCAGCGGCCCGTATGGCCTGCTTAACTCGTTACTGAATATTCACCTTGGCCTGCAAGGGTAGACAAAGTTGAGGCCGCTGGCATGGGCGTCCCGCACGGCCTGCTGCACTGAAAAAATCTGTATAAAGGTGGCAGTAAGAGTGTTAACTTTAAGGGGGCGACTAACCCAAAATGATCGATTTTATAATTTATATTTATACTTGAATATAAGCCCCGAATTGTTTTATTTTCCAAAATTAGATACTACATTATATTTACGAGAATTCAATCTGAGCAAAAACACGATATCTTAAAATTTTCTCGATAGACAAAAATCACAAAGATGCATCAAATTTTCACGAATTTTTCATTTAAGAGAGAATTAAGTTAATATTTTAACACATTGTATAAAATTCTATCATTGAGAAACCGACCTAGCGGATTTTTTAAATGTTGTATATTTATCGAGTTATTGAGAAAAAACTAATTTGGCGATGAATCCGCGTCATCCTTTTTCACCTGGCATAATATGTAAGACGGGCGTGAGTGTGAAGAGAAAAGGACGATGTTTGATTTTTTGGGTTAGTCACCCTCATTGAGCTTTATTTACACAGTGATCAATTATTGATATAATATATTTTTTATATATTTTTTTCATCCAATGTAAAAGCCTAATATTAATATCACGTCCTCGAGTATTGAACATGTCTCACCAGTCACGCAGTACATAGAATCCACATTTTTTTGTTACAAATGTTTTTTTTTTTAATTTGCCCGGGCCTAAAGCCTGCATTGATGCAAAAAACTACAGTTTTTTTAATTATTTCTTACCCACATGATCCACTTACGTCTTCAATTCTCAATTTTCCAAACTATGTCATCGACTCATTCTCGTTATGCTAATATGATATAACAATTTATGAGTGAGTCGTGTCAGATTTGAAAGGATGTTTTCAGCTGCTAGTTATAATTGCTATAACAATTTGTAACTGCTGAATATGCATGAGAGCGGAGTTTGTCATTAGTAACACAATAGTCGCGCGTTTATCTCGCGCTATACAGAGATAGCTTTGTGATATACGAATGTCATATGAACAAAATGGAGTGGATTTTCCACTTGTTTTGTCTTGGGCGTCTTTATCTCATAGTATATTAGTATTTAGTACGTGACGAAAAACCTCGGTTCTTCTGCACGTCGAAGAAAATTCAGCGCTTCGGATAACGAATTACTAGGAACTGCAAATGGTATTTAAAAGGATTCGGCCATATCTGGGCCATATATATTATGTAGAATTTGTTGAAGTTAGGGTCGGTAGAGTTAGGCCGGGTAGATTCAGAAGCTTGGCTCTACATGAGATCTGGTATCATTTTTACGGGGCAAAACTTATGTGGTCGTCTTGGCAACATTTACATGAAATATTTTCGGTGGGATCATGTTTTTTCTGTACCAACACCGCCCAGTTCAAGCTTACACAAAATTATTTGCCTGAAAATCGCATATCGGCAATGTCAATAGCAATTCTGTAAAATGATAATAGGCAATGTAAATTTTTAAATTGTCAATTTGGCGCTACTCTACTAAGCGGGGGATGTTGAACCAAAATAATCGTTGGTTTTTACGCACGTACGTAATAGCCCTCCCAAGCACCTGTACCAGCGAGCTCGGTTACATAAGCATTGATTTTGGGAGCCCTTAATAAAATCTGACAGCCTAACAAATACACCGGCTGCTATCGACGCCCATTAAGGTGTGTACGCAATACGCGTTGGTAGGGATAAACCTGGAAATGAGTTTTCAAATTATTAGAGTTTTACAGGAGAAAAATGGGATTTAGCTAGATTTTATCCCATAGAAATTACGCATTTACGAGAAAAAATTTAAGACGTGAGTGGATGGATGGGTAAGTAACAATTGGGAAATTGTCATTTTTTTGCTTAAGAGGGCGACTAACGCAAAAAATCAAACATCGTCCTTCTCTCTTCACATTCACACCCGTCTTTCATATGCCAGGTGAAAAAAGACGACGCGGAATCATCGCCAAGTTAGTCTTTTCTCAATAACTCGATAAATATATTATACAATATTTAAAAAATCCGCTAGGTCGGTTCTCAATGATAGAATTTTATACAATGTGTTAAAATATTAACTTATGAACTAAATTGCTAACAGCTATGCACGGTTATGGCAATAAATGAAAAATCGTGAAAATTAGATGCATCTTTGTGATTTTTTTATATCGAGAAAATTTTAAGATTTCGTGTTTTTGCTCAGATCGAATTCTTGGAAATATAATGACGTAGTACTTATCTAATTTTAGAAAATGAAACAATTCAAGGCTTATTTTCAAGTATAAAAATGAATTATAAAATCGTAAATTTGGGTTAGTCGCCCCCTTAAGTGGAGGCTTTAGCCCACTGCTAGGCAAAGACCTCCCCTCATTCCTTCCACACGTCTCTGTTCTTCGCTGTATTTGTAAATGGCTTTAGGACCGAAAAATGAATTGAAAAGAAATTGATTTCATGTATAGCCTGATATATAATTAGCTAGATGATGAAGGTTATAAGTTACAAGATATGTCCCTCAAATTATATGGGGAAAAATGAGTAAATGGCCTTCTTCTATATCTATATCTATACTTATTATAAAACTAAGTCGATTTTTTCCCTCATGTCCCTTTCTGCCCTTTAATCTTTAAAAATACGCAACGGATTTTGATGATTCTTTCAGTGTTAGATAGCCCATTTATCGAGGAAGGCTATAGGCTATATTTTATCACGCTAATACTAATAGGAGCGAAGAAATAGAGGAAAATGTGGAAAAAACGGGGAAAATTATTTGAAAGGGCTTGAACGCGCTAATCTCAGGAACTACTGGTCTGATTTGAAAAATTATTTCAGTGTTAGCCCATTTATTGAGGAAGGCTATATGCTATATTTTATCATGCTAAGAGTAAAAGGAAAATGTGCAAAAAATGGGGGAAATTATTTGAAAGGGCTTATCTCGCTAACTACTGGAGCAATTTTTATGTTATTTGGCACAGATAAGAAGTAGACCACGTGAAGGATCATAGGCTATCGATTTTAATCATTTTTCGGTGACTATATATTTTATACCCGTGCGACGCCGGGGCGGGTCGCTAGTATGTTATAAAATGTTACTTATCAACTTCATTCACTCACCTCTTTAATTACAAATAACTTTTTTTTAACTCTGCCACTTTTCATATGCTTAGTCGTGTAGATTCAATGTTTTACTTCACCAGTCTCATAGTGCGTACGATTTCAGCGGTGGCCCCAAACGCTGGGCGAGCGGAAAACGCGCCCATTCGGAACATGAAAAGGCCTGTACTTATAATAATGTCAAACGGCCACGCTAAATTATAGTGAATTACCCCGAAACCGTAGCTTGTATGAATGAACGTGATAGAGAGAAATTTATTACTACGTAAAAATACTAAATTATGAAAAAAAAATTATAGCCTGTGACACTAAACACTAAAAAGTATTATTGTAATCGGATCAATAGTTTACCTGCTACTTACAAGGATACATACATACAATGTATATTGTATATATATTGAAAAAAATTATTCGCCTTCGCTGTGAAACAAGAAAATCGTAGCAAGTAAAGAGATCTCTATCTTAGTTTCGAACTTTGATGTTTATCGCTTAATCTCAAACTGTTGTGACCCTCAAACCAATAATAATTAGATAAACACTCAAATATTCGAGTGGGATTGTTGTAAATATTGGGAAATGGTCCAATCTGTGATGGAGGAAACATCAGTTATCGGCCAATCACAGCTTCGTTCATCAAACACGGTCGGCGCTAATAGACGTATATCGCCGTATACGGTATATGCGAGGGAAGGCAAAATTATGGCACGTGCCACAAATGGCACACAACATTTTTCGCGTAACGACTTCGTAACGTACTACGACTACGTACGGTAAGACACGTCTTACCATTTTTCAATTTTCGCACTAATAAAATTGTCGTCATTATTTTAAACCAGCTGAAAATTTATAAATCGATTACATTATCTGCTGTATCCCGGGGTGCCAAATTAAGTATGCATTGGAAGCACAGAGAATGATAATGTTATTTGATGTGCCATCTATGACCTCACTAAAGATTTCCATAATAAAATGGCACGTTCATATTTCGCCTTCCCTGGTATGTGCTGATGTGAACTACTACGAAGCCAATTGGCACTTTCAATTATGTTGAATTTCTGAAACGGTTTTGGTACTGTTCGATATTTGTCTTTTAGAGATAGCGTAAACTATCTCTATCTTATATATAAAATTCTCGTGTCACAATGTTAGTCCACGAACTCCTCCGAAACGGCTCTACTGATTTTTACCAAATTTTATATGCATATTCAGTAGGTCTGAGAATCGGCTACTCGGTACTTTATATATTGAAAAGTGCATTTGTTGAATAAATAATATTAAATTATTACCACCTGAGACCATTGTTTGTGCGACGGGATAGCGATCGACGTTGCCATGGTGACATACTTATTTAGTCACTTCAATAAAATAATATGGCAAATATATTATGGCAAAGCAACGTTTGCCGGGACAGCTAGTAATATATAAAAATGAATCCATATTTGCGTGGTCACGACATCACGCCTGAACGGCTGGACCGATTTCGCTGAAATTTAGCATAGATATACTTTGAGACCCGAAAACCAAAGTTGTCCGGAAAAATGTACGGTTACTGCACAATATACTTTTATGATTTGCGCGTAAAATATTTAATCGATTTTGTTGAATTTTGGTATGGAGATACTTTGAGACTCGGGAAAGGACAAGGGATACTTTTTGTCCCGGAAAATGTATGGTTCCTGCACAATAAACTTTTATGATTTTCGCTAATACTATTTAATCTATTTTGATGAAATTTGGCATGGAGATACTAATTTTAATCTATTGTTTACTTAATTATACTAATTCGAATTAAATAATCATCGTTAAGACAGGACAACGTCTGTCGGGTCAGCTAGTAGAATATAAAAATATATAATGAAAGCTAAGGTATTATTATTAGGTGATAGTTATTATCGTTGAATCGTTTTCAAGATCAGATTCACTATCAAAAATTGTGCATCTGATTTTCAATAATTGTTTTAAGCCAAGATACTAGACTTAGGGCCTCTTTCACCGCTTCCTGATAAGGTGCCCAATAGGCTTATTTGACAGATTCTCCATACTCTA
Organism: Lysandra bellargus; assembly: GCA_905333045.1. Taxonomy (NCBI): domain Eukaryota; kingdom Metazoa; phylum Arthropoda; class Insecta; order Lepidoptera; family Lycaenidae; genus Lysandra; species Lysandra bellargus. Next base: position 2,289,126 of record HG995344.1, read on the forward strand.
TGTGTCAAGTTAAGTGGTGGATAGCCTTATCAGGAAGCGGTGAAACAGGCCCTTATTTTTGGAAATATGCCCACTTGGTAAAGCAATTTAAACAAAAACTACTTATTTATCTTCATTTGTTTATTCTCATTGATGGCAACTTTGTCATTACAATGTCTCGTCAAAACCCGATGACAATTTTATTTTAAAGTGCAATAATAGTTGCCAAGTTTTATCACAATAAACATTACCGACGTGATACATACACTTTTAGTAATAGTTGTTACTTGTGAAAACAAACGTTGACATTTCTATTATTTTGCCTGGACAGTATCTGTAATACCAAAGGGCAGGATAGCGCCAAACATAATAGTTATACAGAAAGCTGATATAGTGACAATTATTTACGAAGTTAGTATGAAGCAAAAACCTTCGACGACAGCCCTATTAATGGCACCTTAGAGTTTGATTTGAAAATACTGTTAACATTACCAATAACAGAATTTTCGAATTAGAATAATTAGAACGTAATTTGGCCTCATGACGATGGATCATGATGATCAAAATATGCATGCAATAATGATGTAAATAGCCTTCAACTTTAACATAGAAATTATAATATTATTCTGTAAACTTTTTCTCTAAATTATCTTTCATGAATCACGTCTCATAAACGAATTAATAACACACTCAATAAATATAAGCGCGTACTCATAATAGAATGATAGCTGATAATTTAATATTATTAGACAAACATTTCTCGTGTATCTAAGACATATTCCCTGGATATCATCAACGTTATTTAGTTATTGGAAAACTTGTTATTCGTGAGTCGTGACAGTTTGCGAATATATTTGGATGGAATACTTATTCGATTTCAGTAGTACTATTTATTGTGAAACTATAAAAATATACTTGAAGGAATTTCAGTAGTCATAAGAATAGACGTAAAATTTATTTTGAAGAATCTTCAGGAAGAAAATTGTAGACTTCAATGATAATTCTAAAATATAATTTTGTGACTGTAGAATTCTAATGCAAATTGTCGGTGAAATATGATTTGGAACACTCAGGTGTGAGATCTCGTTTTATTTATTGAGGGAAACTGCTAAAACTGAAGTTTAGGACAGTGCGACATATTTGAAACTCTGCCACAGGTTATTTTGGTCGACGCCTGCGCGTAAACACCACTCGTTAGATATTATTATTTCTTTATAGTTTATAATCATAAGATTCATTATAAATAGTCGGATAGCTATAGAATCATAGAATATTCCGGTCTTTATTGTGTGGCCAAGTGAAAGAGACTATGGAATGTTAACATTTTTACTTTTGTAACTTTAACTAAACTTTGACTTTATTGCATTAATTACCAAATCTTTACAAAGATATGTAGGTAATCTAGATAAAGACTCAATATATGTCCAAAATGCTAGACTTTCGCTAGCTGCTGTATTGCTGTATTGATAAGTTGTGATATGTTAATTCACTGCTCAATGACATTGTAGTCTATTATTCCTTTAAGTATTATATAAAGTAATAAATAAACAGTATAATGAGTTGATAGCATTAGTTCTCGAACTAATAATAGTGGCGTCCCTCTGCCGTCACGCTTCATCTGCGCGGCCTAATGGATCCCCCATCTCCCCGATCCAGTCATATTTCATATCTTCTATCTCTGAAAAGCTATAATATACTTGAAGACTCACCATTAATCTACCAGCGGCCATCTTGGATTTTTTGGGTTCATCTTTTATTAATATTGTTTACACTAAAACGCGAAAATTAAAATTGTACGGTATCAACTAATAGCAATTAGTAGGTTTTTAAGTTATTTCTAATTTTGATTAGGGATAAGTACTAATGTTTCCGATAGTCAAGCTGCACTTAAAGCACTGACTGCCGCAGAAGTCTCGTCCAAATTAGTTCTGGAATGCATTGGGACGCTAAACATACTGGGAAGGAACAACAACATCCGCCTAGTATGGGTCCCGGGCCACAGTAACGTCCCCGGCAATGAAACCGCTGACGAACTGGCTAGACTTCGGGCCGAGAGTCTCGTATATGGCCCAGAACCAGTCTGTGGTATAACTCCCAGTACCACAAAGCAAGTGCTCAAGGAATGAGGTCACAGACTATGCAGGAAGCAATGGGCTGAGACCCCTGGCCTTGAACACTCCAAGGCACTAATTCCTGGCTTCAACAAGAAACTATCAGAATTAGTGCTCACCTTGGGTAGGAACCAATTAAGAATCCTTACCAGAAGCCTAACTGGGCACTGCAAGCTCAACAAACACCTAAACAGAATGGGTATTTGTAGCATAACGACTTGCAGATTCTGTGAGGAGGAGGATGAAATACCTATTCACCTTCTCCTCGACTGTCCTGCTCTACTACAGAGCAGGAACAGGCACCTTGGTCGCCACGAATACTCATCCACAGAGGAAATTCGTGGCACCAACCCCAACCATATCGTTCAATTTACGAGCAGTATTGGGTTGGGGCTGATTCTCTAGTGCGAAGGAGTCACAATAGATCCTCATGGGTCGCAGTGACGTCTGGGTTATAACGATCTGCCTTCTATAAAAAAATGTAATGTTATTAAAAATAATAACGTTACATTAGTACTTATCTCTTAATTTAATACTAAATCAGGGAAAATATCTTTCTACATCTTTTCTTGGATCAAGAAAATATACAATATTGAAAATAATGTAAAGAATAGAGCCTCGTCTCTTAGTAATCTGTATAAGCCAAAACTATGACATAAAATTATGATATCCAAATTGTTTACAACTATAATTTTAGCTCAGTGTTTTGGAGTTTTATGGCTTGATCTCGTGTCACGGAGTTATCTTGTTTGTTCTGTATATTGTATGATACGAGACTGCTCTCATTTTGATACACTAATCCGCTCACATCGAGATGTGGATTAAACTCCATTTTTAGGTCGCATTCGCCGAAGATTAAAAATTCTATCTCGTATTAGAGTTAATTAAGTCAATTTAACTTTTTGCTCTTACGAAGATTTAGATTTGAATAAATTATGGTAGTCTATGTAAATTCAAATCAGAGCATTCGATTCGAATTTCAATTTGAAATTATAGACATACCGCCGTACTCAGACTCAAGACATTTAATTATGATTAACCTTCAATTTAAGGAAGAGTTTGACGGATAATCTATGGGGCTCATGTCAAAATTTTGAATTAATTACATTTAAGTAATTAATGTTTCACTGTGAGTGCGGCAGATAGAATGGTTTTACCTCTAACTTGCCTCTAACATCATACATGCAGTGGTGTCAGCCAAAGTCCGAACTTAGTTTTTTTTTTTAGTTTTCTTGGGTTTCCCAATTTAAAAACAATAAAATAACAAGTGAATCATGACTAATAGTCGAAACTGCGTAAATACCGTTCAATTTATCATGCACAGACATTTACAAGACAACAAGAGTTTTCGTTCGGAATTTCGTAACGGTATATTTTCAATACTTTTGTTCCCGACGTGTTGCCTTTGAGTCAGAAAATTGATGAGTGACGTTGAGCGAGTGTCACATAGACGTTAAAAATAGACACGGCATGGAAAAAGCATGATCATTTATGTCCCAATTTCGGACCATTTCGCGGCCATTTGAGGTACGACTTTGGCATAACTGGTGCAATTAAAAAAAACTGTCAAATTTCCGACTTGCCGTATTCTGAATTCTGAAGTGTTTGCTTTCGAAGTGTCATTTTTTCCTTCAGTGTTCCACGTGCGAACCGGCCGCGGCGCGAGGCGAGAGAGTCGCGTGCGCATCCTCCGACGAATATAACGTTCGAAATTAAAACATTTCGCGTGGAGTGCTGGAATTTTGAATTTGGAATTTGTGTTGTAGTGCAGTGCTTGTGGACGTGTTAATTTTAATGTGCGTTGAGTAAAGTAGCAATAAACAAAAGTGGCGCCATTTTCAGTCGACATACTTTCAGGGAAATCTGTAGCGTTTGAAAAGTAAAGGTATTCTTACCGCGTAGATAACAGAAATAGAGGTAGCTGATAGTGTAATAATAATAATATTATTTGTAGTTCACGAAAAATATCTTTATTGACATAAACGCTTCATGTTTTTGGTACTCGTAAATAGGAGAGTTTGTAACCATTCAGTATACCCTACTTATATAAGTAAAACTTCGTTACTACTAGGTGTTCGTATTTACTTTGGCAGTTAACATTTAGAAGTTAAATGGTTCAAGTTAAAAACATGACTTGCGTAGTAGGAAACCATCACAAAGACAGTGTTTGGCTTGATGAAAAATAGGTTAGGAAGAAATATCTTGTGTGTTTATCATAAACGGAAATAAACGACGAAAATAGATCATTTTAAGCTCCGTCACTTTTTGTTTTGCTTTTTTAGGGTTCCATACCCAAAGGGTAAAAACGGGACTAAGACTTCGTTGTCTGTCCGTCTGTTTGTCTCCAGGCTGTATCTCAAGAACCGCTACAGCTAGACTTCTGAAATTTTCACAGATTGTGTATATCTGTTGCCGCTATAACAACAAATACTAAAAACAAAATAAAATTAATATTTAAGGGGGGCTCCCATACAACAAACGTGATTTTTTCGGCCTTTTTCGCTCTATATCAATAATGGCAAGAAGTAGGCATTTGAATTTTTCACACATTCTTTTGTTAAATGTGTACTTTAATATTTAATAATAATATTAAAATAAAATTAAGATTTCATGGGGGCTCCCATACAAAAAACACAATTCTTAGCCTATTTTTGCTCTGTATCGGTACGGAACCCTTCGTGCGTGAGTCCGACTCGCACTTGGCCGATTATTTGTCAAAGCTTTCTCTTCCGTATGATTGAATTAAAAAAAAAACATAAGCTTAGTACGCTATAGCCTAATATAGATATCTACTTCTACTCTATATTGTACTAAGTACCTATTGTTATTTATATATATTAAAATAAATGAATACATAAATAAATATACTTTTTTTGTAAGTAGGTATATTGATATATTATTATGTATAGATTTAATAAGAATCTTCGTTCCAACAAGCAATCTTTTTAGAAGTTGTTATACAAGCAATGTATATTGTATCTCCATTACCTTACCTTAGCTATGTATAAGCTACGTGTAATCGAAGAAATTGATTTATAGGCAGACTGTAGAGACCTATGTTAGTTGGTAGGGTTATGAGTCAATCTTAGGCCGGTATAAATAGTGAGTACTCAAGATGCATCTCGGTCTCAAGACGCGATTCGGTTTTATGATTGGTCCAAATGTTGACAGCCAACCAATCACAGAGCCTGAACCGTGTCTTGAGGTCGAGATGCATCATGAGTACTGACTATTTATGCCGGCCGACGAAAATCGAGATATATCGGCATTCCGCTGGGGTTGGTAGCCCGAGTCCCGACTCGATAACGTAGATCCGGCATCTGCCACCTACCAGCAAAGCCTATGTACTTAAGGGCCTTCCCTACGGAGATTCCGTAATTTACCGTATTTAGAGGCCTTTAAACTCATACTTTGAAAGCTTCGGAGTTATAATAAAAATACAGCAATAATCTTTAGTACCTCAACATTCCTTTCCACGTTTCAAATTTTCTATTTTTGTTTATTATACTCATGATATCAGCTTCCAAAGTAAAGCCAATTTATTAAGATTCAAGCATACATTCAGCATCTCCTTAGTATTTACAAATGACTTTTATTTGAAACACACGCCAATAGATCGACAATATCATAAACTACATATTCCCCGTTTTAATTTTTTTTAGGTCAATTTTGAACTAAGATAAGTAAAAAATAGGGTTTTGGTGCGATCTCGGCAACGCGTCAAATGTATGGTCGTTTGCTCGGGGGACGGCCTTAAAGGTGGCTTTCCGATCCTCGCGGCAAGCCACCGCGTCCGACCAAAATTCAAATGAAATGCCACTTTAAGTCCCAGGCTGTAGGTTTCGTTTTCTACTGACATATTGGTCTAGACTCTAGTGGCTCAGGCCGCCGCGCCGCTGCTTTGTATTGGTGTATTTTTTTTATTAAATAAGGGAGCAAACGAGCAAACGGGTCGCCTGATGGAAAGCAACTACCGTCGTCCATGGACACTCGCAAAATGTAACCTATACCGTAGGTCTATGAAGTGGCATTATTTGAATTTTTGTTGGTCGCGGTCACTTGCCGCGAGAATCGGAATGTCACGACTCACGTCCTTTATTGTTCAAATTACTTACACATTAAGATTTATGTTCTTGATATCATAAATTCAAAATTTTATGATTGCTATTAAAATTACGGTAACCTAAACATTGCGCGTCTGGTTTAGTCGTTAAATAGAATAATAATATTAATTAGATGTTCATAATACAGAGAGTTTAATTCGTTATAATTTTATTCGGCGATAAAAATGACAACTTTATCATTGTTTTTAGCGTTCCGTACCCAAAGGGTAAAAACGGGACCCTATTACTAAGACTTCGATGTCTGTCCGTCTGTCTGTCACCAGGCTGTAACTCAAGAACTGCTATAGCTAGACTTCGGAAATTTTCACAAATTGTGTATATCTGTTGCCGCTATAACAAAGAATACTAAAAACAAAATAAATTAAATATTTAAGGGGGCGCCCATACAACAAACGTGATTTTTCTGCTATTTTTTGCTCTTAATCAATAAAGCCAACAATAGGCAAATTGAAATGTTCACAAAATACTTAATTGTATTTGTACTTTAATAATTTATAATAAAATTTAAATAAATTAAGTAAATAAGGGGGGCTCCCATACAAAAAATACAATTTTTAGCCTATTTTTGCTCTGTATTATAGTGGTACGGAACCCTTCGTGCGCGAATACAACTCGTTCTTGACCGATTTTTTTGTATCCGTAATAATTGTTAATTGAAACAAACAAAATCTAAAGTTCTGTCGTCTCGTGGTTTGAATATTTTTAATTGTTTTTTCATGTGTAACAAAAAACATCAAATGATAAGAATCCATTCGATTCCGCTCTTTTGGTGTGAAAATTTCGATGTTTTACTTAAATTTTCTTGTTTCTTTCCGAAATGTAATTGTACTTTTTTGTTACGACGATAAAAATATGTTGGAATTATATAAGGCTGTTTTTACCCTATCCCAAGCTGTAAAGGACTCTACACACGCTTTCTCTTCTCAACAAATAAAAAGAGAAATCTTCGGTTAGCCTTCAGGTCCCCGATTAAAATAAAATTAGAATTATTACCCGACTACGGCAAAGCAAAAGGAGGGTTATGATTTTGACAGGCTATGTATGCATGTATGTATGTATCTATGTTCATCGGTTCCCTCGTAACTTCTAAACTACTTATCGGAATTCGACAAATGACATATCATTAGCAGAGTCTCAATTGTCCGCTGGTTATAGGCTATTTGGGATTTCACAAAATCTAATGAGGCGCCCTCTAGCGGACAAAACATACAAAGTAAAAAAATAAAGTTAAGATAAATATGCCGTGTTTGGTATCATTTGAAAGCGCTTTACTTGTAAATTTTGAATATATAATTGTTAGCCCTAAAATAATTGAAATAAAAGTCAAGTTTAAAAAACTAAAACCCGACTACTAAAACGCGGTCTAAAAAGTACGAAACAAGAAAACAGTTTATAGGGATATGGAAATGTTTAAAGGATAGCCGTGGTCGTATGTATGCCCATTTAATATCTATAATCAATCTGTTTTGCCATAATAGTAGGTGGCATACGACCACGGCTATCCTTTAAACATTTCCATATCCCTATAAACTGTTTGTTTGTTTCGTACTTTTTAGACCGCGTTTTATTAGTCGGGTTTTAATTTTTTAAGGCTTTGTATTCATATTCCGTTTTTTTTAGTTTTTAAAATGTTTCTGTCCTAATCATATTATTTAAAACATGATAAATGCTAGAATTTGTATATTAGATACATGCGCCTCACATTCAAAACACACTTTCCAAATTATACAAATTAGCTCTTACACTTTTTTTAATAATAAATAATTTCATCGTGTGTAGTGGTTATAACTTATTTATATTTTTGGTGCGTACAAAAGGGACGACAAGCTTGTAAAATTATAATAATATGCGACCCTTCCACTTACAGTCTTATTATTATCAATAGCAAGCACGTGCTGCATCTTGAGAGCTTGCGGATATTTTTTACAAAAAACCCTGTTTTGTATTATTTGTTAATTTCATAAAAAATAACGTTTTTATTCGTAAAAATAAAACCAAAATTTACAAAAATTTACTTTTGTTTTTTTTTCATGACGTTAAAGTATCAGTCTTTGCCTCGGCTTCTTCTATCACGGTTCATGAAAAGTTAACTTTATGTACTATCAGAGAAGTTGATTCCTATGCAGGTAGGTCGGTCCTACGTAGTTTGGTTGCGCTACGTCAAACCCAGCTGACAGATCACAATTAACATTGAATTGATATATTCGACCAAATAACGTTGGTCTATCAATTGCATAGGAATCAATTTCCTCAATGGTACAAAGTAAAATTAACTATATATTTAATCGTGTATTACGAAAATGTAACTTTCTAATTCTTTATTTTATCCAGATTTTTCGATAAGTACTTGTAAAATGTAGGTGTAGAGTGGTATAATATTATGTAGGTCTATATTAGCATAGACCGGAGTCTAGATTCCGAAACGAGGTCTCAAAGTATCGATCTGGATCCCGGACTACAATGACGTCACTCGCTCGGTTTCGTTTGGAAACTAATTTCCATTCGGACCTTGAGTTGTATTTGTGATAATGGCTATAATTAATAAATAAAAAGGTTACAACGATATTAGATGTGAATGCCGTCCAACTCGGCAGCTGTCGCGGTTGGTTTCTGGACGGATGTCAATGACTGATTTGAGAGCTAAGTACTTTATTAAAGAGGTCATCATTATTGGATCTATGGCATGTAAAAATGATTATGTCCTAATACCTTTTTCAAATTTTGTTCTCTTTAGTACCTAGAATAAAACAAAATAAAATTTAAAACGACCTGATTTACCGTTAAATAACTGAAAATAATAGCGCTCCGTGAACCGTGGATCGTGGTCCGTGAGATATGACTTATGAGGTATCTATAATTACGATGTCAATATTTTGATGTGCATAGTTTAAAAATCGAAGGTTTTTAAAATCATGTGTCCGACACTTAACTATAGTATTGTAAGAGTGGATATTTCGCTCGGAAAATATTGTACAAACCGTTCACAACGGATGCAATGGCCAGGGTTTTCAATCAAAATCAGATTACCGTTCTTTGCTGAATCAACGAATTACCTGTAGTTACTCGATTGTAATAAGAATACAACGTAGAGTTTACTTATACAATGTTTATCTCTTGGATAGAATTCATCCTAAGGATAGGATAAATCTAAATAAAATTAATGCCTTCACATCAATTTCAATATCCGAAGTATTGGATGCTGAAACAATAGTACTAATACAAAGAAGTAAGTTTCGAAGCTTTGTGGAAATGTAAATAGTCTACTTTTTAAATTAAGATTAAGATAAATGTTTGAATTAAAGGAACGTTCAAACTGAATTCTTTTGTGAAACTTTTTTATGAAGTATTTTGTGAACAAACATTCATTTAATAATGAGGTTTGTTTACACTTTCGTCCAAGTTACAGTAGGCTTACTAATGGAATAGAGAAAATCGCAGTACCTCTCACAGTCATTAGTCATTTAAGTCATTACTATAATCGTCAAACGCATTCTGATTTCTGACTAGTCAAAAGTCTAAACTCCATACGTCAGCCATTTAACTTTAGTTTAAGGTGCGCGAGAGGACTAATAAAGCTGTTTTAGTTACTAAAATGGCAGAATCCTATACTATTTTGGTTTTTTATAAAATCCGTAAACAAATAATATATTGCTTCCGTCCGCAACCCTATGTAAACAAAATAATATCTAACAATTTTGTTGTCAATTTCGTTACTTGAAAACGTAGTAATAGACTTTACATAGTAAGGTTCGTGTAGGCGGCGGATCCGATGCGACACGACGCACGCAACATAGCTGGTGTCAATAATTTGTCATATTGTGTTGTATGTCGCAGAATACCAATATTATCCAATGCGCACATCGATTATTGCTTAAAGATGAGGAAAGGCAGTATACAAATAACAAATCAAACAGTCCAGGTTGTCCGGGAGATAAAAACTGATTTTTGTGTCAAACTTTCAAGTGTACAATAGTAGAGTCGCCAATATAAAACAGTTAAGCTAAATCAAAGTGATACTTAATTATTCTGCTCTCTAGTCATAAAAACGAGATGATTGTAGACAAATAATAGCGTCTAATAGTACAGATGCTTCTTAATATCTACACATTCCTAATGTGCTTATTTTTCATATTAGTCTTACTGCCGCCATCAAAGATTAATATTAATTACATTACTATTTACTGTGGAGAGAGAGAACAAAGAAAAATTCAAAACGTTTGAAGTGCGTTGTCTTGCGCGGTCGGCTTGTTATGATTAGTTGACAATGACATACGAAACAGTGAAATATTACGAGTACTGGTTGATTGGCACAACTACATACAAACTCTTTCATAAGGATGTGACTACACACATTGAAACAGTAATTTGGCGGGGCGCGCCATGTTATCGTAGTTTATCTCTAATTAAATGAAGATTTTGACATAAAACCCGTATATTATCTATCAAAATCTTCAGTAAATGAAGTTTAATCATCATTCAATGTATCTTAGTGCGGCGGTTACCAAAACAAATTCTAAAGCATAATTCTATTTGTTTTCAAGAGAGCTCAGCTCTATATGCTCTATTTTGGTCTATTTTCGAGGAAGCTTCGTGGGACGTCCTTCCTGCGGCGTCTTCCGAGCTGTGTAATTATTGCACACCCCCGGCGTCTGTGAATTACTACAAAGTGTGATATAGAGCGGCGTAAATCGACGTAACCGAGCGTATAGACGTATATCTTGATACCCCCGTAGTATTTAGATCTACGTATAAATACTACAATTTTCACCCTATTACTATCTATACATATAAACAAGAATGAATTATAAATTTTGTTAGTCTCTAAAACTCGAGAACGGCTGAACCGATTTTTCTAATTTTAATCTTGAAATATTCGTGGATGTCCAGGGTAGGTTTATACGGTAAAAAATTTATGAGTCAAGTGATACGAAGTCATCTAGTATGTAAAATATAGTTTTAAAATATTATTCACATAAAATAATATGCATAACAACTTATTTTACTCATTTCTTGTTTACAATTTTTTACAACACTTAGAGCCTGTTTCACCACTTCCTGATGAGGTGCCGGATAGGCTTATTTGACAGATTCTCCATACTCCATCTGTCAAGCTAAGTGGTGGATAGCCTTATCAGGAGGCGGTGAAACAGGCCCTTACGATCGTACTGAGAGAGATTTAATGATAACTTGAATTTAATTTTTGACGACCTCTGTGGCTCAGTGGTGAGCGCATCGGTAGCTCAAGCCGGAGGTCGCGGGTTCGAATCCCGCCGAGGGAACAAAAAGTTTCAAAAAGTTCCTGGGTCATGGATGTGTATTAAATATGTGTATCATAATATAATAAAAATCTTAAATATATGTATAGTATAAAAGTATTAAATATATTTCCGTTGTCTGGTACCCGTAACACAAGTCCTTCAGGTACTTAGCACGGGGCCAGATTGACGTGGAGTGAAGCGTCCATAGATAGATATTATTATATTTAATCTAAACTCTTCATAAAATTTAAATTAAGTTATCTTTGCTTATTATTGTGTGATGTGTCTGAGTGCGGCCGAAATTTGTTTCTACCTATATTCTTATTTAGCATGAATCAAAAATTATTATAGGAATTAACTTCAGGTAAAGTAATGAATACATAGATAATTTCTGTTAACGTTAATTAGACATTAGTAGAGACTAGGGATAGATATTTTTTGTTCTGACATCGATAGTATCCATAATGCTATATTAATAACGCTCGTTTCTGTAACAAACAAAATATGATACATCTCAGATCAATATGCCTTTCCTTTGATGTACGTCTAAACAAAATATATTTCTTTGTTTAACCACTGCTATTCGCTCTTTGTTATTCATAAATAAATAAAGTATTGTTTTCTTGAAATCAGGTCAAAAGCGTTATATTTTTGATATACAGATAAAATGAGAGCGCTATATTTCACGGCCTAATAGTGTAATGTTATTATTATGACAGCAAACTTTAGATGTAGTCGATTTCAGAAACATACTCCTACGTCTGGCGTAATTTATATTCCGTACAATACAAAAGATACATCAACAAAATATATAATGGCTAGTTTGTTTTACAAGAGTAGGCTAAAATATCTAGATCTTAGTTAAAGACATTGATAATATTAATAAAGTAACAAACTAAGGGTGGGTTGGACCAGAGGCGTAGTTAAAGTTATGGTTAAAGTTATGGTTATAGTTAAGGCTAACTTAACTTTAACCTTAACTTTGACCACAGAAGTTGACAGATGTCTGTTGCGTTTTTTTTTTTTTATTAAAGCTACAGTTAATGGGATTGCGAGTATAAAAATTTTATAAAAATTTGTTATAACAACACTGTGAAACATAGTCAATTTTCACGATAAAATTTCGATAAAAGTATGAGCGGTTATGGTTACCGTTAAATATGGCATCCATAACCAAAGTTACAGTTATAGTTAAAGTAAGTTGGTGCAACCCACCCTAAGTAATAGGACGTCGTTATTTGTAGTTATTTACGATCGATAAAACATGGTATTTGGAATAATTTATAAATAAAGATTTTACTTTTTTAATTGCCACTTTACTCAATTCACGAAATATTTAAGACACTAAAAAGTGACAACCAAAAGTTTTGTAACCGAAAATGTAGCCAAAAACTAAAAAAAAAATAGTGGCGACATCTACACGAGAACTTTCGAATCGCTGAAACATGTTGCCGATTGCCGAGTCCGAAGATGGCGCCACTGAGACGCCGGCAGCGAGCGCCAACCGCCACCGTCGACGGGACCGGCTCGTGACGGCTGAAGTACGCGCCCTTCGACGACGGCGGGGTTGGACAGTCGTCGGCTCTGAAACTAGGTAAGTACGGGGTTCCGGAAAATGCCGTTAGATGGCGCTTTCACGGATTGTGTGATTGACAGTAACTTTTAATTATCATTATGCTGATTATAAAAATACGTGAATTAAGGTATATTTTATTGATTTTTCAAGTCTTAGTTGCATAAAAAATATTAGGTTCAACACCGAATTATTGGCACTTTAAGAGTTCAGAGTACATACTGCAGAAATTCCCAGTATTTTCAAACGAAACTCTCAGATGCCAATAATGTAATGACTGTAAGTAGGGTTGTATACATTCTCGTGTGAATAAACTTAATTTTAAACAAGATAATTAATAATTATTTTAATAAGCTCCAAAGCTGCATTCGCTTTATTTGCACAGAATCTCAATTGTTTTGCTAAGCTAATGAATAAAACGAAGATATACGGGTACGAGTTTAAAGTGTAAACATTGTTATCTAAATGTTTAACCTAAAATACTAACTCTATTTCGCCTCCTGGGAATCTAAATTTTCGTATACATTGTACGGAAGCATCAAGCAACCCAAGCTGAACAGTAAATTAAAACAATACCGAACCAAAATACACTTTAGGGTGCATTCACATTTATTTACCTTTTTATTTATTTTTTTACTTTTAATTTTTTTTATTTTATAAAATATTTTTAATATAATACACACTTATCGCAAAAACTTAATAAATAATTATTATAAATTATAGAACTTACATAATGTACAAAATTATAAAGTTGTTCTAATAATTACTATAAAATATATTACTAAAATATAAAATAGAGGGAGAATAATAAAAAAAAGAAAGACTATATATAAAAAACTAAATCTAAGTCGGAGACTGCGGGCAATGTACCCAAGAGGCTGGCAGCATTACCTCGCTGTATCGCAAGACTGATACGTTGGCCGAGGTAAGCGCCAGCTCTGGGATCGTTAGTTTTCTCAACCAGTCTTTGGGATAACTCCTTGAATAGTAGTTTGGCACCAGGGCCCCACGGGCCCAGGGTCTCAACCCCGAAAGGTACAAAAAAGTAATCACTCCCCTCATTTTTTTATTTACTTTTATTTTAATTAGGAGAACTCAACATTGCTCGTAATATTATAAGTTAGGTACATTGATTTATAGACAGAATTAAGTTATATCTTGGTCGGGTTATGTCAAGCTGATTTTAGTTCCCAATAACCTTACACCGTACAAAATTATATTATGTCAGCACCTTTACAAATAATAATTATTAATCATTTTCTCCGACTTTCATTTTTTTCATGAAATCAAAGACGTTAGATGTCGCTTAAGATGTTAAAAGTTACTGTATGGAACTTATCAAAAATAAAAAAAGATAAAAATATACTTACTCACACAGAGGACAGGCGACCGCGTCAGAATTGCTCCTGCGTGCAGTGTGACTGACAGCTCGAACGTAGAATGCGAACACAGAACGCTTGAACGCGTGGCCGCTCTCTGTCTGATAGGGCCCTATGTAAATAAGTTACAAGCTGACTGAACTTCATTAATCAACCCACTGAACTTCCTTACCTTGAATTTTAAGGTTGTTAAACAAAAAAAATCTAAATAAATACAATAAGTAATAATCTGTTTCATTGAAATCGCTTTAACATTGTAATATTTTGCCAAGAAAAGTAATGCGAAAAGTAGACCTACGTCATTTGTCTGGTATGGCCCGGGGGGTAAGGGCTTTGTGGAATATTGTCGGAATTGTTTATTCAAAATATTGCCCTTTTGTGTTTGATCAATGTTACCTTTTTTTTCTAAATATAGAATGTAAATTACGTTTTATGATCATAATATTTATTACTCGTAAGAGTTTCTAAGGATTACGTGATTTCTAAGCGCTATGTGATTTAGCGTTGTTATAATCCCATACATTTTTGCTTCCTGATTATCTTTAGAAATTATCAAATGTTATTCTAAGTACCCTAGGTCCTTAGCCTACACGTCTTTGATGAGGTAAGACGGCAAAGTTTAAAAACTGTATTCTGTTATTTTGACAATACCTATGCAATACCTAGATATAATAAGCACTAGACAATACAATGCATCCTCTATAATTTATATTTAGGGAGCCTAGCACTCAATACGTATTGTGTATCTGATAATCTGATACGTCTGAGGCATGTTGCTAACTGGATTACAAGCCCGTGTGATGCGTAAATGACTTATTGACAGACAATCCGCCGCTCCTGTATTACGTTAAACAGAATTGACAGGAACGCTTTGGTATTTACTCCTATTTGTTACACCTTTGTGAATGTAAGCCAAGCCAAAGCAAATCAAGATTTCGAGCTTAACAAATTTCTTATGGCATATTTAATGTCTGTCACACTCTGTATGCTTAAAGCGATGAACCGATTTTGATGACATTTTTACGCAGATCTTTTGTGTCCCCAGAAAAGAATAAAAGTATTTGACATAAAAACACTGTACGCGATAGAAGAATTTCTCTGATGAATTAACACGAAAAAAGATAAACCAAGTAAACTATTGGTTCGATAAGTACGTACTTATACCAAATTTAATATGTTTCTAAGAAATGAAATGGCCGTCCTTGTGTGGTGTTTGCTCTAGCCAGTGCTTGTTACGTTGTGGCGAGTGCCGACCAATATATTACAAAGCGAGAGGCCTTGAGCCTTCCGCATTTCACAGATACTATCCTACCTTTCACCTATTAAAACTGTTTTTGTTACGTAATGTACCTTTACATAACACATTGTTTTCATGATAATAGTATTACCAGCGATTGTGCTGAATAGTCTTTAGTTTTAGTGCAGTCTTGGTATAATAAAACTACTCTATGGTTATCTTATAAAATATCATGCCACTCTGAAATCGGAATGTCAAAACTCCAAAAATATACTGTTTTGCTTATTAGAACACTGAGAATAAGAGTGTCCAAACTGAATCAAACCCATATTAATCGACGGAGAGCTGGCGACCAAATTCGTGGTCATGTAGCTTCAGCTGTATTAAAACTCCGTTAGCTACTTCCCTGATTAACCCTTTCTGATAATCTGCGTGCTGGCAGGCCGTGGGCGGTGGGGGTAGGAGTAGTGGGGTGTAAGTGTGTTAGGTGGGGTTTTAATACAACTGAAGCTACATGACGAATTTGGTCGTCAGCTCTTAGTCGATAATGTTTATCGACTAAGAGCTGACGACCATCATCATGCGGTTGCACCCACTTTAATAATATTACTATTAACATAAAAATTAAAGAAGTTTAGTATTTTACTCACTGTGTTACTATTGACTTAAAGAAATCTAGTATTTTTTAATTTTAAGTAGGGTTAAGTTAATGCTTAAACTTAACATTAATTAATGTGAGCACTGGTAACAAAACACAAACGTGAACCGCCCCGTACATGACGACTAATTACTAAAACAATTCTTAAGTGAAATATTACTTTAATTAGTTTACTGCTGTACTTAGCATACGACTATTACTGTTGTACCAACATAAATTCCAGCTTGTTTAGGAATGGTGTGCTCAAGCTTAAGGCATATAAATAAAACATTTATGCGGCAAATAACTACAATAAACTACCTGGGTATTAAGTTTATGTTGTTATGATCATTGGTCACTGATAAGTGAACCAATTTTTATAAAAATATAGTTTCATATAGGTTATGCATTAATGATCACAAAATAGAGTTACGTTTCCATATTTTACAGATAAAACCGATGGGAAAGCATAAGATCTACATAAAAGCAACATTGAGGCCCACACATAATGGGGAGCCCGATCGTTCGTCTACAGTTCGACAAGGCTTTAAATGAATATGTCAATGATGTCAATGGGCGCTGCTGGTAAAGGAGAACTATCAAAAATGACGTTTTTGTATGATACAAGCGTTAGTTCCTTTTCTCGCCACGTTCATATACAGCCTCGTCGAACTGTATACTTATCACAGGCCGACCTGACCGGACTTGACGAGGCCGGGTGCCATCGAAACTCTCATACATACGTAATACCAAAATCATTTTCTCATACGAAAATATTTAACATGTTTGAGTTATTTTCCAGCATAAAAATATAGTAATTACCTAGGTTCCTGCACAAAAATTTACTACAAAGTATTTAAACACTAAAAAATATTTCTTAGTAAGTATTTAAATATTTTGTAGTACTATTTATTTATATATTTTAAGTGTTTTATGGTTTTACTATATTTTTAGTGTTTAAGTATTTTGTAGTTTGTGCCTAGAAACCTAGGTACTTACTATTTTAAGCTGAAAAATGACTCAAACATGTTAAATATTTTCGTATGAGAAAATGATTTTGGTATTACGTATGTATGAGAATTTCGATGGCACCCGGCCCCTTAATGAGATTTGACGAAACGCGTTGATTTTATAACTAATGTACAGTTTCTGAGGTTTTTCGATTGGAGTTTCGTCTATCACTGGCGGTTTTGATTGGCTAACGTCAAAAATTTTACCGATCAAACGCTCTTGTGAATAAATAAAATCTGGCCAAAAAACCTCAGAAATCGGGCATTATATTATATTCTGTGACCGGGCATAAGTGACAAGCTTGCGATGCCTTGTCAAATACATTCTTGATATCTAACTTCGCTGTGGAAACTTTTGAACGTTATTTGACTAAGTACAGGCTTTACGAACAAAGTCGTAGCAGGAAGGCAGTGTTTACACTCTGACCTTATCATGTAACACCGCTATTAATAGTCCTGTCTCAACTCTACCAAAGGTCACGTGTTCTAATCATTTACTCTTTATGCCAAATAAAATAACAGACGGAAAACATATTTTAATTAACCCTATTTGTAAGGTTTTTTTGGCAGTGTTGGGTAATAGCCTTTTTATAACAGGTAGTTTTATAAATAGGACGGTAAAGGACAGCCTTTTGGAGACTTCTACTTAATTTTTTCTGATTTCAAAAGCGTAATTTTAACAGCTATGTAGCAATAGCCTCCGTAACAACTTGGTTTGGACTTTTGGCACTGACATAGAGTTGACATAGAGTTGACTTGATTAGAGGAAAGGATAAAGCTAGGAAACTTTTTACCATAGGAATGTAAACATTTCTGTGCAAATTTGGACACACGAAGTCGTGGCCAATATTTGCTTATTAGTTTAAGTTTTATTTGTGACTATGACTTAACATAATAAACAACCAAAGTGTCTTATGTTTTTCTCTTAATTACTTTTTATTCAGTCAAAAATGTTATTATGAACCTTTTAATTAAAATGTAGAAAGTATCTTAAGTGCTGTCATTTCCAAGTTTTTTATTTGCAAAAACTAATTTTCAGGAAATTAAAAAATAAATATTGTAGTTTTCAAAAGTTGTTAAGTAGTTATGAATACATTAGCGTCACGAACGGCAGGCGCAATTTGTTGAGGGCTTACGCTCATAAATTGGACTTAGTGTTGGAAAATTCTAGATTTTCCACTCTGTATGACCTACTTTAGGTTAAAATTTAATATAAATAAAGTAAAATATTATTTAAACACCAAAATATTCAAATATAATAACGCGGTCTACGAATAATAAAAACTATTAAAGAGTAACTCCGTCAAAAAACATGCTCCAAAATAACTGTCAAAAAAGTGTACCTAAAAAGGAACCAAATTTTTAACGGTAATAGTATGGGAGTTACGTTTCCTTAGTTTTTTATTCGTAGATAGCGTTACTTTAATTTTAACAAAAAATCTCTAACACTTTTTAAAATATTTTTCATGTCACAGATTGTCTATCCCTTGTTTCGGCCATAACAGATGATGATTGATGTATTAAAAACGCCGGGAACTCTAGTTGGAAATCCGAGATCAACCATCGAAGAAATTGATCCATAGGCAGTTGACGGACCTACATTATTTGGTTGGGTATGTCAATTTAATATTAGGGCCGCGCTACACCGGAATGGCTGCGGCGAGGCGAGCACTTCCAGTCTCATAATATTATAATTTTAAACTTTATCTTCATTATTGTAATTTGTATATGATACATAGTATCGATTTCTCAAGCGATACTATGTATTACAATAATGAAGATAAAGTTTAAAATCATAATATTATGACACTGAAAGTGCTCGCCTCGCCGCTGCCATTCCGCCGTGGTATCACGTATCTTGCGAGAGCAATGCGATAGCAATTATTGCGCGATAATTGCTCCAAAATCACAATTTTGTATCACGTATCAGCCAAAACAATACGATTGCAATCGATCTCTATAAACGACACCATTGTTTATATACCCAGCAATCGCTCGCGCGATTATTGCTAGTGGATTGTTGATCGCTATTTTTACGTGATAACCCTGCCGGTGTGTCGCGGCCCTTAATCGTGATCTGTCGGCTGGGTTTGACAAAACGCGACCAATTTACGCAGGTCCGCCATCTGCATAATCAACTTCTCTGATAGTGCATTTTCTGTTCGCTTCTTTTAATTGCTTTAAGTGGCTGGAGTCGGAGCTGATGAGTTGAGGGTAAATATATCCGGAGGAATTCATGAGTCACGCGTTGTTCAGGTGACAGACGGCTCTGGCAGGCTGCCCGCTGCCCATACGGTTATAGTCTCTCGCTCCACATCGTGTATTTCCGGGATTCCGGCTCCATCTTTTTACCCGACTGCCAGGAGGGTTATGTGTTTAGCGCGTATCTTCTATGTATGTAATATTCTTTATTACCTCGTATCTTCAGAACGGCTAAACGGATTTTCACATTTGAGGTATCGTTAGATTTGTCTTAATAGTCTTAATAGCTAAATAAAAAATGGCGGATGTTTGACGCCATATCGTGAGGTAAACAAAAATAAAAATTTACCAAGCATATCGAGTGGGGTATCAAAATAAAGAATTTTAAACACTGGTTCTAAATATGTATATGTCGCAGGGAAAAGAGGATATCAGGGATTTCACGATATCCCTCGGGATATCACGAACTCCCGGTAGATGCCGAATGTTCTTGTTTGTTACGTCTTCTTACTAAAAATATCTAGTGATATGTCATTTCACTAAACTAAATCTAGTGAAACGTCAGAAAAGCGGACACCGCCGAATAAAAATCAAGCCACGCATTTCTCTCGCTTCTCGAATCATACAACATCATCATCATCATAGATAATCATCTAACATCTGAGTCTGACAAATAAGATGATCCATGCGTCGGATGGGCATGTAAAAAAACGGTCCTGCGCCTGATCTATTAACACTAACTTTAACTTACTTATTAGGAAATATGAAAATGTTATTTTGGTTTCCTTAACAAATATAGTTATAAAATAGTTCACTTTTAAAATATGTTTTAAACCATGTATAGTAAGAATGCAGCACAAACTAAGTATTTTAAACTCATATATAAAATTAGTTCTCAAGACGCAGTTTATATAAATTAAAAATATAGCTAAATTAAGTAGCGGATAACAAAGTACAATGACACACAAATTCACTTCTTGATTTTTTCTAAGTCCTTTTCTGACTTGATAAAAAACACAGGGGCCGAGTCCGATTTTCTAGCCATAATTTTTTAATGTTTCACCCAAATATACTTAATAATATTGTCTTTCGCCAGTGATTTCGCCTTAGCAAGTAAAACTTTACTTGTTTGTGTAAGGTGGTCATTAACATAGAAGACCGAAGTGGTCGAGAAACCGATATCCAGTGTGTTTAATTTACACTTTCGTGCGGCAGCAACAATATTCTCCTTCATATAACGATTATTGAATGAAACTATAATGGGCTTAGGCAAGGTAGTAGACCTCGTAGGTACGCGGGCAATATAGTTAACATCCTCTTTTTTAATTTGCTGACCAATGACGGATCCAACTTTAATTGCTAAGTCTAAAAGGTTTTCATTTTTTAGCTGAGGAAGTCCTTTGATTTCTATATTATTGGCTCTAGCCCACTGGTCTCTCATATTAATTTCATTGTTCAATCTCGCAACTTCCTTCTGTAGACTGGGTATGTCGGCCGCGATCTTCTCGACGGTCGTTACTTTGGCAGTTAATATATTGACATTACTCGATAACTTATCCGTGCGATCATGTGCCATCTCGATGGAGGTTTTCAGGTCGGAGATGTCTGACTTAATGCTCTTGATATCTTCTACCACTGTCGCAAGGAGGGCAAGTTGGTGCAGGATCGAATTCAGTTGGTCTTGCATTTTGTCCAACTGGGTAGGTGACGGAGAAACAGGAATCGGTGAAGCGCATGGGCTCGCCTTGCACCTCACACATCTCCAAACACTCATTCTATCACCTAGTCGTCTATAACCCGCTTCCGTCACCCCAGAGTAGGCAAAGTCATACTGTTGTTTGCATACACTGCAAATAGGGCCGTCCGTGTGAGTTTCACTACAGCTGCTGCATATAAACATGTTGACAACCACGTGCACGTGCACTCGATTGTAACACCGATCGGTGACAGGTTTATCGCGAACCATACATTTTTTCGGGATAAAAAGTATCTTATGTCCATTACCGGGATTCAAAGTATCTCCATGGCAAATTTCAGCAAAGTCGGTTTAGCGGTTTGAGCGTGAAGAGGTAACAGACAGAAAGACAGACAGATAGACACACTTTCGCATTTATAATATTAGTAAGGACTCCATCGTTATTATTTTACTATTCTCACAAACCTTGCTAAATTATATTCTCTCGCAAATATAGCCTTTGAAATATTTATGTTTCATGTTTGAATTTTTAGTAGGTATTCGAGTAAAAATATTTCCAATAAATATACATTTTCTTAGACGCCTCAGGTAATAAAGGGGAAAACCTACGCTTATCGTGTTAAATACAAGTAAAAATTAGTCCAGAAATGATTGTAATAAATGGTTACCGTGAGTTTGACCGATACGATGTTGTCGTGTGTAACTGACCTCGCCTATTTATTTAACCAGGTATTAAAAAAGTATATTTAAGATTGTACAACATGATTACCTCAGTTCACAGTGGAATAAGACGATTAGTCGGGGAGCCCTAGAACAATTTTTTTTTTTATTACTATCAAGCTAATTTTTTGTGAGTAGCTTCATTTTGATAAGACAAACAACATTTTTTTCTGCGAAAAATCTTGAAAGTAGTAGCTTACAGAAATAGAAAGGATTTCATACTTTGATTTGATGGTCTTAAAATATGGGATGTTCTATTTGTAGGACAATGTTACTCTTAAATTATATAACTACTAGCGACCCGCCCCGGCGTCGCACGGGTATAAATATAATATAGCTACTGAATAAATGATTAAAATCGACAGCCTATGATCCTTCACGTGGTCTACTTTCTTATATTCTGTGCCAAATAACATAAAAATTACTCCAGTACTTCGCGAGATAAGCCCTTTCAAATAATTTCTTCCGTTTTTTCCACATTCTCCTATAATTAGTCTTAGCGTGATAAAATATAGCCTATTCCTCAACAAATGGGCTATCTAACACCGAAAGAATCATCAAAATCCGTTGCGTAGTTAATAGTTTTAAAGATTAAAGGGAACAAAGGGACATGAGGGAAAAAAGCGACTTTGTTTTATAATATGTATAGATAGAAGATGTATATTATAGATGTACAAAAATTTTACCTCTAAGTCTACAATTTTATTATAATATGTTATATGTATAAATATAGATAGATAGATACCTATAGATAGATAATATATACACCAAAACAAATAATAACTAAAAAAACGGTAAAGGTTCGGAAACCTACCCCAAAATTGATGGGGAGCGGGAGTGAAGGGGGAGGGGAGAGGAGGGGATACACCCCCGTACCGAATTCTGAGTAAAAGTGAGTAGCTCCAATACTGGGGATTGGAGCTACTCACACTCACACACTCACAGCTTATGCATATATTCAGTAGGTCTGAGAATCGGCTACTGCATAGACTAAGAAAATAGTATGTCTGGTCTCTGGGCTACTGGCTACTTTTTATATTGATGAGTGCATTTGTTGAATAAATAATAGTAAATTACTACAACTCGAGAGTGTCGACGACCATTGTGCGACGGGCTAGCGACAAACGTTGCCATGGTGCCATACTTATTAATCACGTCACTAAAATACTTTATATGGCAAAAGAACGTTGCCGGGACAGCAAGTGTTATTATAAAACTTAATAACATTTTTTCGAAACATGAACATCCCTTTTTACAACGCACCGCGCACGTCTGCGTCATACGGTGAACACTTCCCCAAAATTTTCAGTCTCTACGATCAGTAGTTTAGGTTTTGTCGTAATTCCATTGTCATATCTAATAATTGCTTTAACCCTAGATTTCGTCTAAAACACAGGTAAACTAATTCTGGCAACACTATAAACTAATACCTCACCGTGTATATTAATTAGTAATACTTACTGAAAATTATCAAGAAAGTAAGTATTATGATTATTATATCATTCAAGACAAAGCCTTTTATTGAAATTATGATAATATGTATATATTATTATAAATTAAATAGATTAGTAAAAGTGTAACTTCGTTTCTTATAAAAAAAAAAAAAAATTTTGGCACTTTACTCAATCTTTTGTGCATAAAATTAATTAATCTCAATGAAAAAAAAAACACCAATTCGTACAGGAATAATTAATTTTGAATTTCGAACGCCAATATTTTTTTAACAATAATATGATGACAAAACATAATGTAAAGCACTCCATTCAAGACAATCTTTCTAAATTCTACAAAAGTATAAGAAAACAATAATATCATAATAACAATAAAAATATAATATAGTTATTATTTAGATTTAACAACTAATTGTTACGATAATATAATAGGTTTCATAAGTTGCAATTTCGATTGTAAATCTAGATAATTTACAAATAGAATGAGATCGCTTTATCGTGAATGGTGGCTTTATTTCATAACCAAAAGAGTATTTACTCAAATGAGCTCTAATGGCTGGTTTATACGTATTAAGTGGATAAGTTTTTTACTAAATTTTTACTTAATTTTAAGTTATCAATTGCATGGTAAACACAAATTTAGTAGCAAGTAGCAGTGTTCAGTGAAGTAATTATAAAGCCATAAGTTAAAATTTAGTTGACTACTTATCTACTTAATACGTGTAAACCAGCCATAACTTGCATGGCAAAAATAGAGTACACAGATTATGTCCATTGTGGCAAAAAGGCGTCTCTAACTCCCTGCGTCGCTGCAAGCCGCTGCTAAACGCTGTAAAGCGCTGTAAACTGTTCATGCTTTTTAACGACTTTTAAGGATACATTTCAACAAACTATGAATTATATCTTCCATAAAATACATCAAATAATAATGATGCGAATTTTCGAGCAGATTGGACTAAGGAATCGAGTTGTCCCATACTAACTTTTATATAATGATATAGATTAACCTACCAATATACAAAAAAACAGCTGGTTAGGGTTCCGTTTTAGGGTTCTGTAATCAACAAAACTTGGATGACTACGGTACCCTAAAACGGAATCCTAACCTTGGTATATTGGAAGGTTAATAGTTAAATAATTTAAGACATAACTATTAACCTACCTACCTATATTAGTAATTAAAAAAAATGTTCTAGGGCTCCCTGACTAGATATGCAACTTGGCGTTGAACAAATACAGAAATAATTACTATATGTGAAATGGTACAGTTGACAGCAGCGTTGTGACTTATTACTTATTAGTTATGCATCGTCGTGTCGCCCTTCATCTCGTCTCGTTTCGGTGTAAACATACCCTAAGAAATAACTGTTAATATATTTTATTACATACTGTTTGTTGGATATTAGTAATATTATTGGTTACACATTTAACATAACACAATAAGAACTATTGTATCGGTCAAATATCCCTGAAGGCTTTTTAGGGCGGTGGGTACTGTATCAAATTAACAACTACCCAAAAGTTAAGCTCACCTTAACTGAAAGTATGCGAACCTTACTATTTAAATAGCTATTTTGTAACCATTAGTATGCCTTCCAGCATTTCTCAAAAGGAATTTCTATTACTCCCAATAGCTGTTCTAGTCTGTAACAAATCCCCTTACTATTAAAAATACCTTCTGTATGGCATGTTTGACTATTGGCAAGTTTTGTAAAAAAACATTGTAATAGCAATAAAGCAATTGCTTGACTCCAGGTCACATTTTATGGTAGGTAGGTATACCTACCGTTTTAGACGTTTTAGATTGTCCTTACCTGATTGGTAAATCAAGTAAGGACAATCTAAAACGTTCATTTTTTATGAGTAATGGTATTGTCTTTGTGGATAACTTCATTATTAATAATTTACCTACAAGCAATTTAAAATGTTCTCCTCGTTTCAAAGCTAAAAACTCTGTAAAATATATTAAGTCAGTATTAGAAAGATTTGAATTCAATCGAATTCAATCGAATAAAACCGAACAATTTATTAAATAGAAGCGGTTTAAATGTGTATTAATTGCGTTAACATTTGAATATTCGGTTAAACCGGTACAAACGATCGTTTGACCTAGTTCTGAGGTCGCCCACTGGACACACGTTTTATAAGCACAAGTTGTTCAACAAACTTTTCCAAAATAAATCCCAAGAAAACATCAAATATAATTAACAATTGAACGGAGAATTTCACAACTTATTAAACGCATTTGAAAGTTTTTTGTAATTTTTATAATGAAAATGCCTACGGCTTACGAACAAAAATCAGTTTACGTCTTGTAAAAATATACGAATATCTTGAAAAATTAATAATGATTAAGTATTTTCCTTGTAAGGTACGCCTTATTTACTATTTCTGAGATTCGCGACAAGAGTTTATCCATTCGATAGCGCCTCTGACTGGCTAACGTCAAACAGTTAAAACCAATCAGCAACGCTATTCAAACCATAAGCCCTTATCAACAGACCTGCACAGAAACTAGGCATTATGCGGATAAAAATTATGGCGTGAAAACATATTTCACGTATAAAACGTTTTACGAACATTAATTTAACGACTATACCAGCTGTGAAACAACCGCAACGTAAGCGGTATTTGATACCACATTAAGTTATAATCAGTAAATATGTAGAAGACAATTTTTCCCTCTATTCATTATCGGGATGACTGCATTTTAGAACTCTGTTACCTGTCTAAGTGTAAGTTTGACCTAGACTATGCCTACGCTCTACGCTCTATCTGCTTATTAACATTACTCATTAGTGATACCTGTCAGTCTGTGTTACTTTTAACTCTTAAGCGGTTAAACCGATTAAGATGAAATTTAGTATAGAAATACTTAGAGAAACGGGAAATAATATTGAATAGTTATGGTTGCCGAAAAAGTCACGACATCCGCGCGATAAACGAATTTTGGAGCAACAAAGTTGCGGGCTTGATTTAATATAACTTAAGCTGTTCTCTGTTGAATGCTGGCGATGATGATTATTAATTACAATGCAGCTAAACACTCAGACACATGTCCACACGCGCATAATTAGTGGACATCGAAGCGCCGCGCCGCTGTTAGTCAATAAGTAACACCGTTAATTAGCATAAATTAATGAGTTTTTAATGTCATTGTCATTAATAAGATTAAGTTAAGTTCTAATTATGTATTTTAATAATTATTTTGAATTGATAAATACTTAGGAATAGCTTTTGTCTGTTTAAATCATTTAATGTTGTAGATTCAGTTTTTGACCGACTTCCAAAAAGGAGGAGGTAATATGTTCGGCTGTATGTATCTTTTTTTTTGTATGTTCAACGACCACTCAGCCGTTTGTGGTCCGATTTTCAAAATTATTCTTGTGTTGTATAGAGTTTAACTCGAATTTAGTAACATGTTCACAAAAGTGGTGATCTGATGATGGGATCCTTGAGGAATCGAGGGGACTCCTTGAAATTTGTATGGAAACATATAGTGATTTCGATTTTTTCTGAAGCATTCGAGGTAAATGCTACCAAAAAGTAAGACTTCGCACCAGGTTATACCCTGGATCCGAAGGTACCGAACAGAACTTTTGAATGCCTATAGGTACAGGTTCGGGGATTTCGGTGTTGCTTAAACAACTGAAAGCATAAGCTTATTAGCTCATCAATTTGATTAATCATCTTCATCACAACCATAATTATACCATGAGTCATCTCACTATGACCCAATTATTGGTACTTTTCGTGATATTTTGCATCGAAGCATATGTGTTTGATGATGATTTCACTGTTTGTAGAGCGAATTTTAAAAATTCTCGTGTTGTTGTATAGGATGTAACAGTGGCGAAGCGTCCATATAACCCGATTCCCATCGGCTTCCCTTAGGGCTTAGAAAAATCGAATATATGGGCCAACGACATATTTATCTAATAAATATTTTACATACCTACTTAAAAAACTTTGAATTCACAATGTTATATGCAATAAATTTTTCTCTCACTTGAAATACATAGTTTGAATTAATAACTATCGCCTACAAATTTTAAAAGGCAATGCAATGTGCGGGCGCAGAGAATCAAATA
This sequence comes from Lysandra bellargus, assembly GCA_905333045.1. Lineage (NCBI taxonomy): Eukaryota > Metazoa > Arthropoda > Insecta > Lepidoptera > Lycaenidae > Lysandra > Lysandra bellargus. The sequence goes on from HG995344.1 coordinate 2,316,594, forward strand.
AGCCGCAGGATTAGCGGCTTATTTCTCCATACAACGACAGTTCATAGTAAGCATCTGTCCTTTTCATTCCTGTGAACTGGTCGTCATGTTCTGTCTCGTTCTAGCACGCGCGATATATACTTGGAAATAACTCGATGCCCGACGAGTTATTACGGAGAAAGGTTAATTAGCAACGCACAAGTGCAAGCGAGATAGATGAGTCATGAAGTAAAATTGTTATGATTCGAATTTAAGAATGAATGTAGCGACATTATACTTTTGCTGGCGCGTAATACATTTTATTTTGGTAGGATTTTTTGTAATACGACTTTATTAAGAATGCCTTTAGCGGTACTAAATATGACAGGCGCGTAATACATTTTTATTTTGCTGGTTTTTAGATTGACATATTAATATGGCGGATAGTGTGTTTATAAACAACATGTCGTTTGTTTTGTTTTGTCGAATTTAAATTTTGTTTTAGCGTTAGAACTTAGAAGAGTGTCGTGAATTAAATTAATTTATATTGTGACTTGTGAATTGTGAGTCGTACGACGTAATCGTGTAGTTCGGAAAATATGGCATTAATTCAGAAAGACTGTTGTCTGACAGATTATATTTTGCTGTCGAAGGAAACTTTGTTTTCCAAACTTAGTTTTGAAAATTAAAAGCATGTCATTCAATTATAAATTACCAAAATTGGTAAGTAGATTTTTTACTCCGGCTTCCCTTCTCAAAATATTCACCCCTCGCCACTGGGATGTAATCTTAATTTTGTATAACAATTACGAAAGTGGTGAGCTGATGATGGGATCTATGAGCAATCGAGGGAAATCCTTGAAATTTATCAAAACACTCATAGTGGTTAAAATGTTGTTTCTAGTAAGTTAAACATATGTTACGAATAAGAGAAATTTTATACCAAAGGCGTCTCTTGATGCAAAGGCACTGAACAGAACTCCTGAACCTTTAAAGATAAAATTTTGGAAATTGCAGCATCGCTTAGATAACTGCAAGCATTTACCACAATTTCGCCTACAGTAACATAATGTGAATAGTTAACATTCGTATTGGGGTTTTCATTCGCATAGAGCCTAATATTATAGATATTTAACTAAAAAGAGTGAAATTATTATTTTTTAACAAAAAATTAAAACCGACTTCCAAGGTAAAAACAATAGTAATATGAACTAAAAAGTATTAAATAACTCTTACTCTTTGCGGAACGCCTTTTTCAGAATTCGTCTAAATATCAACTATTTCTGTACATATATTACATTCTTCATTACTTTGAAGTCGGTACCAGTCCCAAAAGTTTCAGACATTCTGACATTACTGAACTCACGATTAAATTAGCTAGAACCGACTTCAAAATAATGAAGACTGTAGTATATGTACAGGAATAGTTGATATTTAGCCGAATTCTGAAAAACGCGTGCTAACAAAGAGTAAGAGTTATTTAATACTTTTTAGTTCATATTACTATTGTTTTTACCTTGGAAGTCGGTTTTGATTTTTTTTTAAAAATAATAATTGTAAATGAATTATAACAACATCTTAATATTATTGATTCCATTTATAGCCCAGGTACATTAGTAAGAATACGGAAATACGTATTGTCACCTTAAAATCAATGGATGTTAGTTTAATGATGAAAAATGATAGCTCGGCTGGTTCAGGGCCGATGTCTCTGTGATTGATAGCCACTGATTATCAAGTGCACATGATTTATCATCCAGAATATACGCCACTAATTGCATTCATGGTGTATAATGGTGCGGTTAGTTGGGTAACAACAATAATGTTAACTAATTTTTTTAAGAGCATATACTTACCATCCCACTGCCGGGCAAAGGCCTCCCCCAAGGTCTTCCACTTAACTTATTAGATAACTTGTTAGGTACAGAATTTATGTTATGAAGGCTCGATTTGTATGCGTCCGCGCGAATGAGCGGTTTGGCCGCTACACCGCGAGATCATAAGCAATTTTAAATAAATAGCGGCGCGACCGCGAATCGTTACATACAATTATTGCTTGTGATCTCGGGGTGTAGCGGCCAAACCGCTTGATCGCGCGGATGCATATAAAATTGAGCCTAAAAAAATATTTGAGTGCAATAGAGCTGTCTACGATTGATGGGATAAAAGTTAGTGTTAAAGTCCTACAGGGATAGGGAGTGTACGCAACAACATAAAGATCCTTTGCCCTCCTCTTATCTGCTCTCGGCTCTTTCAAGGTTTCTCGCAGCAAAATGTAATCTTTTATAAACTTAAAATTTTCTACATAATACACTTAAGAGTTAAAGGGTTTAGCATGCAGCTAAACCACGATCAAAGCTATATTACCTTCTTCGGGAAGAGGATTGGAAAAGGTTATAATATACACACACCGGCATATTTAGCGGAACACAAAAAAAAGGTCCATAATTTAAAAAATATGGTTTTATTTTAAAATCTACTTACTAAACTTCTTTTGTTATTTAAAAAGTCATTTGTTTTACTTAAAATTACATCACATTATGAACAAAATTTGCGAGTAAGGGCTATTTGTGAAAAATGGTACATTTTTGAACTTTTCATGTAACCAGGAAAAGTGAAAATTATTATTAAAATAACAATTAATTAAATTTAAAAAATGGTGATTAATATCGCGTATTTCCTCCACGTGCTCTTATTAAAGTTTCTAACCGTCTAGGCATACTGAGAATTATGTTATCGATGGTCTCCTGGGATAGTCTCCGCCATTCCTCAACTACGGCGATTCGCATTTCACCCACGTTGACAGGAGCTGGAATTCTTGACTTAACTTTTCTTTTCAGCAAGTCCCAAACGTGCTCTATTGGGTTCATATCCGGTGATCTTGCCGGCCACTCCATAACAGTGATATTCATATCATTAAGATAAGTTTGAGTTGCCCGAGCGGTATGCGGCCGAGCTTTATCCTGCATTAAAACAAAATCGTCACCGATATATGGGGCAAACGGTATGACATTTTCTTCTAAAACTTCTCTGATATAGCGGTCCGCAGTCAGACTCCCTCTGTCAATCACTACCAAGTCTGTGCGAGCTCCCAAACAAATGCCCGCCCAAACCATTATTGATCCACCACCGTATGCAACTGTAGTTTAAAAATTTTTTTGAATGTAACGTTCTCCTTTGCGTCTGTATATTCTTTGCCTGCCGTCAATTTGATTTAAGAGAATTCTGCACTCATCACCAAACAATAGCTTACTCCATTGGTCCGCATTCCAAAGTCGATGTTCCTTAGCAAAAGTTAACCTGTTTCTACGATGATTTATGATGGCCTTGGAGCCTTGGCGGGCACAAATGAACCCAAATCAGCTTCTTCAAACCTTCTTCGTACCGTACGCTCACTTGCAGTTACTCCCCGCACTGCTTCTAACTCATGTCGGGCTTGGACGGCCGTCAAACGGCCTACGTACACGAAGCCGAATGAAACGATCATCCCTACTCGAAGTGCGTCTTTTTCTGCCTTGTCCTGCTCTTCTCACATAAGTGCCAGTCTCCCTGAATCGTTTAACACTGCGATGGACTGTTGAAATCGATCGACGAAGGTGTCTGGCTATTAATCTGTATGTTAGACCAAATCTTCGCATTTCGAGTGCCCTGGCAATCTCCGTTGGGGCTAAGTCAGGCATAATTTAGTCCTCAACTCCAAAAAGATACAAGATTTTTTTTTTTACAAAAAAACAATATTTTATTGAAAAATTTAAATAAAATTCAGAAGGGAGAAATACTCTAAGTTCGCTCTACATAAGGTATATTCGAATAAAATGGAAACAATTGCATAAAATGTGATGTTCAATTGTTTTCCTAATTTGAAATTATTATTTTTTTAATTAAATGACGTATAAACCAGCCAGCAACCTTATATTATGATACCTATATCAAACCTTTTTTTTATGTTCCGCTAAATATGCCGTTGTGTGTAGCTTGGGCAATATCCGATTAGAGTTAAAATTACCTTCTACGACGTAGAAGGTAATATAAAGGGTAGGTAAGGTAAGGTAACTTACACAAGGATTTAGCTAATAAAATTAAAAGACCTTAGTAATTATATTACATAGACATTAGCATTAGAGTATAATGCTAATGTCTGTAACTAGTCTATCTCAATGGTCTGTAACAAGACCTCCAAAGTGTTTAAATTGTCAAACTGTGAACTTTTTACATTTTCCCCAATTATCACACAAATATTGACTATCATTTTTGTATGTTAGTTTGCCTGTCTGCGTGTGCGTGTGTGTGTGTGCGTGTGTGTGCGCGTGTGTGTTTGTGTTTTTGTTTGTAATGTGCAGTAAAAACTTACTTCTCTATGCAAAAACGTTGTGTTGTCCATTATGATGTCAGTTCGTCCTTACATGGCGCTGCGGGCTCCAATTACTTTGCGCTTGTTAGTTGTTATATTGAACTAAACGTATTGAAAATGTTTTGGCCTATATTGTTACAGCCCTGGGCTAGCCATAGGCTTTTAGGAATATATAAGCCACCGTAAGATTGTATATATATACCGTTGTAATATATTATATAATATGTTGCTATATTTTTACATTCGAAAACATATCCTGCTAACTTATTTTGGAACTTATCTTAGATTTTACGATTAGAAGTTGGTAAATTTGTAAAGATTGCAAGGTTATGACTATTTTATAATAGGTTTTGACTATTTTACAACAAAACAACTTTACTTCACTTTATAGCTTTGGCCGGAAACGCACTTTGGCTATTCCGGCGATGCGGACGTCGTTGCGGTAATCGTTCCTTCTGACAAAATTTGCTCATTTACCCCTTTTAAAAATAAATCTTATAATTAAGCAACTAAAGACGAAGGAAACCGGCCTAAATGCATGTGATAAGAGCAGCAAAATTTTATCGAAAAACAAAATGTCTAACATTGAAGTTGTTTTCTATTCCGGGAGAGGCGTTAAAGGGAATTTGAATACCGCCAGGCCTATGATTAACCTTATAGACGCCTGTTCCAAATATTGACCTTTTCTTTCTTTAGAATTAAGGGAAGGTCAAAATAGAAATTATAGAGTCTATAGTGAGTGAATAGATTAACCCCACTTATATAAGGATTTACACGAACCAAACTATATACAAAGTGTGGATCTTTTTATTAGTACAGTAAAGAAAAAGGTTTTTCTTTGGAATCGTTAATACTTTAATTATTCTTTTTAAACTGAACAGCTCATCAAATATTTAAAATATGCATAAAACATTTTGCCAAACTTCGTGCGGCGAACGAAAATTATAGCGCATTAACGGGACGCTTTTCCGGGATAAAAACTATCCAATGGGATTTATCCAACTTTATTTCTGAGATTCACTTTCTTTCAAATAAAAAAAGTACAATATAGTCAACTTTAGCACAGTCGGTACTTCTAAGCTAGGAACATAGAATAGCACATTCCAGAAACTAAGTTCTGATGCCACAATGCGAGATCGGTATGTCGCAGCCATTTTGGATTTCTGGGACTGTACGGAGATGCTATGGATTCCAGATCGAGATAATAGACATTATTTCATAAAAGATTCCCATTACACAACACACTTTCTTTAATGCAGAATTTACCTCTATTGTAATGCCGCGCACTCAGAAACATATTATTTTGATGCTTGCTTAATTACTTAAATATATATCTGGATTTACTTAGATAGAAAATCTCAATATGTCTATACATATTGAGATAATCAAAATGTCTACTAAATCTTGAAGTAAGTAAGCATTAAATACCCCTGAGTGCGACCGTAAAAGAAGGTCCAAATACCTTACAATATTTCGATAGAATAAAGCAGAATAGAAAATTAAGTACACAGTGGCAAAACGTTGTGCTTTAGCAGCTTTAAAGTCTGTCATATGGTAATATGATTACCATAAAAATGACGCACTTGAATTAATTTAAAAGTATGAATTCTCAAAATAGATTTTTCTAATTTTACTAAAATTAATTCATCGTTTAATCTAACGCTATACATGATTTTCTCAACTTTGCGTTAGTTTGAATACAAGAAACCTCTTGTATTCAAACTAACTAAGAATACAAAATAGTAAAGAAAAAAAGCCCTCCGGTACACTGCGCAAACGTATAGACATCAATACAATTTGACTTTCTGAAAGCTTTACTAGAGTCGCGTGATAATATTAGTACCGTTATAAGATGCCGAAATATCACATTTTCATATGAGTTGCCAAGTTAGATAAGTTATCAATAAAACACTTCCATCGGCACATCCGCTGGAAATCGGAAACATCTATATTGGACGAATATTCAATTCATTTAGACGCTGCTGGTTCTACACTCGTCGTATGAAAACTTTTGGTTTAAAAACCAGTTTAAAACGAACGTCGGCTAAAATGTCAAACAACTTTAAAACAGAGTTATTTCGTTTAACTGGTATGTTGAATTTATTGTTTAGGTCTCCGTTAATTGGTTCTTTTTATTATTACTGTACTAATATTCATATCAACATAATATTATTTTCCTACTATAATTACAACGTAGTGATGAAGCTGAATTGAATATTTCTTTGATGGGAGACTTGATATTATACAGTAACGGTTTTGCTCGGTTAACATAAATACACATAACATACGAAAACGTTACTGTTTCTCATTTATTTTAATGATCAATAATAATAAATATCTATTAATTATATCCTACCAAATCCAAAAAAGGAGCCAAGCAAAATATTGCATAGCTATGCAATACTTCTATCGTAAAAAGTTTTCAGATCACATTCAAGCCAAGCCTTCAACTTATTTTGTAATTGAAATCAAAACTCAGTGAATGTATCAATAGTTTTCTTTATTTTAAAATTATTATAATGGCTCGGCAATGAGCACATAATTATAACAAATATAAAACTGCATATTTGGAGGAGTTCATACTTACACAGACGGCAGGCGTAAAGTGTTTTTTTAGTTTATCGTAACGACGCATCTGGTCGATGCAGGTACCGTATAAATCCAATTAGTTGCTGATTATTTCTCTAGTGCTCATTGCCAAGCCATTATAAGAATTTTAAAATAAAGAAAACTATTGATACATTCACTGAATGTTGATTTCAATTACAAAGTAAGTTGAAGGCTTGGCTTGGATGTGATCTGAAAATTTTTAAGATATAAGTATTGCATAGCTATGAAATATTTTGCTTGGCTCCTTTTACATTTAATGTTTTGGTGGAATTTCATTTCTTTTTTTAAGGTTTTTTTTCTTTTCAGGTCACGTTAAAACTATTCTACCATATTAACAAAGTCTTAAGACTTCGCTGTATGTCTGTCACCAGGCTGGATCTCGAGAACCGCAATAGCTAGATAGTTGAATTTTTCACAAAATAAGTATTTTTGCTGTCCCTATAAAATATAATAGTCCTATTAAAATTAAATAATTTAGGAATGGCGGGTCTCGTACAACAAACACGATTTTTTTTGCTTTTTTTGGTCTATCTTCATTATGGTAACAGTAAGGTTTTTGTAAATTTCAGAAAATACTCAATTCTATTTCAACTTTAATAATAAATAATAAAAATTAAATAAACCTTTTATATAAGGGGGGCTCCCATACAAATTTACGGTACAGAACCCTATCTACGCCAGTCCGACTCGAACTTGGCCGGTTTCATAATTTTTCCTTTCATTGTGAATAAAGACCTATCCGGGTACCAAATTTCAAGGTTCTAAGTCTCCTAGAAGTACCTTAGAGTTTTGATGATCTGTCAGTCAGTGACAAAACGTAGTAACTTTGACCATCCGTTACTAGTAAACTATTAATCAGAATATAATATAATTTGGAGGTTAAGCTAGTTTTAATACTTGCTCCTAGTCATCGAAATTCTAAATCTCTAGCTTTGTTAACATCGAGGGTGTGAAATAGCCGTGAACCGCTTCTAGAAAAGTATGGTACGGCCGTGCCTTTGCTAAAAAGCTTGGCTGGGGCACTGCCGTGCCCCCAGATTAAAAATAAAAGTATGCGCATTTAGGATGTATTTTCTAGATGAAAAACAAAACTACATTTGTAAAAAAGCCATACACTTTATTATACATTTTTCCAATAAAACCATGAATCTACTTACTTCTGAATATGTCAAAGGAGCCATGATCCATTACATCGCATTAGATAGAATATATTTATGGTCTACATTGTCCATGAAGCCATCCAAAATGTGCTTACCATTTTAATATACAAAAAACTATTACTCTCTACTAAGTAGCCCCATTAATTTGAAACTTTTTAAAATTAACGTACTATTTAAACTCACAATAATTGAGTAATTACTCTAACTCAAAGCACAGTAAGTAGGTTCTGCTCTCAGCGATTATTATTCATCGGAGTTCATACTATTCGTATTACACTCGAGCGTTTACTCAAACTAACCTAGTTGAATGCATAGCTGTTTCATACATAATTATTATGTTAGGTTAAAATTATTTGGATTTCATTATAATAACGAGACTCTACGAAAACATTTTTAAGTTTCGCTAGATCTACGATTGTTAATTCCTATGTTGAAGTTTAATATAAAAAAAAAATAGAATTAGAAATAGGGAACTGCAAAAAAAATACGGTTAGCACGATGAATTCGACAGATTTTCAGCTTCAAGGGGCAACGAAATTGAACGGCTACGTGTTTAAGTTTAATAATAATCCTTCGCGGGATATTTACAACTATGACATACTAGATGGACCCGGTGTACTTCGTATCACTTCCTAATATAAACCTTCCCTGGACTTCCACGAGTATTAAATTTCAAAACTAAAGTTAGCCAAATCAGCTCAGCCTTCTTGAGTTTTTGCGAGACTAATAAAATTTAGTACATTACGCACCTAGGGCAGGAAAATTATAAATGTCTCAGATCACATGTAATTGTTGGCCGAGGCGAAGCCGAGTTCAACAAACATGTGATCTGAGGCTTTCTTAGTTACTGCCTATGGTGCGTATACTATTTTTCTCATCGACGGAGGCGGAAAACGGCAACATCGGTAAGCGCAGCGGGAAGAAAGTTGATGTTTTCCGCCCGGAGGTGAGAAAAATATTTTTTATAGATTTTATGTAGGTTATTACCATTTGTCAAAAACTACAGATAGTGTTTAATGACGTCACTACGTGATTGACGACGTCTTAGGTCCCTTATCTCCGCTATGAAGGGCTTTCAACCGTGAACAGTGACAAAGCCTTCGGAGGATAAATCCTTAGCCTTTATTTCCACGTCACGTATTTGTTTTTAGTTTTCTACTAACAGAAATAGATAAACGATCCAAATCAGCTACCTGAAAAGATATACTTTTTTACTACTGCTACATAATATTTTAATGTATGTTCATAATTTCTGTTTTCTATATCTTCCTTGACAATTCTGTAATAAACCTTCAGTGATTTTGTTTTTAGGAATCAAAGGCAAAAAATAACCTGACTACAAAAATAAATAAAATTAATAACGAAACATTTATAACGTAACGTATATAGGATTTTGTCCTTTTGGTTGAGCCTGTAAAAAAAATATAAAATAAATCTAAGACATTTTGAAAATCCTGGAATAGGTAATGGAGGATTTTCGTAGAGTGTCGTAGAGGCTCGTAGGCCGGCGTAGAGCGGCGTAGCCTCATCATTCCTTCCTACGAGCGAGCGGCTATATAGGAAATATTATCACTATCTACTATTTTATTATAGTGAGCCTTTGTAAGATTTATAATTTATTGTTTTTTTTTTAAATAATTTAAAGCCTTTGTGGCCCAGTGGCTTAGATTTCTGGACAAAATATTAGGTTCGATTTCTGTATTCGGAGAACGCTTCAACAGTGCAATCAAAGATAATTGGATGATGCGTCGGATAAGCTAAATTATTTTTATATATTTATATGGAATAATTAGATTGAAACCTTTCATTGTGGGTTTAATATACGGAAAGGCTTAAGCAAAGATCGTGTTTACTTTATCCCTCTCTAACAACCGTACAAAGCGCCTCGAGGAAGGTTCGTTTCTCATAGGTTTCAGGTCTACTCACTCTTTACAAGAAACTTACTATAAAGTGAGCTTTAAGCAGACTATTTTCTGTTTCATTATCTGTTGGATACCCATAGAGAAGTTTGTAAATAATAATTTGAACACTAAGCCACGCGCTTCTCAGAATCTTTAAATATTTGTATCGTTTTCAATAAATATAAAACAGCTTTTGACAAAATAAACTTATTTTTTTTATTTTATGAAATTTGGAAAACTTACGGCAAAACACATGAACAAGTACAAATGACACACACAAGAAGGCCAATTACAAGTTTTCACAGATAAACAGAAGAAAAAAAAAAGACTTAGACACAAATTTGGAGTCAGTGGTAAACATATATAAAGTAAATGGTTATGGACTATGGTAAAAACAGTACATTGCAATACAAAATATGTAGGATACAAATTATTACATAGAAGTAAAAAAATTTTTAACAATAGAGTTCTTCATTTTAGAAACACTGGTATTGAATAGATCTAGGTCCTCGTCATATGCAATTTCATTAAAAAATTTACAAGCTCTTATAATAAAACTATTTTGCCTGTATGTGCTGTTGACAAACGGGATATGGAGCAGCTTGGCCCTACGCATTTGAACAGGACATGTTACTAACCCTAGCTCACCAAGTAATTCTGGGCAGTCAACCGTGCTGAAGGCTATCTTAAAGAGATATGGTAAATCTGCAATCTGCAAATTTTTTTGCAAAACTTGTTATAAATTTAATTAATACAGTCGGTACTTCCACACTTACATTGTAGGTTTTATGTATGTGTATGTTTGTTACTCATTTAAATTTAATCAGTAAAATCGAATTTAGAAAAATCTTAGGTTATAGAGATATACCTACTTAGTCCCACCAAAGATATTGTGGCGATGACATAGTTGCAGTAAGCAGAATGCTGACGCGAATGTAAGGCGATGTGGCGTGGGGCTACGGCCCGCAGTTGCGTGCGAGTTGGGCAGTAGGGAACACGGTCTTAATTATTACCAGAATATATTCAGTGCAAGTACTCGTTCTTTAATTTATCTCCATATTAGGTGTAGGGACAGGACAATACCCAGGACACCTTAAAGTGGTTACACCCGACGTGATTTTCGTGATTTTTTTTTTCGCTCCCTACTGCCCACGCAACTCACCGCGTCGCGCCGCGTGTTACAAAATTGATTGCGTCATACGAACTTATCAAGTACACGTGTACCAGTTAGCGGTGTACCGGACAATATCGAGTTAAGGACAGTTTCGAGTTAAAGACAATTTCGCGCGTGTAACATGGCAAACCCGGCCCAGCAGCAGATAGTTACTACCCAGCCCAACCACGACCTGGCTGCCATAAGTTTATCCACGAGGATACCATCGTTTTGGACCGATATGCCACGCATGTGGTTCGCCCAATTTGAAGCGGTCGTAGGACCGCAACACCAGTCAGAAAATGTGAAATATGACTTGGTGTTAGCGAAACTCGGCAAAGAGGAGTTAAGCCAAATCGCTGATTTAATAGATGAACCTCCGGCGCAACAGCGCTATACAGCCCTGAAGAATAGATTGCTGAAAATATACCAGGAGAGTGCGGAGGCCCAATTTCATAAGCTGGTAAAGGAGATGGATCTGGGTCAGCAGCGCCCTTCACAGCTTCTGGCTAAGATGAAGGAGTTGGCAAGAAATACTTCCACGGCGGGAGATACCTTGAAGAACCTGTGGATGTCCCGGTTACCAGGATGGGTGCGTGCAATTCTCGCAAGCTGTAAGGCCGATACCAAGCTAGACGAGCTTGCTGGCATGGCGGACAAGATCATGGACAACCTGCGGAGCGGAGAGATAGTGGAGGTTAATAAGCCGTCGACTTCACATAACGATACGACGGTGAACACCGAGCTGCTCACAGAAATGCGGAACATGTCTCTAGAAATAAAGAGGCTGAGAGGCGAGGTCAATGAAATAAGAGGAAGAGAACAGCGGCGGAGTTTCCGGTTCTACGGTCGTAGAACCAGATCTCGTTCACGTTCCAGAGGTCCCAGGCGCACACCACAGAGTGCAGATTGGTTATGCAAGTACCACTTTCGCTATCGGGCAGCAGCCAAGCAGTGTGAGTCCCCGTGCAACTGGAGAACGTCACCGGCGTCGGGAAACTAGATGCGGTGCAGTCTGCGGCGATGGAGGATTGTGCCAGTTTTGAGGAAAGCCATCGTTTATGTGTAACAGACTCTAGGAGCGGTATGATTTTTTTAATAGATACAGGGGCCGACGTATCCATCGTCCCTGTATCTAAGTTTAGTAGTTCTAAGAAATACGATAAAAGTGCATATACATTGTATGCAGCGAACGGCACTTTAATTAACACATACGGTGTTGTAACTTTAGAACTAAATTTAGGATTAAGACGTAGTTATAAGTGGCCGTTTGTAATTTGCGACATCGGTAAGCCGATTATAGGCGCCGATTTCCTAAAAACACATAGGTTAGTGGTAGACTTGTATAATAAAAAATTAATTGACCAGGTTACGACTGTATGTACGGTAGGGACCATCATAAGTCACAAAATGCCTTCGATTACGACAATTAAGGCTGATAACCCGTACCGCGACTTATTAGAGCAATTTTCAGAGATTACTAGACCCGCATTTTTCAAGGATGTGCCTGATCATGCTGTTTACCACCACATAGAGACATCAGGTCCACCAGTCCATGCGCGCGCACGACCACTCCCTCCTGAGAAGTACAAGAAGGTAAGAGATGAATTTCGCTTAATGCAGGAAATGGGTATTTGTCAACCATCTAGCAGTCAGTGGGCTAGTCCATTACACGTCGTCCCGAAAAAGGATGGACAAATTCGGCCTTGTGGAGACTACCGTAGATTAAATGCCATAACTGTACCGGACAGATACCCAGTTCCTAGATTGCATGATTTTACTTACACTTTGACAGGTGCAAGGATATTCACTAAGTTAGATATAAATCGTGCCTATCATATTATTAGAATAGCTCCAGAGGATGTAGAGAAGACCGCAATAATTACACCTTTCGGTCTTTATGAGTTTACTCGCATGACTTTCGGACTGAAGAATGCCGCTCAAACTTTCCAGAGATTTATGGACAACACGGTACTAAAAGGTTTAGAGAATATTTCTATTGTAGATTCTAGCACGGGAAAAGAACAGCATAGTTCATTATTCTGTTATATTGATGACGTCATCATAGCTTCTGAGGACGACGTCATTCACAAAGAGCATGTAAAACAAGTCTTTCAAAGATTTAGTAAAGTAGGAATTACAATTAACACATCTAAATGTGCATTTGGCAAAAGTGAAATCGAATTTCTAGGATATAAAGTTACAAAGGAAGGTATACGTCCACTAGAGGAAAAAGTCAAGGCCATCACGGACTACCCAAAGCCAGAAACTGTGGAAAGTTTGAGAAGATTTTTAGGCATGGTAAATTTTTATAGGTCACATTTACCTAAGGCCGCCGAAAGTCATGCGCATTTAAACAAGTTTTTGCACAATGCTAAGAAAAAAGATAAAAGTAGGATAGCATGGGATCAGGAATCGGAGTTAGCCTTCGAGCAGTGTAAGGAGAGCCTTAAAAGCGCCGCGACACTCGCTCACCCGGTTTCGGATGCCCCTTTATCAATTATGGCAGACGCTTCTAATACGTGTGTCGGTGCCGTTTTACAGCAGTATGTCGACAGTGCATGGCAACCTTTAGGTTATTTCTCAAAAAAACTTTCGCAAGCGCAGGAAAATTACAGTACGTATGATAGAGAGTTACTGGCTATATATATGTCCATTATGCATTTTAGAAACATGATTGAAGGTCGTAACTTAACAGTATTTACAGATCACAAGCCTTTGACTCACGCACTTACTAAGATTAATTCAGAAAAAGAGACACCTAGACGTATTCGACAGTTAATGTATATAAGCGAGTATACAAACAGCATTCTATACGTAGGCGGTAGCGAAAATCCAGTAGCGGACGCCTTATCGCGCATAGAGACAATCGTATGTCCGACTGTAGTCGACTACGAGGAATTAGCATGGCAACAGGAAAATGATGAACAGATTAAAAAATTTTTAGGATCTAATAATACGACAGAAATTCAATTAAAAAAGGTTAGTCTACCAAATGTAAATAAAAGTATATATTGTGACATATCAACGGGTAATCTTAGGCCATACATACCTAAAGAATTTAGAAAAAATATTTTTTTTTCAGTGCATAACATTAGTCACCCAGGTATTAGAACAACGCTGAAAATGGTCACGTCTCGTTTTTTCTGGCCAGGAATGAATAAAGATGTTAGAGATTGGACTAAAAACTGTATTCCATGTCAAAAAAGTAAAGTCAATCGTCATGTCATTTCGGATTTAGGCTCGTTTGCACCGAGCGATCGTTTCGAACATATTCATGTGGACATAGTAGGCCCGTTACAGACGACGCAAAAAGGAAATAGATATTGCGTTACTATTATAGATAGGTTCACATCTTGGCCTGAGGCGGTAGCCACTGGCGACATAACTGCTGAAACGGTCGCCAGAGCGATTTATGAAAATTGGGTTTGTAGATTTGGATGCCCAGCCCGGTTAACGAGTGATCAAGGCAGACAGTTCGAAAGCGAATTATTTAGTAACTTATTAAAAATGTTAGGAGTCCAGAAAATAAGGACCACCCCCTATCATCCCCAAAGTAATGGGAAAATAGAGCGGTGGCATCGTTCTTTTAAAGTAGCTCTCAAGTGTAGGCTGACAGATAGATCGTCGTGGGATGACGAGTTGCCCACCGTTTTATTCGGACTCCGCGCTGCAGCTCGGTGTGACACCGGCCTTAGCGCGGCAGAGCTGGCGTTAGGGCAACCTTTACGCTTACCTGGCGATTTCTACAACGAGGTAAGTAGAACAGCTAATTTTAATTATTACACGTACGTAGAAAAATTACGTGAAATTATTCATAGTCTACGACCCAAGGCACGAGCGGATAGCGATTCGCGTAAGTTATTTATGTATAAGGATCTGCAAACGTGTTCCTACGTGTTTATTAGAAATGATGCGGTAAAAAAGCCTTTAACTCCTAATTATGATGGCCCCTATCGCGTTATAAGCAGGTCAGACAAGGTTTTTAAGGTGCAAGTAAATAATAGGCAGATTAATATTTCAGTAGATCGGCTTAAGCCGGGATATATTTTAAGAGAGCCCAATGGACACGATGAGGACACTTCGCAGAGTACAGGTGCGGAAAGCGATATGGAGAGTAGTGAAAAATTGTTCGACGCACATAGTTGCGGAAAGCCTGTGACTCGTACCACGCGCAGCGGTAGGCACGTAAAGCTGCCTCTGCGTTTTCAGTAAAATATAGATATATAATATGCACATTATATTACATTGTTTAGAATATACATTACCACATATCAATAAGTAGTACTGTGTCATACTTAGTGCATGGCTATTTTTGTGAACATGGGTAACTACCAAGCCAAAAATGAACAAGTTGTTATTGCCCAGTCAGGCTCGGAAAATTCAGCTAGAGCCGCACTTGAAAGAAAAGTAGAAGTTTATGGTATACTTATTTGTGTAATTACAGCCATAGTGTTCAGTGTGTGTCTATTTCTCTGTATCAAAAAGTGCAGTAAACGTGTGAAAAGCCAAGTTGTCAAGGGCATTCTAAATAAAGTTGAAGAAGGTCGTGCAGGTGTAATAAAGGAACATGTTAATTCGCAAAATACTGTGACAGGATGTTCTGTTGTTTATTGAAAAATGATCTGTGAGATTGAATCCAGTTACGGTTATTGTTATAAGTAGATAAGGACAAATGTTATTGTTATAACTAGATAAGGTAACATTGTATTATATGATGTATCGTTCCCCACTCGCCCAGACGCAACGTCAGCCCGTTCTTATAGCGACTAGCAAGTAGTTAGAAATGTTTTGTAAATTGTAAATTAGGATGATGTATTGTCTTTTAGGATTTCTTTTTCCTTTTTTTCAAAAGGGGGAGTATTGTGGCGATGACATAGTTGCAGTAAGCAGAATGCTGACGCGAATGTAAGGCGATGTGGCGTGGGGCTACGGCCCGCAGTTGCGTGCGAGTTGGGCAGTAGGGAACACGGTCTTAATTATTACCAGAATATATTCAGTGCAAGTACTCGTTCTTTAATTTATCTCCATATTAGGTGTAGGGACAGGACAATACCCAGGACACCTTAAAGTGGTTACACCCGACGTGATTTTCGTGATTTTTTTTTTCGCTCCCTACTGCCCAACTCGCACGCAACTGCGGGCCGTAGCCCCACGCCACATCGCCTTACATTCGCGTCAGCATTCTGCTTACTGCAACTATGTCATCGCCACAATATTATAAAAAGTTCCCTAGATAACCTTTTATATTTTGCCAGTTTCGGGTAACGTCTAGTAACTAGTTCTACATAATAGTTTATTACATTATATAAAAGTTCTTGATGACATAATTCTACATAATATTTAATATGCGATAGTACGTGATAAATACGAATCGTTTGTACATCTTAATTTCAAGCCGGTTTTCTATAATTCCATTGTTAATATCGTATTCATAAAATATGAATATGATGTCTTTATTAAAATACGTTATTAGAATTAATTTTAATATGTAGATTGTATATAATATCGTTGTTTAAGCTTGAACCGTTATTTGTTAAAAAAATGCATGATTATTACTTATTTGCGGTACTAATCCATCAATCCCAAGGCTGCAGCCGGCTGCCGCATAACAATAATTGAAAATCTATGACGGAATACGGATGGTTATAATTTAAGTATATTATATTTTAAAAAAAATCAGTCCATCAATCCGTGGGTTAGACGATCAGTTATCCGTCAATCTTTACCAGACTGATGATTGATGAAAAACTGATCGTGTAACCTATGACTATTGTGTCTGCGATACCCACGATGGAGGTTAACTGCCGTCTGCCGCACTCAGAGACGAATATCTAGATGACTATATATATTTATCGTGCGGGAACCGTATATTTTTCCTGGACAATATATTTTTTTATTAAATAAGGGGGCAAACGAGCAAACGGGTCACCTGATGGTAAGCAACTACCGTCGCCCATGGACACTCGCTACATCAAAAGAGCTGCAGGTGCGTTGCCGGCTTTTTAAGAGGGAATACGCTCTTTTCTTGAAGGTTTGCATGTCGTATAGGCCCGGAAATACTGCTGGTGACATTTAGTTCCAGAGTTTTACAGTGCGCGGCAGAAAGTTACGCGAAAAACGCACTGTGGAAGACTGCCACTCATCAAGGTGATGAGGATGGTATGTTTTTCGCGTGAAACGATGGCGAAAAGTTGCAGGTGGTATGATTGCGACCAATTCCTCAGAGCACTCCCCGTGATACAACCGATAGAGGATGCAGAGTGAAGCTACATCTCGGCGTAATTCCAAGGGGTCCAAGCTGTTTGAAACACTATGGCAGTCAACAATTCGAGCGGCCTTTCGTTGGATACGATCCAGAGGGAGCAGTAGGTATTTTGGCGCCCATGCCCAGAGATGAGAACAATATTCCATATGAGGCCGAACCTGCGCCTTGTAGAGTTGTAGGCTTTGGTCCGGACTGAAGTACTGTCTCGCTCTGTTAAGTACACCAAGCTTCTTCGAGGCTAATTTGGCCTTACCCTCTAGATGATATCGGAACTGGACTTCGCTCGATATGATTATCCTATGTCCTTTCCCGGGACTCAAAGTATTTCCGTGCCCAGCAAAATCGATTCAGCGGTTTGAGCGTGAAGAGGTAACAGACGGACAAACAGACACGCTTTCGTATTTATAATATTAGTATGGATAACTAAGCTGTAATTAAATGAAATAATGAAATAAAATTGACATGAGCCACATACATTTTCTGCTAAACTCTTCATTAAATTGAATTTCAATTATCATTAAATTCCTTTGAGTGCCGCTGCAAGAGTATAACATAAGCATAATAGATTTTTAAGACGCATCCGCTGTCTAGTATCCACAGACACTCTACTGAAGAATTCATATAGAAGTATGTTTTATTAAACTCTTAAAGGTAATATTTCTGAACCACTCACTGCGCGGCTTAAGGGATTATTGAGCATCGCAAAGGGCAGCCTATAATAACGTTGGTATTCTATAAGGAAAGTTTTATATCTCAGATATCTCCACTTGTAAGCGCTTTTTCACCTCGCTCATCTACAGCCACGGAGTGTATAAATATACCAAAAAAGCCTACTTACATTGCTCGAGACTGTAGGTTAAGGTTCATGTTTTACATTATTCGAAAGCAATAAAGTTCAATATTATAAATTACCAGCGTCCCGCCTCGGCGTCGCACGGGTATAAAATATATAGCCACTGAAAAAATGATTAAAATCGATAGCCTATGATCCTTCACGTGGTCTACTTCTTATCTGTGCCGAATAACATAAAAATTATTTCAGTAGTTTCCGAGATAAGCCCTTTCAAATAATTTCCCCC
This sequence comes from Lysandra bellargus, assembly GCA_905333045.1. NCBI lineage: Eukaryota > Metazoa > Arthropoda > Insecta > Lepidoptera > Lycaenidae > Lysandra > Lysandra bellargus. The sequence continues at coordinate 2,335,074 of HG995344.1, forward strand.
GTTTTTCCCACATTCTCCTATTAGTCTTAGCGTAATAAAATATCGCATATTATAGCCTTCCTTAATAAATGGGCTATCTAACACTGAAAGATTTTTTCAAATCGGACCAGTAGTTCCTGATATTAGCGCGTTCAAATTAACCCTTTCAAATAATTTTCCCTGTTTTTTCCACATTTTCCTCTATTTCTTCGCTCCTATTAGTCTTAGCGTGATAAAATATAGCCTATAGCCTTCCTCGATAAATGTGATATCTAACACTGAAAGAATCATCAAAATTTGTTGCGTAGTTTTAAAGATTAAAGGGAATAAAGGGACATGAGGGAAAAAATGACTTTGTTTTGTAATATGTATAGATATAGATAGACTAGGTGCCCCGAATTATGTTCCCTTATGAACTGTTCTTGGACTTCCACGATTATTATTTTAATACTAAAGTGCATCTGTGTGTCTGTCTGTTACCCTGTTCACGTCCAAACCGCTATACATAATGCTAAAATTTGGTATGGAGATACTTTGAGTACGGTTTCCGTGCGATAAAGAAATTTTGACGCAACGGAGTTGCGGACGTCTTTAATTTTCCATATTATACAGGTGTAACAAAACTATAAAGTGATAATACTTTAAGGTGTGTACAGCGCTGACAGTGTATCAGTTTCCTATATTTTAGAGTTCACTGTGAAAGAAGCAGCACTGAAAGATTATTTTTTTGTGATTTGTAATAAGCAATTAAAAAAAAGCCACGAAATTAAAAAAAAATACTCTTTCAGCGCTGCTACTTTTACTGTCAACTCTTTATAGGGGACTAATATACCTTGTATACGATAATATTATAGAGTTCATAAATATTTTGTTACAAAATAGTACTTGGTTTGAATGCCGCTTTAACGATAATGATTTCTTTCGTAAAATAGTTATATTTTCCTGTTTTGTGTGTTACTCAATCATGCGTCACTCTTTGTGCCTGCCAAATTCCCTGGATATTCGCTATTTATTTTGAAAGGTGACAAAGGTAGACGAGCAGTCTAATCCCAAAAGTATATATGTTACTGTAAAAGTACGAACTTCGGTAAATCTTAAGATTTGAGTGTTAATCTTAGAATTTACCGACACGAGTTGGTAAATGTAAGTATTTCTAAAAATACGACAATTTTTTCGAACATTTACCATTACAATTTGGTATATACTTACTAGGTTTTTCTACTGTCAACGGTAAATGTTGGTTTTAGTAATAAAACAATTAGTAATAATTCTTAATTATTTACCTTAGTGAACTATTAGACAAAACAGGTAGGTACATATATACAACACATTATAACATACAACATCTCGAAATATCTCAATCTCTATCATATCTATCTAACTGAATCAGTACTTCTCTATTTGGCATTAATTAACAACGAAATAGGAACATAATGTTTACCAGCTAAGCTACTATCATTATTATTCTTATATTTGATTTTTAAAAATGTAAAAAAGGCAATCAAATAATTATGTAATTAATCCTTCAAGCCCTATAAGAGCACCGGTGATCGCAATTCAATCGGCGAAACACAGCGCAACTGTTTCGCTCCGGTTTTCTGTGAGCCCGTGGTATTTCTCCGGTCGAGCCGACCCATTCGAGCCAAAGCGGCTCTACCAGGGTTAATACCAATTTATTATTATTAGTTATAAGCAGCCTGCACTCCCTGCAGTGTCCCACTGCTGGGCAATACCACTTTAATAATTTATAATAATTCCCTATGGGGCCTTCCATATCAAAAACACAATCTCTGGTCTGTTTTTGCTCTATAACAGTACGGAAACTTTAGTGCGCGAGTCCGACTCGCACTTGGCCGTTAAGTTTTCAACATATACCGTGCCGTTAACGTAAATCCTAAGATTTACCAACTATATGGTGATAAAAGTCAGCGCACGCTCGCCGCTAGAACAACACGCTACCTACCTGCGTTAATGATACGCGCGCGTACAAAACCCGTTAGCTATTACTTATTACTATTCACTTTTAACTTTAATTGTTTGTGTTTATAACACGCAAATACTATAAAAGTAAGATGGTGATCTGCGGCAGATGCAATGAGGACGTTACCGAGGCGATCGAATGCTCTGCATGCCGCAAGCATTTCGATTTCCCTTGTTCTGGGATTACGGAGAAAGGCTACAGAAAACTGGGAGATCGTCAAATTACTTGGAGGTGTGCAGCTTGCAAGAACATCGGCCTCGCCAGCACCAACCAGCCACAATCTTCTATAACCTCACCAACTTCACCTTCGGCCATAACCCTGGACTCCGTAATGCAGGAATTAATTAATATTCGTCATGAACTCGCCCCCTTGTCCAGTCTGACGGATGAAATGAAAATAATTCGGAAACAACTATGTGAGTTAAAGGACTTACCAACAAAAGTGAAATTGCTCGACGAAAGATTAACTGCAATCGAATCTATTCGTGAGGATGTCATAACCAATAAGTTGACAGTGTCCGAATTAAACAACAGTCATTGCGACATGGATCAGTGGGCCCGAAACAATAATCTAGAAATCAAAGGTGTGCCAGTCAAGAACAATGAAAACCTATTTGAGATACTAATCAAAATAGGTACAGCTATCTCATACCCGATCTCAAAAAACCAAATTAATTTCTTACACCGAGTACCGTCTAACTCGACTGGCATCAAGAATATAGTTGTGTCATTCCTATGCCGTTACGTCAAGGAAGATTTCCTAGCAGCAGCCCGCTCCCGCAAACAACCTTTACTTCCAGCCGACATTGGATTAACTGGATCAGGAAGGGTCTATTTAAACGACCACCTGACGGTCAAGAACAAAATGCTTCTTACACAAACCAAGACCATTGCCAAGAAACACAACTATCAATATGTTTGGGTCAAACATGCAAAGATATTTGTTCGGCGAGACCAAACCTCAAAATCATTTGTTATCACCTCAGAAGGCGACCTGCAAAAAATACACTAAATTTATCATTTTTCTCTTCCCTCATGAACTGTTTAATTAGTGAGATTATGCAATTTTTATTCCACAACAACTTTCATCAATATCTAAGTGCTATAGTCATTGTAACACTGATGTATGTCCTTTGTATTAGCATATTACTACTAACTTCTGTCAGATTACTCTATTCAGTGATCATTCATTATTTCCCAAACTTTATATTGACCATTCTATCAGCTGATCATACAGTGTATTGTGTTTCCTTTTTACTTTTGTCTACATTATCGGTTAAGCTTATCACATATTGCATTAACATAATATTTTTCTGTTGTAATGTTACACTAATACTTAAATGTATAAGCTACTACTTTCATATAATAATATTATTGAGTGTGTTATATGCTGGGTTGTTTGCACAGTTTAAACTTACCATACACTTAAAATTAATTCACGATTTCTGCTCTGATTTTCGCTACCATAAGGTATGTGCAGTAATGAAATATTTTTACAGAGCTTATCTTAATATTTCATCCATTACCTTTCTTTTTAATAATACAATTACTAAAACTTCACATTACTTCATAGGAAAAGTGCTATTATTTGCTCATTTTACTTATGTCAAACTCCATGTCTTGAAACAATCTACTAATTTAGATAGTATATTAAATACTAACCACTGTGATTGTTTTATTATAATCACTATGACTGTCTACCATATTTTGTATTGTACTACATTATATTTGTCTGCAACCTGTATTAACAATAATCACGCTAAAATATGTGTTACATATAATGTTGTAATACTAAATAATTATTGTCTACTCCTAAATAGACAATATTATGATAGGCTACTGACTATAAATAACCGCATTAAAGTTCTATTTGTTGAAAAGTATATTATTACTTACCCCACTTACCTAATATTATACATTACTCATAGTGCATGCATAGGACTATGCGACCCAATATTACTAACAAAGTTATGTTCCTCTTGGCCTTGTAAAATTAAAACTACAGAATATTATATATACTATTTAATACCATGCAATGCTTCTCTGACTTATTTATATGTATGTAACCATGTAATAAATGCATGAATTACTTATCTACTACCAGAATGTGCGGGGGCTGCGGACTAAATCTACTACTTTCTTTAGAAATTTAGCTGCCAATAACTACGATATAATATCCCTTACCGAAACATGGCTTATAGACGGTATACTTGATAGTGAATTGTTCGACGATAGGTATCTAGTTTGGAGGCGCGACCGCGACTACTCAGCCACAGGGCAGACTCGCGGCGGTGGCGTGCTGGTGGCAGCCCACCGCGACCTTGTAGCTTCTGTAAAGACTAACTGGCAGTCCAGCTCAGAAGATATCTGGATCTCGATCCAGCTGCGGGACAGCATTAGTAAGAGTACATTTTCTCTTAATTTATGTACACTTTACCTCTGTGAACAATGCAATGGGAATAGCTTCTCCAATCAATTAAATGCACATTTAGATAAGCTTTCAGACCTAGTTGTTAGCCGACCCAGTGACAAATTTATCATTCTAGGAGATTTCAATATGAGTTCCATTGTGTGGACGTCTACGCCAGACGGAATTACACCTAACTTATCGTCTAATAACATCGTACACTCTAATTTTATTGACACCCTAAACCTTTGCGGATTACAGCAATTTAATACAATCCTAAACAAACATAATAAAATCCTCGACTTGGTCCTATCCAACATCAAGGTCTTCGTCACGTCTAGTCTAGATCCCTTAGTTAGTGAGGATCCCTACCATCCAGCGCTATCGATTACGTTAGATGCAACCCAACCTCAACCATTGAAGCCCCGCGCTCGTAATACTTACCAATATCACAAAGGCAACTTCGATCTCATTTGCCGTGACCTCAACCTAACTAACTGGACAGACCTACTTGCAAAGGACACTATAGATGTCGCAACCAGCAATTTTTATAAAATAATATTCAATATTATCGACCAACACGTCCCGCAGCGCATTAGCAATAATTGTGGCAAATACCCACCTTGGTATAACACAGCTCTCATTAACATAATTAAAGAAAAGTTTAAATATTACAAAAAATACAAAACTTATAAAAATACGTCAGACCTACTTACATATCAATTACTACGCGACAGAGCAAAGGACTTAGAGCGGACTTGCTATGAGACTTACATGGCCAGAATCGAATCTTCGCTACTAACCAACCCTAAGATATTCTGGTCTTATATAAAAAACAAACGAGAAAATTTTAATATCCCTTCAAGTATGTCCTATGGTAATTGTAGTAGCAGAGACGGACAGGAGATCTGCGAATTGTTTTCCCAGTTTTTTGGTACAACATTTCTTGACGCACCATCTTCATCCGCAAACGCTGATTCATCCCTTGAAGTCACCAATTGTAATATAAATACAATCGTGATAGACGTGGCGACGGTCAGCAAGCACTTAAAATCACTTGATCTCAGTAAATCTTCAGGACCTGACGGCTTGCCGGCGTTATTCATTGTAAGATGCGCAGAGGAGCTTGCCTTACCGGTTTCCCTGCTCTTTAAAAGATCAATATCCGAGGGTCAACTGCCATCTGTCTGGAAGTCTGCATATATAACTCCTATCCATAAAAAAGGTGCTAAAAACAAAGTCGAAAACTTTAGACCTATTTCTAAACTTTGTCTATTAGCTAAAGTGTTTGAGCGCATTGTTTACGATCAGGTATACGGTTTTCTCGAACCTTGGTTCGACCCGCGACAGCACGGATTCCTAAGAGGCAGATCAACTACATCCAACCTTATCACTTTAGTCGACTTCCTAACTGAACACATGGATGATGGTTACCAGGTTGATGTAGTGTACACTGATTTCAGCAAGGCCTTTGACAGAATTGATCACCGCATACTGCTCCAAAAACTATTTGAGCTAGGCATAAGGGGGGATCTACTGAGATGGTTTTCTTCATATGTGGAGAATAGGGTTCAGTCAGTGGTTTTGAACGGATTTATGTCTGCTTGGTTACCTATTCCCTCCGGAGTTCCTCAAGGCTCCCTTTTAGGGCCTCTCCTGTTTATTTTATTTTTACACGACATTGGGAAATGCTTCAAGCATACAAAGTACCTAATGTTTGCTGACGACCTAAAAATTTATCGTCCGATCAAAACCCTATCTGATGCATACCTACTCCAAGACGACATTTCTAGCCTTGCGAATTACTGTCTACTCAACAACCTTGACCTCAACATACCGAAATGTAACATAATATCCTTTTCCCGTAAAAATCAGCCTCTGCTGCATGACTACTCCATCTCTAACCTGCATTTAACTCGTACTTCAGTCGTCAGGGACCTCGGAATACTCTTGGACAGCAAGCTCACGTTTGAACCCCACATCGACCATATCGTTGGCAAATCCGTAAAGGCTATGGGATTCATTATCCGCAACTCCAGTGACTTCACCAAAATGAAGACACTGAAAACACTCTATTGCGCCTATGTCCGCAGTCACCTGGAGTACGCGAGCCAGGTTTGGAATCCTAATTTTGCAATTCATTCAGGTAGGATTGAAAAGGTTCAAAAAAAGTTCACAAGGCACCTTAGTTACAAATTTAGAGTTCCAAACCTTGGTTATGCGGACCGCTGCAGTCGCTTCCATCTTCCTCCACTATCAACCAGGAGGAACATCGCTGATATCCGCTTCTTGTTAAAATTAGGCCAAGCGAAATTAAATTCCCCCGATCTTCTAGCCAAACTAAACCTAAATATACCCCCACGCCACTGTCGCATACGAAATATTCTGCACATACCTCATGCGCGAACTTCTTATAGACAAAACTCATTCTTTCTGAGGTCAATGAGAGCGTTTAACGAGCTTTCTAAGTCTGAACCTGCAATCGACCTTTTCACAAGCAGCCTAGTATCTATTAACACCGTGTTTCTAGGCAAACATCCAGACACAGAAAGATGAAAACAAAATATGTTATTAGGTATTTTTCTATTTTCCTATTTATTATCCAGTTACAGTGTTTCTATTGTTTGTACACTGTACATAGTTACATTATTAAGGACACAATATAATTGTTGTAGTCAATAGTTAAAGTAGTCTTACTATTACTAGTTTGTTATTTATTAGTTTGTTATGTAGTTTTATCTTACACCTAATACTCCATAAGTAATTGTTATCTGTGGAGGCTTGTAATTGGCTTTTCTTTTCTATCCTTTATGACTATTATAATATTGTTAGCTGTAAGCCACCCAAAGAAAATAAAATAAAATAAAATAAATAAATAAAATAAAAGTTCGTATTCCAAACCTTTTCGGACATTTAGCATTAGAAATTGGTAGATCTTAGGTTTTACTTGAAAATCTTAGGATTTACTGCAGTTTGAGCTTTTACAGTAACATATACACTATTAACCTGCTGTCAAGCCGAAATGTTATGCTATATTTTTACTCCGTAATATTCTAGACATCAACTACGATAACATGGCGCGCCCCTCCAAATGACTGTTTCAATGTGTGCAGTCACATCCTTATGAAAGAGTTTGTATGTAGTAAGTATTCAACCAATTACAGTACACGTAATATTTCACATAATGTCACTAATTATCAAAATTTGTTAGTCGACTAATCATAACTAGCCTACCGCGCAAAACAACGCACATCAAACGTTTTGACAACGCACTTCAAACGTTTTGAATTTTGGAGGGGCGCACCAAGTTATCGTAGTTGATGTCTACCCTTTATTTGCTTACAGTATACATGAACTCGGTAAGATATGTTTTAATCTACGAATAATAAAAACTAGGTTTTATTAAAACATAAAAATAAAACATTTCTTAATCTTAAATGACTAATTGCTTGTTTTCACCAGCCGACTCCTAACGCTAGGGTGTTCCCTGAAGGCCCTTTCAAAATTCAAAAAAAGGAAGGACATTTCCTTCAAGATTTCACTAATTTTTGTATGTATGTCCATAGGGCGTAAGAACTTCCGTGAACCATGAGCTCTTTCGAAAACGTGTTTGTTTTAAGAAATACATGATCCTAAAAGACCGAATCTTTATATTGTTTTATTCAGTTTCATATGCATGCTTAATGCACAATGTTCCATCGAGGAAATTAATTCCTAGGCAGAGAGACCAACGTCATTTGGTCGGATCATGTGAATTCAATGTTAATTGTGATCTGTCGGCTGGGTTTGACGTAACGCGACCAAACTACGTAGGTCTGCCTAGGAATCAACTTCCCTGACTAACATTTAAAACAATATTATGTTATGCGTTAACGAAGCCTGAAATAAAAAACAATTTAAAAATTTGCACACCTTTAAAATCTTTCATTTACCTTATTATAAGGCGGTTTTAGCCATAAAAGGCTAAAACATATTATATTACGAAGGTATAAAGAAAAAACTTCAAAGACTGAAAAAGTTTAAGAACTTTTGCATACACTTTATACAAAAAACTCTCATCTGCCATCTCTCAAGTAAAGGAGCTCCACTTTACAAAAGACGGCCACTGGGCACACGTCATTGCCTTCGAAACTACAATATTTACAGGTGAGCAACATATTGCTAAAGATCTAATATCGGTTGCAACACTATATTAGTGCCATTCTCAACATATATTGTGCCATTATAGTGATAGTAATGATATTATGTGCCAGATGGTAACATCATTAGGCCTATTCGATATCCCAATCGTTTTCATCCTGCACAATGGCGAACAGCGAGCGAGAAAATTAAAATTAAATGCCGATACGGGAACAATTACACATTTAAGGGATTTAAATCGTTATCGCAATGAAATGCATAGTTGTGTATGGCCGATAAGCGCAGGGCGCGCGGCAGCGGCATCGGCGGCAGTCACACCGCGAGAGCTCGGGCGGGCAGACGCGCGCGGCGCCCGCTGTGCCCACTGTGCCCACTGTGCCACCACCCTCCTGACCTACCACCAGGTAAATACAACAACACAACACTTCTCGATCAACCCGAAAATCACATCACTCTATTTACAAAACATCGCGACCCATTATTTCGGACGTAGTTCATTGTTACGGTAATTAGCAAAACGTCACGATAATGTGATGAAGATGGATGTGCGAATTGTAAAATGTCTCGATCTTATCGGGACCTTGAGAAGAGCTCCGAATTGATCTACTTATCGGACTAATACGGCGCTATCATCATCGCAGCTTAATAACAAGATCGTAAAAGATGTCGATTGTTGAATGAGATCTTGTTTCCGCCAATTATCTCTATTTAATAAGACATGACATAAAACGGATTATGATGAGAGGATATGATGGATGCGCTCTCAAAACATGGAGCAGTAATTGCGAAGCTAACAGAAAAACAGGAAATCGAGGAACCATGCAAAACTTATGCCAAAATTGATGGCATTACGACAGAAGGACCATAAAATTTATGGCTGACAGAAAATTTTTCGATAACAGAAGACGATTGGATCCACTAAATATTATGAAGACATTTGTTATTGTTCGAATGAAACACCTGTGTCGTCTTTACAGAAGGTGTGCACTATACGTTACGGAGTAATGAATGGATCGATTTAAATAAATACCAGGTAATGTAGGCGAGAAACGGTCACGTTTCAATTGTTAACATTCTACTATATTCCACTCATAAATATTACATAATACATAGCTTCACCGAGGAACAAGCAATAAACCAATTTCCATTTCACAAAAAAACTTATAAACTTCTTGTCGATTTAATCTTTTAAAAACGTTTAACAATCAAAAACTCTGCGCAGTTTTTGCTACCTTCAACAAAAAAATAATAGATGACTCTCTATTATTTTTTTTTTATGGACTCATGATAATTTCAAACTTGTCAATGATCTATAGATCCAATTATCTTCGTGAACTCGATTGTTGCAATATATTACTCACTAGTATCTTTATGAAGTACGTCTATAATCAATACATAATTGCCAAAGTATTTATATATTTGGATGGCGTTTTGGCAGAGCTGGTGATGACGTCACTAACTTCCTATTACAGCACTAATTACTCGTTAGAGATTAACTACGATAGCATGGCGCGCCCCTCCAAATGACTGTTTCAATGTGTGTAGTTACATTCTTATGAATGAGTTTGTATGTAGTAAATATTCAACCAATCACAGTACACGTAATATTTCAGTTAATGTCACTTATTACCAAGATTTGTTGGTCAACTAATCATAACTAGCCTACCGCACAACTCGCAAGTCGCAAGACAACGCATTTCAAAGGTTTTGACAACGCACTTCAAAATGTTTTGAATTTTCGAGGGGCGCGCCAAGTTATCGTAGTTGATCTCTGCATTGCTATTCCAAATTATTCAGTTCATTGAATAAGATCGTAGACGCTTTTAAAGGTTTTGAATCTGCTTAGACCAGATCCAAATTGTTGGTACCGATTGGCTACTGTACCTACTAACTGAACAATCTTCTTGCAATATTTTTAAAAGTTTAAAGTTTATTTTTATTTTTTAACATTTTCTTCAGCTTATTATTTTAATTCATTAAATTAAATAATTAAAATGCTTCATACAAGTTTCTATTGTGACTAAATATTCTTATAAAGATTTTTTAAATATTTTCCTGGTAATGATGTTAAATACTATATGATCTACTGCAAAATTATGCTCAGCAGTTAATAATTTAATTAACCTTCCCGTTTATAACTTGCTTGTGTAGTAACTTGACAGGCGTAATAAATTCCGTCAATATAATATTTAGTGTATACGGCCATAAAATGACGTGGGTTCAAATTTAATTACCCTAACTTTATAGCAATATTCAAAAACAAAAACTGACGATTTAAGGAGTAAGAACATACAGGGTGTAACAAAACTAAGTGATTACTTTAGGGTGTGTTATGTGTATGGGTCCCAGATTTTTTTTCTTCGGTCGTAAGTCGGGACTTTGGAACTTTTTGAGTGAAAAAGCGGGAATCTTCAGTCAAAAGCGGGACAAAGGAAAAACAGCTATAAAATCATAAGTTTTTTAATTTTTTTATCTTTTTATTTGCGTTAAAATAACGTTTACGTGACAATAGATAGCTAAAGTAGCCAAAGAAAATCCACCCCTCTACCTCCCACACTCATATTATCTTTATTACACACCTTTCTTTCTCAGCACGCTGCACGTACGTTCGGGCTTACCCCGAAAAGAGGGACTGAGCCTGTCCCGCGCGGGACATCTAATTTTGAGGAAAAAATCGGGACGTCTGGCAGCGCTGATGGGTCCCCCATATAGAGTTCGCTGTGTAAATAGCAGCGCTGAAAGAGTAACATTTTTTTAGACATTTATATGGGAAAATTCATGTCATTTCCATGCAAATGTCCAAAAATTTTTGCTCTTTCAGCGCTGCTACTTTCACAATAAACTCTATATATAGCCTTAAGTATTATTATCGTTTAATTTTGGTAAACCCTGTATTCTGTATCTTAGATTATAAATATCTCTCTAAGATGCAGATTTTCTTATTTCTAATTATAATTAACTATCAATTATTATCATGTGAGCAAGGACTACAGAAATTACAAACAATAATAAACACTTTAAATAGCATAATAATACTTTATTACTATCATAAGACTGCACTGTAAGATCATGCATATTTGCCCCTACTACAATAATTAACTTCACATATATTATGAAATATATTTTCAAAGCGCTTTCACAAAATAATAGACTATAGCTGCTAGGCTCGTCACAAAATTTCATACATAGTTATATTATTAGATTTTGTGAATTCGTGATTTATGACATAATACTACAAAAAGTTTTTATTATTCGTAGACACTAATTATTATTATCGTAATATCTCCACAGGCGTTTATAGGAACAGACTTGAAACATTTTAAAAGTGGTTGAATATTTTAATAAACGTAAGTTTTGTAAAGTTGAGCACAGAAAATCTATTTATCTATCCAGTTCTGAAATTTTTAACATCACTTCGAACACTATTTTTACTTGCGCCTGAATAATGTTCTAATGTACATATTTTGTAAGATCAGTCTGTTTATTGGTCTATTTCAACTGAAGCTTACATATCGGCTTCGCGTTTAATGTTTACAATGGTTTACAATGGTTTTTGAAATCTTTGATGCATAAAAGATGCACATAAAACCTTTTCATTTAGAACTAAATTAGCTATTCAAAGAACTAAATCAGCTGTACAAAGAATTAAACTGACTTCATTTTCTTTTAAATTGAATAAGAAGGTTGAACAAGGTGAATATAAGCCTGCCGAAGCGTTCCCTAACATTTGTGGAAGTCCGGTCCCTTCTTAGGTAGACCGGCCGATCGTGGAGGGAGTCCTGTGTTTGTTAGATCTAGGACATCTCTCCCTATATGGCCGCGGGTGGTTTTAGTGGATGAACGCTGGCAGTCCCACATACCCCCGGGGTGCTTCACTGAGGCATATCCCCAACCCAGGTCACCCATAAAGGGTTTCCCATGCGCAAAAAAAGGTTAATAAAAGCCTGTCACAGTCACAGTATTTAGGTAGAAATTACCTAAAACAACACATTAATTATTATAGAACTAAAATTGTAAAATTGACATTTTTAATTAGTAAAAAGGTGAAAAGCTAGCTAGCTAGGTACAATAGTGTAATGGTAGTTACAAGAAACTGCACTATTTTTAGTTTATTTTTAGTGAAAAAAGGATAATAACGTTCCATATTTTGTCCATAACAAGTTATGAACTAAAAGATGTTGGTACGCGGGCCGCTGGTTGAGTGTAGCCACCTTAACTAGTAACATACTAATAGGAGTAGAATGTAGATATTGTTGAAAACGTTTATATAACTAAATCTGCTGGTCATCGCAGGCTCTTGGTCCATAATATCAGGTTGCAGATACATCTAAAATTTAAATGTTAGATAATGGTAGTTCCTAATTGTAGTAGTCCTACAAACCCATATAAACATTGTATATTTTTTGGCTATTTAATGCTAACCAAATGCACTAACTCAAATAGAATATAATATTAAATTGAATAAAAAAAAACTGTGTCGCGGTTAACCTGCCATTAAAATGTACAAATGATGGTGATCACTTCAAGTTGACGTAAACGATCACAGCATGTACACTTAACTACTACTCCAACTCCTTTGTCTGTCCAATTGATTTTTATTTCCTACCTTTTTATTTCCTCTATTTCTGTCCAAGTGCCCATATTTAACGATTCCGTTTGCAATGCATTTATAATTGAAACAAATGTAAAGCTTTTTATTAAGTTCTAGATTCCGTCGAAACATATTTTTTGTTTTTTACAGCTGTGTTTTTTTGTAAAAAGTAATATTTAAAGAAACATTTCTTGATTAAGTCATGCTATTAAGCTCACTTTTTGTAGGTAGCAAAGTAGCTGATTACTTAGTACTTAGTAGGTTTTATTTAAGACCAGTAATATTATCGATAATACATTTAAATTTTGATATATTTCAAGTGGACAAGGGAAGAAATTACGGATAAACATCGCAGTTAACTTATCTATACTATAATATTACTAGATGTTCCGCGCGGCTTCGCCCGCGTAATTTAGGAATTTCACGGAAACCGTACATTTTCCGCAAAAAATAGCCTATGTCCCTTCACGTAGTCTATTCTTCATGTGTGCCAAATAACATAAAAATTGCTCCGGTAGTTCGTGAGATAAGCCTTTTCAAATAATTTCCCCTGTTTTTTCTACATTTTGTGCTCGCGTCAAGCTGGACAGCCCCCTTCTGGGGCACTGTATCCATACACATGTGCATGTGCCCGGAGCGCCAGAAGGTGGCAACTACTTAAACTAACTTATTTATATTTTTTAACTATTATTAACATAGTTTTTTTTTTCTTTCTTAATATGGGTTAAAAAGCCTGAAATAAAATAATAAAAATAATAAAAAATACGTTTGTATTTTTTATTATTTTTTTATTTTCCTCTATTTCTTCGCTCATATTAGTCTTTAAACGTAAAATATAGCCTATTACATTCCACGATAAATGGGCTATCTAACACTGAAAGAATGTTTTCAAATCGGACCAGTAGTTCCTGAGATTAGCGCGTTCAAACAAACAAACATTGCTTATTATCTTAATAACTACTGAGTAATAATTTATGTTATTTCGCACATATACAGAATACGCCGCGTGAAGGGACAGGCTATTTTTGCGGAAAAATGTACGGTTTTTTGAAATTCCTAAATTACGCGGGCGAAGCCGAGCGGAACATCTAGTTATTAATATCGGTTAAGCCTCATTGCATTTCCACGCTGAGCTCGCACCTGCTATTTTGATGTGTTGAGGAAAATTGGGCTGCTGATTTAGCGAATCTAATCGCGTAGTTAGCAGTTATTTGCATAGTTAAGCCAATGTTAACAAGTATAAAATCTACGCTCAAATATGTTTATTGAAGTCTGTACATATATTATATTTGACTGAAAACTTCTAAACGCACTGCTTAGAGGCTTACCACCTAGACTAGCGCGTAGCCATTTCTCGTTAATAAAACCAGAGAACGGCTAAATCGGTTTGGTTAATTTAAGTCTTGAAATGTTTGTGGAGGACCAGGGAAGGTTTATATTTGGAGGAAAGTGATATGAAGTTGACCGGATGGTAAGAAATAAACTCCTAAGATCACAAACAAATAGCACCTTTTTCCAAAACCTCGATTTCCATAATTAACATTTGACAGGTCATTTCTAAATAGTTGGTATCGCCTAACCCCAATGGGTTAGGCGATACCAACTATTGTGGGCGTTCATTTTACATATTGATGGGGCGCCATTTAAGAGGCTTAGGTAAGGTCATGGACGTAATTTCATCGGAGTTCATTATATACATAAGCCGGCCCGTTAGCTCCGGCCTCCAGCGTGCAACTTGTGCATCTAATATGAACCGGTCTTACTGACTCACATTTGCTTCTGAAACATGCAATCTTATTTTATTACTTTTAACAGTGGCAGGTTTCTCTTTATAGAAAAGCTTGGTAGTAGTTGACGGTTTCAGATATTCTTGGTTCTTGGTAGATGAGATAAATTAATGTGATAGGAACTCCACTGTTAGGTTATGAATTTGCCTACTTAAAAACTGTACAATATGATTAATTCAGATCTTCGAAAAAATACAAGATATTAAGTCAGGCCCATTATTTGGTAATTAGGGTTGATACACATAGAAATGTCCTAAAAATAATACTAGTTATGGGAATTAATGCTATTTTCTATTAATTTCATAACATGCTAATTTTGATGTCACAGCATGCTACGTGCTATTGCTTTGCTATTTACTAAAACGCGGCATCGTGAATTATTATAGGTTCGCATCGCACCGCTGGCGTCGAGTATTAATTGATATTTCGCATCGAGTGCAAAATAGCAAGCGCCGCGGTGCGTGACGGCGCGGACGTGAATTTTTTTATCATGATCGCAGACTATTGCTGCGCACGATAATATTAGCAATCGTATTTTTAAGCAAGTACGATTAATGTAATTATTGCTAATGGACATTTAACAATTAATTAATATCGCTAATGCTATATTTATCAACACTAAAAAATATTCTTACATTTTAAAGTTAATTGATCCTTGGTTTGGTCAAATCTTGAAGTCGCTCTCTTGGGGTCTTCATTTTTCGCTGGACCGAATGAAAGTATTGAAGCAGTAAAAAGCACTGGCGTCTCACTGCGCTAGCAGAGTACTAATACTTAGTAGTTGAATGCGAATAGGCAATTGTAAGGTAATGTTATCGATCTTTATCATTTATTCAGACCACACCAACTGTCATAAAGCAATGGAAGGCATCGTGTAGATAGAAAACAGACAACCTGAATTATTGTTCCTTTTACTGAAATTGAAAATGTGGTAATAGCTTAAGGTAAGTTAGTTCTTACTTTAAAAAAATTCTATCAAATTTAAATTTTCGAATCTCTTCATTCAGATGGTTAAAAGATACTTCCAGTTTCAGAAAAGTACATGGGATAGATTTATCACGGAAAGTCGTGCGGTTGAATTGAATTTGAATTTAGTTTCATTACAACTTACAATAATTAAAATTTTCAAGTTTCTTCTCTGAGATATTGGAAGATAAAGGATAAAGGTTTTATATACTTAAAAATATTATTTTGTATAATATTAGCCATTACAAAATATTCCTAGTAGGAGTAGGTAGATAGCTACAATTAAGAGAACATCATACAACCTTGTAAATATTACTTTTTATGATCCCGTGAAACAGAATATTTTGTAAAATTATCCTCATAAAAATTCGTACTTTGGGAGAAATTAAAGAAAAACAATATTAATAACGACTTCTTTTATACGCATTAAAAATGAAACAATAACCTTATTAACGCTATGTTTTCCTTAATGGGGAGTAAAATACTGATGTTATGGTATTTAAAATAAAAGATGAAAAAATAAAAACATTTAAATTACAAACTAAATACTTCGCTGTTACATATAATATAAATGATAATGTTTTTGAAGGATTAATAAAATTCAGTCATCATCATGCAGACCACATTATTGGTTCACAAATTATATTTCGCTTATATGACGATCTATATTTCGCGTAAAAGCAAATCGTTAGTTCTCGTGACTACAGGGTGGTTGAAATCAACAAATAATACGCAATCTAAAAATACATTGAATCCTCGTAATGTCGGGATTGTGCTAGGATGGTATAGGATAGAACAATTGGGCTTATCCGCTACTATAGAGTGTATAGTTATACCACAATAGACAGAACTAACCAGTAGGCTGACTTCAAACAAACTGACTAATCGGGGTGGGTACCGCTGCTATCCACTGTAAGGTTAAGTTCACACGGTATAATCCTCGACGTTTTTTTTTTCGAGTTTTTTTGCAGTATTCGTCTTAACGAATAAATAGTGATGCATACAATGTATATAGAACCATTCACGCGTAGATGGTACGGCACGATTTGTTGCAGTACAATCGGCGTATGAATGTTGAGACGTATACTGAAAAAAAGTGTGCGGGACAATGCCCTGTGAACATACTCTAAGCATGCTACGATGCTACGAATGGCCGTGCACGCATTTTCAAGGCACGCGCCGACCGATATGACATGCCACGTCAAACGTATTTTCGAGACCTCTTCTAAGTCGGCCTACTAGTTCGTTCTGTCCATTGCAGTTATACTGTGTCTGTATAGAGTATAGTTATAGAGTACATCTGTAGAACAAAGGGAAATCTGAACGAGCGACGTATGCTAAATCTATCTGTAAACGTCTTATGTAAATTTTCCTCTGCATTTCGAAAAGGATTACGAGTTGTCGTATTAGTGATGATTTTATATTAGCAACAAAATTGCACCATTATTGTAGGTGTCTACTATGTAGTAGGTAGGTAGGTATTAAATATTATGCATATAGTTGTGTATCTATATAATATTATTATGATTGTTAAGCTTGTAACTATTACAGAAGTGTACAAAAACCAAACCTATATATATATATATATATATGTATGTATATATTTTTGTATATGGCAGTGCTACAGTGATTTGGTGATTATAACATTGATATTTTCTTTAAAAAAAATAATATACAAAACATCAATATTATAACGAGTATTACGTTGTGGATATTGGTGTTAATATAATAATGTTATGTTTATGTAACGTTATTTTTTACTCAATATAATTATTCTAAGTAGAGAAACTTTCATTCAAATGTGTAGGTACTGAAGTAAATATTCTAAGTAGAGAAACTTTCATTCAAATGTGTAGGTACTGAAGTAAACATTATAATGTAGATTTTTTCAAGATGCCCCAAAATCAGAACAATAAAATGTATTTCAGTCGAAACCCTAAGTGCCAACACATCAGATGGTGAAACCCACTTAGCTGGTAATCCACTTGCCACCTGTTCGGCCGTTACAATATCTCAGATGGATGCCAAATCCATTATTGCGGTCTCATTTGGCCTGACGTATTTTCTGCTGCGAGTTTCCCATTAGGAGAGCGGTCTCATGGAAAACCAGCGTAAAATTAAAAGTGTAAAAGGTGCTGCCCGCACCTTTTATATGAGAATATAAAATTAGTCATTAAAATACCAACAACACTTGAAATGACACTTGAAAGTATGTATGTATAGTGTACAGGATACAAACAGTTTTTTTTAACCTATTTTGCTTCAAAAATGCATATATATAATATTTTCCACAGGTGTCACGTAGGTACCACATAACAAATAATATTAACGGACTCATGAAAATGACAGTAAAGTTCCACTTGATATTAAAATGCGAAAATTTGTTTCCACGAGTATAAAATTTTGTTGCTCTTCGAAAGGATTTATTGCATGCCCCGCTCGGCATATATTCTCGTTTTGTTAAATTATGCTGCGACGGTTTATAAGCTGTGGGTGAAAAACCTAAAAACGAATGAAAACTCTAAAGGTATTCAGTTGGAATTATCGATTCAGTGATGCCGAAAGAAAAACAACGATAAAAATATAATATTTTATGTTTTTAAAAATGTTTAAAACAATATATTTTAGATACGGAACCAGGATTATACTATTCATATTTAATTTACATAAATGCCAAATAAAAAATATGCATAAAAACTCAATACAATGTGACTATTTACTTCAAAGATGGCGTCAATAAATAAATTTAAGCAGTCGTAGAAGCAGTCTCATTAGGCCACGGTTCAAGGCAACTACTATTACTATAGAAATGACTTTCAAAATCACTTGCTACTAGCATATTTACGATACTTTGTGGTAATGTTTTTAAAGGCAACTTGATAACGCCCGCAATGCTAATTCGTTTTTCGCGCAAGAACTGCATATTTATCCGGGATAATATATCCTTGGTCCTTTTTCAGGACTCAAAGTATCCCCATTCCAAATTTCAGCTAAATCGGCTCATCGTCTTAGGCGTGAAGATGCAACAGACAGACATAC
Organism: Lysandra bellargus; assembly: GCA_905333045.1. Taxonomy (NCBI): domain Eukaryota; kingdom Metazoa; phylum Arthropoda; class Insecta; order Lepidoptera; family Lycaenidae; genus Lysandra; species Lysandra bellargus. The sequence continues at coordinate 2,353,964 of HG995344.1, forward strand.
AGACAAACTTTTTCATTTGTAATATTAGCATGTATTGGAATTTGGAACCGTTGTTTTTATTTATTGTAAATTGTTATTTTTATACCTACTCGTAAAGTAAGAATTTTTTTCTTTAATTCCTGTACTATGTAACTTGAAACAATAAAATAATGTCCTCCGGTTGTCGCAAACTTTAAAAGATTGTTTGAACTATGCAAAGTACTCGTCACGAAGTCAGCTTGTTTTTTATGTCCCGCTGAAGCATTTCATAGAAATATTTCGCACTGCTCTATAATTGTTAAAAGTGTGAATTGAATAAGAATATTTTTTATATTAATAGTGTAATCAACATAAATTACTGCGGCATATTATTACGAAATGAAATGATTTTACATACCGAGTTTGTTATGAAAAGAAGTTGATTGTTCAGATGTTGTTGTGGCTTAACTATGTAATTTTCATTTGCATAATGACCTCTGCCGGCGTCAATTGAAAGTTCAGAGTAACTACTTTAATGTTCCGGAAGTATTCATAATTTTTCTTTAAGAAAATATTTCACAATATTATTAAGGACTTCATCTTTTTTAGGGTTCCTTAGTCAACAAGGAACCCTTATAGTTTCGGTCTGTCCGTCCGTCTGTCTGTCCGTCCGTCCGTCCGTCTGTCTGTCTGCAGTTTTGCTCAGAGACTATAGAACCTACAAAGCTGTAATTTGGCATGAATGCACATATTAATGATTCCAACAAAATTGTACATGAAATCTTAAAAAAAAAAATTTTTATGGTACCTTCCCTACACATCAAGCGGGGATGAATTTTTTTTCGCGTCCACCCCATCGTGTGGGGTGTCGTTGGATAGGTTTTTAAAAATATTATGAGTATTCATAGATCATTTTCCGATTTAGGGATCCGTTTGTGAAAATATATTAAGTTTTTAAGTGGAAAAAATCGTCACCTTCTACCAGCTAAGCGGTTGCTTCTTGAAATATGAAAATATCACAGGAGTAAGAAATATGCTGAATTTAAACGGAAAACTATCACGGCTAAGAAGACTTCATAAGTTTTTGAGTTATAGTCGATCAACTAAAAAAAAATGTATTCGGCAAAGTATAAAGGGACTTTTCGATCAAATTCCTTTGAACGTAACTGAGATGATGTTGTTAGTAGTGTAAAACACGTTATAAATGTACATTCATTGACCATACAAAAATTATCAAAAACTAAAAATTAGCTAAAACTAACCTTATACCTCTTAATATTGCGCGTGGCCCGACACGCACTTGGCCGGTTTTTTTTTTTAATATCTATGGACGCTTCATACCACGTCAGTCTGGCCCCGTGCTAGTTCCTGAAGGACTTGTGTTACAGGTACCAGACAACGGAAATATATTTAATACTTTTATACTATACATATTAATTTTTTTTATTAAATATCATACATATATTTAATACATATCCAGACACGGGAACATTGAATAAATGTTCCGTCGGCGGGATTCGTACCCGCGACCCCCAGCTCGAGCTGCCACACACTCAACCAATTGAGCCACAGAGGTTGTCTGACCAAAGTGCTTAGATGTACGCACAAAATAGATATCCCACTGCAACTCTACATTTTACAAAGGTAGAAAGCAGTCTATCCATACTAATATTATAAAAGCGAAAGTTTGTCTGTCTATCTCTCCTCTTCATGCCTAAACCGCTGAACCGATTTTGATGTTTGGTATGTATAGAGATACTTTGAGTCTCGGGAAAGGACATCATCTGGTATATTATAATATCCTTCCCCGTTACCTATAGACATAATATTAGAATGCTATATCTGTGTTAAACACCAAAATTTGATGTAAACAAACAAGCTTCAATGTTTTTCATTTCAGTCGAGAAATTCCTTAAAAACTATTTTTGTTTTTATTATAATGAACTATGAAAAAAACCTTCCAAACAAATCTACATTCTGTTTTAAAAGTGTACAATATTTTATGTCGTCAACTAGTTACAAGTTGCTTCATGGTTATAAAATTTGTATTTTAACAAAACTTTAACTAACCTCATACCTTTTTAAATTAAAATGCATATTATTTGTCATGAATGCTAGTTATTTATTTTCATACATTTACATATTCTGTACAATAGCATGAGTCGATTAAGTTAGAACTGTACCATAAAGTTAATATATATAGGTAAGGTGCATTGGGGCAATCTCGTAAACTTTTTGGAAGAGTGAGGCTATTGTGTCATTGTTTCAACTTTAGAAGACGAATCGTATATATTTTTAACTATAACTCTAACATTTCAGTTATAATAAACATATTTCCATGTGAATTGTATCTTTTTTAGTTCAAAAGTATTTACGGATTCTGGTATAACTACCCCTTTAAAATATAAACCCTATTTTTACTTTTCATGGGTAATTTCGAAAACTCAAGGGGTAATTTCGAATAACAGCGAAACACGACCTAATGTAAAAATACATTTAAGGCACACATTTATTTTTATTCTATTTTACCCCATACAAAAACATTGTGTATACAAGCCATAGAAGACACCAAACTAAGTTTTAGACTGAAAAATTTTCGAAATTACCCCATCGGGGACGCAGATGTCCTCAACATTTGGAGCAAAGAAGTAAATAGATAAGAACAATAAAAAAGCCAACACTAGATAATATTATTGTATTTATTTAAATTTAATATCCAGCAAAACTATAACTAACGAAATAAAATAGGAACACATTTTTTGTTAAAAATAAAAATAATTTTTACCCAGTCTCGTAAATAGCTAAATCAAAATTAAAACTAAATTAAAAAAAGGAAGTAGTTTTCAATTGCAGAGGAAAGGCGCGCCTTAGCTCTGCATTTAAAAACCACGTCAGCAATCATGACCCGAGCAGTTGACACCTGCAAATAATAAAAGTGGCTTCTTCACTTAAACCATTTTTATATAGTCGTACAGGTTCCATAGAACAATTTTTTTTATTGCAATCAAGCTAATTTTTCGTGAGTAGCTTCATTTTGATAAGACGAACAACAATTTCCTCTGCGTAAATTCTTGAAAGTGGTAGCTAACAGAGATAGAACTATTAACCTATCAATATACAAAAATCAGCTGGTTAGGGTTGTGTTTTAGGGCTCCGTAGTCAACCAAGTTTTGTTGATTAATGAACTAAAACGACTAAAACGGAACCCTAACGAGCTGATTTTTTGTACTTATATTGATAGGTTAATACATAGTTATAAAATTCAAGAGTAATCTTGTCCTACAAAATGTAGAACAATCCATATTTTAGGACCATCAAGTAGAAATATTATAATTTAAATCCTTTCTATCTCTGTTAGCTACCACTTTCGAGAATTTACGCAAAGGAAATTGTTGTTCGTCTTATCAAAATGAAGCTACTCACGAAACATTTGCTGGATAGTAATAAAAAAAATGTTTTTGGGAACCCGGATTATACTTTAAAACTGTTTTTATTTTTATTTCAACAACAATTAAAATTGATTCTACACGTCTATTCAAAAATACGTTTTAAACCTATTAATGTCGAAAATCGACATGATTTGTACGAGTCGAATCAAGTTTGGACTCTGTATTTTCATTCGTTTATGTTTGTTGGTAAAGGCAGGTAAATATTTTATATGTTGCGCACCCCTGCAAAAGACTATGAAAAAATAATTGGGGAAATTTCGTTAACAAATTAACCCCACTGGGGTTATTTAGAATGTTTGTTAAAAATCATAGCTAGACCAACATTACATATTCTTAAGAAAGCAAAAAACGTCAAAGCTTCTTTAAAACAAACAAATTATTACGTAACTTACCTAATTTCTGTGTAAAACAAAACGGGGTAATTTCGATAATCCCAAAAAATCATAAAATTGCACTTGGCGCGAAAAAATGAACTTAGCGCACACGCACTCCCAGCTGACGGCTCGAGGTAAAGGAAGCGGGGGAGGTGATTAAATTGGCGTCTCGGTAAATGTAGCCAGAGCTCAAAATTACTTTCTGTTTGGTAATTATTTGCCATTTTCGAAATATCCCCATTTTTTTTTTCTTCCGAAGTTACCCCAATGCACCTTATATTACCTTTATGCACTGTACCGAAGTCTAAAATCATTTAGTTTTTGTCAAAATTCTTGGTAGATAATGTGTTATTTATTTTTTTAAGAATTAAAATATTTTTTTTCATGTTTAAGGTAGGTTAAATATTAGGTACCCTCAGTAGAGAAAGCATACGAAATATTCTGGATCCAAGACATTTGAAAGAAATGACAGTAATATTTCATTTTAAAAATTAATATTACGATGTCAAAGATTTCCTGAAATTAATTCCAGCATAAATCTCTCAGTAATATTTTGTTTGTACAGCGATATAAGCGTTACGATAAGTTTCATGAAATACAACATCATCTCTTAGAAGGAAAAGACAAAATTGAACATGTTTTTCAGAAATCATAAATATAAATATTTTTGTGTAATATTTTCATATTGTTATTACTTTACAAAGTTTGGAATGATGATTTTTAATAGTCTATATTCTTGAACGATACTAACATAAGCTTTAGAGGATAGGGTAATTTATTAAATTGTTATTGTATTATGAATAACTGATAAGTTTAAACTTGACAGTACAAACTTTTCAAAGGGATAAGTTTACTAGTGTAAACTTTTCAAATATATTAGGTTGTGATACGTGGTATAGTTCAACGACTCGGATATTTATTTATTCACATAATATAGTCATGTCGTACCCAAGTTCTGCGACTCCAAGATTGAAATGTCACTTCGATATTCAATACTCATGACACCGCAACACCGTTGCGCCAAAATTAGTTTCGCGTGCGAGAACAGTACCTACATTTTTCCGGGATGAAAAATATTCCGTGTCCTTTCTTTGGACTCAAAGTTTCTCTATACCAAATTTCATAAAAATCGTTTCAGCAGTTTGAGTTAACAGATAGACACACTTTCGCATTTATAATATGGAACTGCTATTTAATATTTGTATCGAATAATTCATTTTAACCACTTCAACTAGTTTGTGTTAATCTCGATCTAGTTGGCAACTTTTCGGCTTTTTCACATCACTACTTCTAAATAAACTTTTCGATTGAATAAAGTATGAGCCGTATTTGTACACAAGTTTTAAGTAGCTTAAACTTTATACCGTAGAATTGCGTATTTAGTGTAATAGTAGGGGCGGTCGCGCTTAATAGATATGTTAATTGTATATAAGTATAGATAAAAGAATAAAATGTACGAATTACGGCGAAATTACATTTGTGTTCAGATAATAATTCCATTGTCAATTGAAGACTTGACAATGGAATTATTATCTGAACACAAATGTAATTTCGCCGTAATTCATACATTTTATTCTTTTATCTATACTTATATATATTAACATATCTATTAAATTCAAAAGGTGGTTTATTATTAATTTAACATAAAAATTACGGCTTAATATTGGTGTTGTCAAGTCTTCAATTGACAATGGAATTATTATCTGAACACAAATGTAATTTCACCGTAATTCATACATTTTATTCTTTTATCTATACTTATATATCTATTACGCTCAGTTTAAAAAGTCATTTCATACCGAGCAAAAATCGTTACAATAATTATAGTATTCCACTAATACATAACAGCTTTGATCGCAGATCGTCAGCTGCTTCAGAAGTGGTGGAATAAAAATTGAGAGTATCTCAAAGTTCTTGTTGGGAATCGTATTGAATTGACATTAAAAAGATCCCAATTCGCACCCAATAAAGGTTCATTCATCTAGATTATATACACGTTTAGGTTCGGTAGGTGTCGTTTTAGTTTTAGTATATAACAACAGATGGCGCTTATAAAGTAAAATTTATATTATTCTTCACAAATATTGACTATTGAATTAATTACTTGAAATTGCTATGTGAGACAATTTTATGGTTAATTCAAAAGAAAATCGCCGTCAGCTGAATGTTTGCAGGTGGAAATGTCGTCTACGCGACGCCCTAGGATACATAGAGCGCGAAGTAGGGCTATATTGGTTATAACTTATATTATTGGCTGACGGTTTTTCCACCATCGTATTAGTGACTGACGGTTTTCTTTGTTATATACAAAGTAGAAACCTGTATAAATTTTGTACGGTATAAAATGACTTTATATTCAAAAAATTTTTCACATGTTCAGTAACGCGACTGACGTTGACGCGACCGTCTGCAATACGGCTGACGGTGATTTTTTGGTTAAACATGACCTCAATATTCATCCATCAAAATTTCGTTCGGTATAAAATCACTTTTCGCAACTATTTTTTTTACAACTTTGAAATACTCTCAGTTAACATTCCTCCATGGCGGGTGCGGCGACTGACGCTGATTATATTGATTGATAAATATTAAGCTACCACTGGACAAAAATTTGGTCGGTATAAGTATAAAAAAGTAAGGGAGAAGTATAAAGAATTACCCGATTGCGTCAAGACAGGGTGTCAGTTGTCGGGTTTGATTTGCGTCACGCTTACGCAGAATTTGCGTGTTACGTCACAGTATAGCGATATTGAATATTGCTATACTGTGGTTACGCTTTCGTTCTCGTCACTATTTTTTATTAGTAAATTTCTGTTATTTGGTTACAACTTACTATACTTACTATACTTATTAAAAAACAAAGTCGGTTTTTTTCCCTCATGTCCCTTTGTTCCCTTTAATCTTTAAAACTACGCAACGGATTTTGATGATTCTTTCAGTGCTAGATAGCCCATTTATCGAGGAAGGTTATAGGCTATATTTTACCACGATAAGACTAATAGGAGCGAAGAAATAGAGGAAAATGGGGAAAATTATTTGAAAGGGCTAACTTAAACGTGCTAATCTCAGGAACTACTGGTCCGATTTGAAAAATTATTTAAGTGCTAGATAGCCCATTTATTGAGGAAGTCTATAGGCAATATTTTATCACGCTAAGACTAATAGGAGAATGTGAAAAAAACGGAGGACATTATTTGAAAGGGCTTATCTCGCGAACCACTGGAGCAATTTTTATGTTATTTGGCACAGATAAGAAGTAGACCGCGTGAAGGATCATAGGCTATCCATTTTAATCATTTTTTCAGTGGCTATATATTTTATACCCGTGCGACGCCGGGGTGGGTCACTAGTACACTATAAACTAGCATCACAAAAATATCAAAATGACACGATACAATTAATTTTTCCTATTGTTTGCAAACTACGCAAACGATGTAACAACAAAAATATTGTACAATATTCAAATTGAATCCAGCCTCGTTTTTGTACTTTGGCAAACTATTTAGCACCACAATCCTGAATTCTGCTATCGAAGCTTCCTGATGAAGTAACGAGTAATTAATAGATAGCTGACAATGAAGATAGTGGACTAGCCTAACCAAGCATATCTACCCTATGAAATAAAATCCAAGCGAATACGCTTGGTCGGAAATGCCTTGGGGCTTGGAGCTCCCACTTTTAAAGAATTAAGCCACCTTACATGGAATAAAGAGATTAATGTAATGACTATAGCGAATATACTCATAATATTGAATTTGGTCTTTATGCAGCAGATATTAGGTATTTCATCCGACAAATCGAAACATCTAAAATTACAAGATTAGGCCCGTATCGTAAATATATTATGATAAGGTTTTGATATTGATTATTACGACACGGCTTAGCGTGATTTTGTTCGCAACTCAGACCTTCCAACGTCTCGGGAGGTATCGGAGGTATAATATAGCATTACAGATAAATATTGACCTTTTCCTCGCGTATTTGTCGGTAAATTGATAACACGCAGTTAATAAATTGTATGTGAGCCACACTAAATAAACTGTTTACTGTGTGGCGTTAAGATAGTGAAAGTTAGATAGGCGCTACATAGGTAGCAATTTTCTTTTCGTACAGTAAAATTTTGGTTTCATACTTTCTTGAATTTTTAATCATTTACTTAGGTGCTTTACACAATTTTTTTTAAAATAAGCAAAGGGTTATAAGCTGCTTTTATTAACAAATATTAGTGATATGTAAATTCAATTCCTAACGAAGAAATAACATATTTTCAAATCCTTTGATTTCTAAAACTACTCTTTAATTGCTTCACTTTTAGGAGTTTTTAATTACTTGTCAGCTGAAGCTAATCTGTAATTAGCCAACCAAAATTATAAGACGATTATAATACGTCACAACCGCGGCATTGTATCGATCACGACGCCAGATCCTGTCAAAGGTTCATCATGACCCGGAAAATTCACATTTTATTCATGTTTATTTTATTTTGCCCTTACCAATGTCTGTTATATTTGGCTTATCCATATTTAACGTATACTTCATTCTCAAAATATGCGTCACAATGTAATTTTATCCCCGTTTTTGGGTATTCCGTTTCGTTCTGTAATGATACGTGCTGTAAGTAATAAAATGTTTTATGTAGATGTTTCAATTGCTTAATAAAAAACTCTATGTTTTTCTTAGAAGGGGACTTTTAAGATGCCTTTCTGCATTAACTTATGAACGAATACGGGTGACTATAATTGCATATAATCAACGTCCAATATTGTAACAGCTGCAAAATTGTGGTTTTCTATAGCACAATGTGAAAAAGCCTGTAAAAATACATATTTGAAAATTATTTAGAACGTTTTTAATAGAAAACTATTTCTTTGTGAAGCAGCTGCTTACAACGAAAAACTATATTTTTAGGATAAAGTTGAAACAAATTGCAATTTAACGCGGTCATAAGGAAAAGTCCGAATAGAAAGAAAACCTCGCGATTCGCTGAAGTGTTCTTGTAAGAGCGGATTTGTACTTATGGTAATTGCCGGCTTTTTCAAGTTTTTTATTTTCTTCTTTACCATTTTCAGTGACTCATAATAATTATTATGACTGGAAATATTGCGATTCTGAACCAAGTAAATTAGGTTCATCAGAGTCTTTAATGGGGTCATCTAGTAAAGCAATATTTAATGGTACATTCCGTAAAATACGCTTTTTCTTAAATGTCTACGACCTAGCCTGAAAGACGATATATTTATGGCCTTGTACGTATAAATCCAACCTGAAAAAGTAGTTTTTCCGACCGTATAAATACAGCTGTACAGTTAAGCTCACGGCCACTGAATTGATGGTTACGAATTGTCACGTTGCAATACGCCGCGGCCGCCGAATTTATCATGTAAATTACTTCACCACGCTATTTAACTCATTTTATCACATAATAATTTAACTTGATTGGACGTTGTATTAAAACGTATTATGTGCAGCGATGTTGATTGCTGAATTTTAATAGTATTTACTTACTTAATACTATTATAAATGCGAAAGTGTGTCTATCTGTCCGTCTGTTAGCTCTTCACGTCCACGCTGAGCCGATTTTGATGAAATTTGGTATCAACATACTTGGAGTCCCGGGAAAGGACATAGGAGATTTTTTATCCCGGGAAAACATACGGTATCCGCGCGATAAACGATGGCGATCATTTAGTAGACTATAATAATTGTTCAATTTTATAAAATCAAATTTTTAATTGTACTTATTAATAATTTTATACTCTTCACCTTAACGTTCTATAAATAAGTACAATTTTAATCCATAATTTATGGAAATTACAATTCCATACCATTTATGTAAATAAAAACTGTGTACCAAAGAATTAGCGGTAAAAATGTGGCAATATCCACTACTCGCTTTCGTAGCTGCGGGTTACTAAATAGTTAACCAAACAATGTCTTGGGTACTTGCATACTCTATTGTAGTGTTACGATGTTAGTCTGTAACGATGTTACGAGCAACATGCATCCATGAAATATGGTTATGACTTGCGATAGACACACTTAAAGTTCGACTACACTCATGCGAAATTCAGCAAACGTCCTATCTATGAACGTCTTCAAATAACCTATTATACAGTTAAAAAAAAAACACTAGTAATGTTTTGGATCGCTTCATACCTTATGATATAGTATTATGATAAATGATAATAAACTAAAATAAAATACAACATAAGTAATTTCCTTTTGGAGAATGGGTCATACTTATAAATAAAATATAGTTAGTACCTATCTCCGCAGCCGGTAAACTGTTTGCCTTCGCTCGAAAACGCCGGAAATAATGCGACAATTTATTCATGATTGTTCTGAAAATTTCATGATAATAATAATTTGAGTCACGTTTTGGTGTTGATTTTGATGATAAAGAAGACTTCTTCATAAAAGCTTCGTTTAGTGTTTCTTCGTAAGAAAAGAAAAAAACAGAAAATTGTGTATTATATTTTTATATTTTATAATATATTATTAATCGAGTCTTTCTTTATTCGAGATTCGTGATCTCCTTGTTTACGCGCAACGTCTTCCTTATTCTGAATTTAATAAAATCATAAAAATATATAACTTAAATAATAAATTACATATTAGCATGATGAGACTTAACTGTAACATACTGTTTCATATTTCTGTAAATGAAGTTTTCTGTTTTATTCTTTCCTCAAAATCGGAAATGCTAATCCATTCTGCAAGACGGAGCGTGTAATTGGGATGTATGAGTCAGTTGTAACAGAAATAAAACCCGTGGGTAGTTTCAGTCTCTACAAATCACGTGCTATTGTTGTGACTAGGCTCATAATTTGTATCAATAAAACTATATCCGAAATGGTATTTCTTCGTATTCTGAACTATTTTCATATCTCCGCCATTTTCATGACTGTTTATCGGATGTTTTCGAATTACTTTGTAACGTCTTACTCACGCTAAGCTGGCGAATTACACTACAGTATATCTAATTCATATATTATGTATTGTGTTAATTATTTGAATCATTTACATAGGACATAATACTTGAGTAGTCTTCATTTATATAATATCTTATCTTATATCTTTAAACGGGCAATTCTTGTATATATAATATAGAATTGGAATCTCGGAATCGGCTCCAACGATTTTCATGAAATTTAGTATATAGGGGGGTTTCGGGGGCGATAAATCGATCTAGCTAGGAACAATTTAAAAAAAAATCATTTTATTCGTGTTTTATCGAATACCGAGCAAAGCTCGGTCAAATAGCTAGTTAATATTAATAATAGTAAATACGCTAAGAAAAAAAATAAGAAACGTAGGGAAATTATTTCCGCGAATTTGTGTACTGGTGGATGTAAAATTCGTAGCGGGTAAAGTAAGGGAATTTAAGAAATACATCACATAATGGTCTGTATCACACTACCAAGTGTTTTAATATGTATTTTACTTGTAGAAACGTATTGCGGAATTCGAAGTTCAAATTACATTATGAAACGTTCGCCAGCGACTATTCAGTTAATAATAATGATAGTCATGAAACCGTTAACTTTAATACGCTATGAAATCATAATTAAATGGTCTACTGATTACTAGTTTAGAGTTTCAGGCTTTTCGAGATATCTCTGAAAAAAAAAAAATAGTGCAAAAATAGAGCAATACAGCGAATGTCTATTTAGGGTAAATTCAGACCACAACGCGATGCGTAGATGCATTTCTAGTATGGATTTGACAGACTTTGATTACGTGAGTCTTTATGCCAATCTATCAATTCAATACAAATTTATAAATGCACTAGAGAACGCCCGCAACTCCGTTGCGCCAAAATTCGTTTATCGCGCGGGAACCGTACATTTTATCAAGATAAATGTATCCTATGTCCTTTCCCGGGACTCAAAATATCTCCATACCAAATTTCAGCAAAATCGGTTCAGCCGTTTGGGCGTGAAGAGGTAACAGACAGATAGACAGACACACTTTCGCATTTATAATATTAGTATGGAAGTATGGATCCACGCGTCGCATTGCGGTCTGAATTGACCCTTATAGTGTTCAAGACGAACTTTTCGTCGCAGTGTCGTGACAATAGAAAATCATTCAAGATGTGATTTGTGTCGTTTGAATTTTGAATTTTGCATCGCTATTATATTACATCGCTGCGACCAGCTTTGTTTCGTAGAGAATTTTCCTTCGATTAACATTTTAATTTCGTAACGCTTTTACGCATCGTCGCGCTTCGTCTCGTTGGGATCCACTGCCACACTCAGAATGAAACATTAATTACTTAATTGAAATTAATTCAATTTTGAGATAAGCCCCATAGATTATCTATCAAACTCTACATTAAATTGAAGGTTAATCATAATAATTAGATGTCTCTGAGTACAGCGGTTAGTCTTCAGTTATGTATTATTAATTTTGCCGTAAATCACTTTTCGGTTGAATATTTCAGGTCTCAGGGTTAAACTTTTGACGTTAACCGAAATATATTTTGATCATAAGTTGACCTTATTCCGTGAGGGCTGCTCAGTAACGAACTTCGATCCGCACCTAACATGTAATTTGATTTCAATCACCCATGTTTTAAGATCAAAGTTAATCCAAGATTACGAAATGGAAATTTTCATACAATTCGTACAAGGTTCAATTGTACAGGTTGCAATGAAACATTTTTTGTGATTTGTATGGGCAAGCACCCCAGCATGAAGTTGACAATACAATAGCAAAAAAAAGTTACTCTTTCAGCATTGCTACAGTGAACTCTATAAGTACACATTTGAAAGTATTATATCACTTAGTTTTGTTACGCCCTGTATAAATAAACAATAGGAAGTGTGTTTGTCACTTTGTCACCACTTCACGTATGCTTAGTGACTTCGCCATAATATCCCACTGACCCCTACAAATAACAAACGCATTTGAACGACCGGACAGCGGTCTATAACGTTTAATTCACGGTCCATAATGCCTCCCCTGGGGCCACTTAACTCGTAAAAAATTGCCATTAATCAAATGAACATCAAAAACATATACGACGTATTATACGTCCAAAAATACATTTTTTGTACAAAAAAGTCACAATTTTATTGTCAAATCAATAAGACGAGTATTTTTTTACATTATACAAATAGTTTTGGTTAATGTCACATGACACCCAAAAATTTAGCGACTCTCCTCGTTATAATAAATAATAATATTAATAATTTAAGGAATTCACGAATAACAATTAACACGTCTTTCATTCTTATTCGTGACCAAAATTTTACAAGTTTTATATGCCAAAACGTGAAGAGGTTACAGACAGGCATACTTTCGTATTTAATTACTCGGAAAAAGGATTCCACCTAAGCATTCCACCTATACTGTACTCTCCGAAACATGGCGGTATCGGTCATTGACTCCCTGTCAAAAACTTGTCATTTTCTATATAAACCGCGATTGACAATGAAGTGTCAGATGTTGTCAATCGCGGCTTTGTATAGAAAATGACAAGTTTTTGACAGGGAGTCAATAACCGCTACCGCCATGTTTCGCCGAGTACAGCATTATTATAAACCCACAAAATTGAATTACCATAATTTACCGCTAGTGTTAAAACGTTTAGCCGTCTCGATACTGTGCGTGTGTTCAGTCGGCATAATTATTATTGATAAACAGCACAAAGGACTATCGCCGGTGCAGCTCGCTTCACTCTGATACCGCCAGTTCCCTGCTCGCTGCTCACAGAAGCAAATTACGTAAAAATAAGAGATTAAGAGCCTGTTTCACCACTTCCTTATAAAGTGCCGGATTGGCTATCCACAACTAAACTTGACAGGATAGAGTATGGAGCATCTGTCAAATAAGTCCGGTACTTATCAGGAAGTTGTGAAACAGGCCCTAAGACCTAAATACAAAAAGTTTATAGACCATAATAATGTTTAAGTTCCTAAGCGAAACCTATCGAAGTAAATAAGCATGCAAATATAATAGGCTAGTCTTTATATTATTATGTAATTATACTTCCAGTCTTTACACTCTTAGAGTTTACAGAGACCAAATATCGTGATTCTCTAGAGCAGAGGTTCCCAAACTTATTTTGTCTACTGCCCACTTTTAGAACAAATTATTTTTAGTGCCCCCAATTTTATTAAAATAAATACAAAATGCTAAATAAGTCGTTTTCAAACCATATTTTTATCATTACCACCAACTTTATTTGCATTCCCGAATGTTCTCCATTTCCAGAATTCCGGGATTTTTGTTTAGCTAAATAAATTATTTTATAATTACAAATCACCCCCCAAGCCTCTACACAACGCCCCCATTTTTTTCCCACATTTCCTCCCCTTCCCTTTAGGCCTTCAGTTTTTATCACCCATACTTTGGAAAAGGCTGCTGTTACATTGCATTTGTGTATTAACCCACAAAAATGCTTGTTAAGTTATGAATGCAGTCTTGTTCTAAATGAACTAAAGAATATGACTGCATTTATATAACTCAATACGTAATATTTTTGTGGGATTCAAATGCTTTCATTTATTAAGTGCTGAAAATATATTTCCAAAGTATTTTAACACTATGTACGGTATCTGGATCGCGAGTAAATTTAACTTTTAAATTCCATAAAGCATCATGAATATGTAAAACACTTATGAAGTAACGACACTCCACTGCTATCAAAGCAATTGCTTCGAAATACTTAAATTACACAAATTGAATGAAAATTGTTATTTTTAGCTTCATTTTTCGGGAGTTTCTCGAATGACATTCAATCAACTATGTAAAAATCTTCTATATAGATATTTTGTGATCTTTTCTCTGTACAAAAGTAAGTTATTTGTATTAAAACAGATATAGCTAATAATAATTATTAATATTTTATATGTAAAAATAAGCACATGGTTTTAATAATTAACTAAATGAATGTCTCGTATATTTAAAGTTAATGAAACTGAGTTAGCAAACGGGCCGGCCATTTTGTGCACGTCAAAATGTATGTTGTGTTTTAGAGCAAAATTTGTAGAGCGTGCCTAATTGTTACAAGGGGTCCGAGGGCGGACTACGTTCAGCTATTTACAGATTAAATATGACATTATATTAATACATTTATTACTGTAATAATACCACTAATAATAAAATATAAAATAATAATACCACTACTACTAAATTATAAAAGAGTTTTTACTGTATTGTTAATTAATAATAATAATATTGTTACGTGCTAGGGTTCGAGGATTCGGAGAGAAAGACCTGGTGACTCTCTTGAAGACTTTATTCACAAACACTAGCTCACACAAATCACTAAGTCCAAACACTAAGCACTAGATCCAAATCACTGAGCACTATCACTGTCCTAGGTCGTAGCCGAGTCGTTAGTTCACTATCACAATCACTCACTATTGATCACTTGTTTTCACTTTTGAAGTCGCCTTGATGATCGCTCGGATCGAACTGCGCCGACTGCCGGCTTGTTTACCTTTTATATGGCCCACTTCGCCTTCTGGAACGTTCTATTCTGGGTTGTTTACGTAAACACGCAATTCACATAAACAATGGTCGGGCTTTTCTAGAAGGTACGCGCAACTGTCGCGCGCAGGTAAACAACTGCCCGTATCCGTAACACAATTCACATAAACAAGGGTCGGGCTTTTCTAGAAGGTACGCGCAACTGTCGCGCGCAGGTAAACAACTGCCCGTATCCGTAACAATATTAATATTAATACAGTAATATTATTATTAATATTATTATTAATACAGTAAAAACCTACGTAAAAACTCTAAGTTATAGGGATTCGCGGATATCCGGACTGTCATCGGAAAATTTACCTATTTTTAATAAACATTGATTTTCTTAGTTAATTTTAACAAAGATATTACATTAAGTATGTACTTTACATGATATGTACCGAGCCCGTTTTTCTTCATACATTCGATGCCTAACGACAACAATTAGTCCGGTTAATCGAGTTACTACTGTAACAATTACCTTGTAATTATTGACTGATCACATTACACATACCTATAGCTTGAAAATAGTTTCTTTGAGAAATAAGAGATCCTTAAAATTAAATATAACACATAACATACGGCTAAAATCGTGTCTTTTAAAGCAACTCTACAATTTTTTGACTAAAATTATAGTCAGTAAAAAAATGATAGTATTTTGAGTTCACTTTACGTAGGTACTATCAGGGAAGTTGATTCCTAAGAAGATGGCGGACCTAAGTCATGTGGTCGGCTTATGTCAATTCAATGTTAGCTGTGATCGGTCGGCTGGGTTTGACGTAACGCGACCAAATTACTTAGGTCCGCCATCTGCATAAGAATCAACTTCTCTGATAGTACTATCAGAGAAGTTGATTCCTAGGCAGATGGGGGGCCTACGTAGTTTGGTTAAGGCGCTATATTGAAAAAACTGTCCTTTTTGACCTAATACTACAGGACCCTCAGAAATGTTACAAATCTGGTAATGAGATATCTTATCTAGGTTAGAGAAGAACTAGAAACACGATTAATGTATTTTGCCTCGATACATTTAATTTTCGAAATGACCTCTTAAAAATATGAAATTTGAAGATTATTTTTAAACGAAAATAGATGTATTGTAGGAAATTAATCTAATTAATAGACACCTTTGCAACTCAAAATCGTATAGAAGCATTTTGCTTAAATGCTCCTAGTTATTTTTTAAATGATTATTATAATTACGTTTTTTCGCATGTTTTCCGAGCGAGCCGATAGCTTCTGGCCGCAACTTATTCGCGACTTTATAGTCATACGAATTAAGTATAAAATTTCCCTTGCGGTAAAATTACTTTCGATATAGCGCCTTAAGTTACGTCAAACCCAGCCGACAGATCACAATCAACACTGAATTGACATGATCCGACCAAACGACGTTGGTCTGTCAACTGCATAGGAATCAATTCCCTCGATGGTACATCTAAGCATTTAGCTAGATGTATATTTAACTATAGAAAATAAGATGTACCTAACTGAAAATGTTATTGTTTAGCCAGAGGTAGTTTTGCAAAACTTTGGAATCCAGTTATTCTTTCAATGAATAAAACCTACTAAAGTTAGGAAAATCAACAACAATAATAACAAGGTATTTTCCTAATTATAATATCGAAGTTATTTTAATGAAAATATATTCAAAATGGAGTATTTTATGTTTTTAAAAGAAACAGTGGGATCGTTACTTTAATATTTTAGGTCAAGCGTGTTTTCTATATGAAATTATTTGAATGGGGTTTTCAGAATCAATTAACTATATGACCACAATATTATGAAGAGCAGCGAGCTCACCAAAATGCTCTTTTGTTGGGGTTTTAACAATACGTTCAGTAGCTTTTGCCTCCGACTCTTTATACCTTGGGAATAGAGTAGATATTTTCCTGAGATATTGTTTATTTTTGAGAGGAAATAGACTATTTGTTGATGCTCAGCTTTACCTGAAATGATTCCTTTCAAGAAAGAGTTCAAAAGTTTTTGCTCAGAGGAGTTAGACAGCTTAAAAATATCTATCCATCCCCAAATGTTACTTTTGTACATATTCTAAAGCAGTTAGAGCCAGACAAGTTAGTCGTATTATTGTGGCTTAATTACCGCCTATACCTATTTTATGATTACTTTAAACAATTTTATTTTACACTTAATAAAACACTATAGAATATGTTGCAAAAAACGTCCCGTCCACTTTTTCGGAAAGAAACAGAATTAAAATTTCTCCATTACAAACATCAAAATCAATTTAGCGGATTGTGTATTTATAAATTAAAGATTTAATTAAAGAGTATGGGAATTCCCCGGCACCACACTACTTTCCTCGAAACTGTAGCTGTACATACGTTTCATTGTTTTCCGAAAAAGCTTATCGATTAAACTAGATACTATCAGACTTCAAGGTAAGACGTGGCGTGCATGACGCCATTACTGTTATGATCGCCTATGTACCACTGTATTTCGCACTGTAATCCTGAAAATACTGACGATAAACTTGGCTACGACTTAATTATATACGCGATGTTATTCCAATAAAATAATCTTTTAGGAAAGGATAGGCGTATAAAGAACGATATGGAAGAATCAATGACCATTCCATAACATACTTAGGAATAAGTTTAAGAACAAAGTCATACGAAAAAATAATGTTATAAAATTACATATTATGTCACCTGCGGCATCTCTATCGGGCCAGTAAATGAACCGCTACAAGGCTACGAGGGAACAAACATATTACATACATAAATAGTTATTAAATATACTGCCAAAATCATTAACCTTTCTTTTAAGTTTGCCGTAGTCGGATGAAACGAGAAATAAACTATTTTCTATAGAAAATAGTTCAGACACTCCTGCAGTCATTGAAAGTTATCATAATATATTGTATGAAAAGAAAATATTCTGCGGCGCGTAACTATAACCTTTTGAACGATAGCTTGCTCAGATAGACTGTATTTCATTGAAAGGCACTGTGTATTCAATACGATTTAAAAATAGCATAATATGTAGTATTGAAAATTGTTTCTAAAAGTATTCCGCTAAAGAACACTGGTGTATATTTCGTTGGCTATTCTCTTAGTATCGGCACAATTCTTTTAGATTTAGATTGTCCCAATTGACCGAACTCCCGCCTGCGTGATGTGTTGACGCGTGAAACCATCCGAGATTCGATTAACAAGAATCGGGTTTCAAACGTTCGTCAACACCAACAATGAGAGCGAGGCGTAAGGAACAGAAATTTTAAATACAAAGGAAAATGTTCTGTAACAATACCTCGGAGGCTGTGGGAAAAGTTTGCGAGCGCTTTGTAATCGCTCCAATTTACTTAATCCGTATTATTTGTGTTTAAATGAAATGGTTTTGAAATAGACTGACAATACTAAATAGCCGAATATGTTTACGTCCAAGAATAGATGTTACTACGCGAGATTAATAAGCTTAATAAAACATCAGTTTCTTGCTCCGAGTTTAAATTAATTTTCGTGTTTCTTAAGATTTCCAATGGATTAAAATGGCAAAATTGTAACGTAAAGCTTTCTAGACACTATGGGAATTTAAAAAAATCTCTTTTAAATTTCAAATTTAGCTTATTTCTGTTTTGTTTATTACATCAAAGCTAATGAAACTAGTAGCATAGTTAGTGTTACTTTACCAGAATTTTTGAGGCCTTATAAATTTTAACCCTGCACTGATAAGGTTGTCATGGCAACTATGTACCTGGTTCATGTATGACACGGCCATGGGTGGTTCCGTCGAGCGTCCTTCTACATAATGTAAATTTCGCAACGTACAGTGCAGGCGCTATCTATGCATCGACAAGAAACCTTGCGTGCTCGTTTCACTACACGTACAGTAATTAAAACTTTAACAGCGGCACTCTAGGGGTTTTCATACGTTTTACAAGTGTATTTTTAAGCTATTGCATGGGTTTTATCGCGGGTTTGAAGCGCGGCGACTGAATGTAGAAATCCCGTAACGAAAATAAATCTGACATCCCACACTCCAACAGGCATAGCAGTGCGGCATTGCCGTGCATCGTCTTAGTTCGGCAGATTTGGGCGCGGTGTTTGTGTGCGTGCGACTAGACGTATGAGAATTATAATTGCATAAGTCGACAAAAAATTATATGCAATATCATTACCGAGGCAGTCTCCGAATGAAACACGTATTTTTAGGGTTCCGTAGCCAAAATGGCAAAAAACGGAACCCTTATAGATTCGTCATGTCTGTCTGTCTGTCTGTCTGTCCGTCCGTCCGTCCGTCCGTCCGTCCGTCCGTCTGTCTGTCACAGCCACTTTTCTCCGAAACTATAAGAGCTATACTATTGAAACTTGGTAAATAGATGTAGTATGTGAACCGCATTAAGATTTTGATACAAAAATGGAAAAATTATTAAAAATTTTAGGGGTCCCCATAGGTACAACTGAAACAAAAAAAAATTTTTTTTCGTCTTACCTATGCGTGTGGGGTATCTATGGATAGACTCTTCCAAAGTGGTAAAATATGTGTCCCCCCCCCTCTAACTTCTAAAGTAGGGGCATGATAATTCTAAAAAAAATATATGATGTACATTACTATAAAAACTACCAACGAAAATTAGTTTGAACGAGATCTAACAAGTAGTTTTTTTATAAGTACGTCATAAATGGTAAACCTTAATATAACTTTCATTAAATCAACTAATATATAAAAATAAATCAAAAACTTTTTAATTTTACAGAAATAAACCTTATTGCTGATGCGGAACCCTTCATGGGCGAGTCCAACTCGCACTTGGCCGGTTTTTTTTTAAATCTTTCTCTATTTATACTATTAACGAAAACCTAACTATTTTTAAATTGGCTCGCCACATGTTTCAAGCGCTGTATCTCCAGGATTGGCAGCGGTATCCAATCGCGACCCTTTGACATTTTTTTTTTAATGAAAAAAGGAGGCAAACCAGCAAACGGGTCACCTGATGGAAAGCAACTTCCGTCGCCCATGGACACTCGCAGCATCAGAAGAGCTGCAGGTACGTTGCCGGCCTTTTAAGAGGGAATAGGGGAGGGTAGGGATGGGAAGGGAAGGGAATAGGGGAGGGTAGGGAAGGGAATAGGGTAGAGGATTGGACTCGCTACTCGCTCACTCGGCGAAACACAGCGCAAGCGCCGTTTATCATTATCTCAGGAAGCACGAGGGACATGCTAAAGATGGGATCTGCAAATAAATTAATCAGAAGAAAATGAAAGCACTGTATGTTCTACTAGTATAAGGTTAGGTTATGTTGCATTTTATAAATTAATCTGCAAACGATCGTAGAGGAAATAAATGAAAATAATTAAAATGAGACTCGATTTACAATATTATATTCAATTAGAATTAACTTGCTCATTTTCTCTAGGGTGCATTTATATAAGCTTTCTGCTCTGAATACTAACAGTCAGACACCACTGGCATTTGAGCCGGAATTAATGAAAATCCAGGAATGAACTTTATTATAGAAGTCACTCACTATAATGAACTTGAATAATTACGCTTAACTCGGGCTAAGTTAATCATTTGCCTCAGGGGAATCAAATTTATGAATGATCAATATGGAACGGTGTAATGTTTAGAACGAGAAGTTTTCCACGGTAGTTTATCTTTTCACTGTTAATTGATATAATGGGTTTGGCGATAGCTAATCAAAAGCGTTCTGAATACTGTTTTGTGGCGAACCCTTTGTACGATACTTCGACTCGCACTTAGCCGGTTTTTTATTACCTTTTTTATGTCTTGTGAGATAATATACGTGGATGTTTTTTGTAACTGTAGGCAGACAATAGCCAATAGCCATAGCTATTCGCACACATCGTACATATTTAAATAGAAACTATTCATTATATATTTATTACCATTAAAACAGTTTTGTATCAGTTAGAAAACTTTCAGTCCCTAAAAAGGTTATCCGAAACCCTCCAGAGACGGCCATCCTTACCTACGGCCAAATTCTTAATGGAAAAGTGCTTCAAGTTATTTGGCTATAATATAAAAGTAGTAAATATATTATATTATCTATCATAAGTTTTAGCTTTAAATCCTTTCTATCGTGTCGGTATATCTGTTATTTCTCCAATCCCGCCAAGCCGCTAAACCGATTTGACGCAATACCACACAATATTATATAATACTAGCTGTCCCGGCAAACGTTGCTTTGCCATAATATATTTGCCATATTATTTTATTGAAGTGACTAATAAGTATGTCACCATGGCAACGTCGATCGTTATCCCGTCGCACGAACAATGGTCGCCGTCAGTCTCAGCCCTCATGTTGTAATAATTTACTATTATTTATTCAACAAATGCACTTATCTATTTTATTATATAAAAGGCTTTGTCCTGAATGACATGAAAATGGAATCACGCTACGGCCGAAACCAGTAATTGTAGATACTTGAAATTTGGAGGGAGTATTCTTCGTATGACGTAGGCGTGCGATAAGAAGGGATTTTTAGAAATTCCTCCCCTAAGGGTGTAAAAAGGGGGGATGAAGTTAGTATGGGACAACTCGATTCCTTAGTCCAATCTGCTCGAAAATTCGCATCATTATTATTTGATGTATTTTATGGAAGATGTAATTCATAGTTTGTTGAAATTTATTCATAAAAATCGTTAAAAAGCGCGATGATCGCGATGATGATGAAGTAGTTCTTAAGATAAGAACTACTGGAGCAATTTCTATGTTATTTGGCAAACATGAAGAGTAGACCACGTGAAGGGACATACCTAGGCTTTTTTTTGCGGAAAAATGTACGGTTGTGTGAAATTCCTTAATTACGCAAGCGAAGCCGCGCGGAACATCTTTATATAATAAAATCGTAGGAAAGTCAATTCTGTACATTGAATATTTTTGTACAATAAATAATACTTGGTATGTGATCTACTATGCTAACGCGGACGAAGTCGCGGGCAACAGCTAGTCAATATATAAAGTACCGAGTAGCCGATTCTCAGACCTACTGAATATGCATATAAAATTTGGTAAAAATCAGTAAAGCCGTTTCGGAGGAGTTCGTGGACTAACATTGTGACACGAGAATTTTATATACAAGAAGATATCAGTAGTACCAAGCAATACGCACGTAATACGTACTACTTTGAGTTCCTGAAAAAGGTATAGAGTAGCTTTTATCTATATATTTTTACCTCTACCGCTACTATAATATGTTATATCCATACTAATATTATAAATGCGAAAGTATGTCTGTCCGTCTGTGTGTCTGTCTATCTGTCCGTCTGTCTATCTGTCTGTCTATTACCTCTTCACGCTCAAACCGGTGAACCGATTTTGCTGAAATTTGGCATGGAGATACTTTGAGTCCCGAGAAAGGACATAGGATAGTTTTTACCCTGGAAAAATGTACGATTCCCGCGCGATAAACGAATTTTGGTGCAACGGTTGCGGGCGTCATCTAGTATTATGATAAAGTCGAAGTTAAATATTTTAAAAGAGGTATGTAACGTTTTTTGAATGATGATTCTGCTACGAAGTAATAATACCGTCGATTTGGGATCAGTCCGGATACAAAATTCTTCAATATGTTCTTTTGGTTTATTCAAAACAAGATGACACCCGCAACTCCACTAACTAACTCCGCTGGCTCAGCGATCCAAAGTGGATCTTGGCCTCCGAAATGAGCTTCCGCCATTGAGCCCTGTTCTGCGCTACCTCCTGCCAGTTTCTGACTTGAAGGTCATGCAGTTCAGCCTCAACGGCATCTCTCCAGCGATACCTGGGGCGTCCAATAGGACGACTTCCTGTCGGACGGCCCTCGTACGCTCTTTTTACCCCGCGATCCTCTCCCATTCTTTCCATGTGTCTCAGCCAACGGAGTCGGTGAGCCTTTGTTTCTCCGATTATATTGGGTTGAGCCACCAGTTCTTCAATTTCGGCATTCTTCCGGATTTGCCTACAGCCGTCATTTGTTTTGGCTGGGCCCAGGATTTTTCTGAGAACTTTCCTTTCAGCGACTAGAAGCACACCCGCAACTCCGTTGCAACAAAATTCGGTAATTGCACGAAAACCGTACATTATTTCGGAATAAAAAGTATTCTATGTCCTTCCCCAGGACTTAAAGTATCGCCATACATTTCAGTAAAATCGGTTCAGCGGTTTGGGCGTGAAGCGATAACAGACAGACAGATGCAATTTTGCATTTATTATATTACTAGATGATGCCCGCAACTCCGTTGCGCCAAAATTCGTTTATCGCGCGAGAACCGTACATTTTTCTGGGATAAAAACTATCCTATGTCCTTTCTCAGATCTCAAAGTATCTCCATGCCAAATTTCAGCAGAATCGGTTCAGCGGTTCGAACGTGAAGAGGTAACAGATAGACAGACAGACAGACAGACAGATAGACGGACGGATAGACAGACACACTTTCGCATTTGTAATATTAGTATGGATTACCAATATGGATGAAGTAATGATTAAATAATAAACAACATTGCGTAAGGTCTGTTATTATTAATAATAATAAGCTCTGATAATGTAAGCACTATCATAACATTCATTAACATGAAGCTCAAAAGTCATGTCTGGGTCTTATCGCGTTAATTAATAATATAACTTTATTGAAAACATTGATGTTAAGTAGGCTACATAGGCTCGTGGGTGTATTATTAAAATAATGTTTGTGTAACATTTATTTATGTTTGTGGTATAAAGAGCAAATGTTTGTTTACGTGTAATAGACATGTTGGTCGCATTACTGGGCTGATTTGGTTGAGTTGACGACGTCGAAGAACAGGCTACATACGAGAACATTTAGTTTTTATGTTTGTCTATGTTATGGCGTCATTAAGTAACTTCTTCAGCGCTTCAACTTTTACAGCAAACTCTAAGGGTCGTACACACTCCACTCTTAGAGTATTCTCTCACTTATTTATGTGACACGTTATAGAGGCTTAGAATACAAGGTAATAGGAAATCTGATGGACTAAAATGGCGATACAATAGACTTTCAAACAGTGTAAGCGCCTGAGGCTGACGTAGTAGCCAGATGCTCCTAAGCGTGTACACTGAGAGTAAATAAGTACCGTACTATATTCTATTGTACGGATGGTGGGCAGGACAAATTGGGTCTCCACCCCATTTCGACAGCTGGTACAGTCTCTCAGTGAATCACCTGTCATGGCCATGCCATCAGATGCCATGATCAAGGTGCATAGCTTTTCGAAGCTATACCAGGTTTTTATACCTTCCAGGGAGGACTGGGAAAGGAAAATCCCAATCGATGTCCGCCCTAGCGACATAGTTTGGTTCACGGATGGATCAAGGAAAGACAACCGTGCGGGAGCGGGATTCTACGGAGGCAGGCCACCGAGGGGCAAATACGCCTGTTTGGGGGAGTTTGCGACCGTGTTTCAGGCTGAAGTCT
This sequence comes from Lysandra bellargus, assembly GCA_905333045.1. NCBI lineage: Eukaryota > Metazoa > Arthropoda > Insecta > Lepidoptera > Lycaenidae > Lysandra > Lysandra bellargus. Next base: position 2,378,630 of record HG995344.1, read on the forward strand.
TCGCTATCCTCGGTTGTTCACTAGAAAGCCTGGAGATGGCCCTAGTTAATAAAAACGTGTTTATCTTTTCCGATAGTCAAGCTGCACTTAAAGCACTGACTGCCGCAGAAGTCTCGTCCAAATTAGTTCTGGAATGCATTGAGACGTTAAACATGCTGGGAAGAAACAACAACACCCGCCTAGTATGGGTCCCGGGCTACAGCAACGTCCCCGGCAATGAAACCGCTGACGAACTAGCTAGGCTTAAGGCCGAGAGTCTCATATATGGCCCAGAACCAGTCTGTGGTATAACTCCTAGTACCACAAAATAAGTGCTCAAGGAATGGGGTCACAGACTATGCAGGAAGCAATGGGCTGAGACCCCTGGCCTTGAACACTCCAAGGCACTAATTCCTGGCTTCAACAAGAAACTATCAGAATTAGTGCTCACCTTGGGTAGGAACCAATTAAGAATCCTTACCAGAAGCCTATCTGGGCACTGCAAGCTCAACAAACACCTAAACAGAATGGGTATTTGTAGCATAACGACTTGCAGATTCTGTGAGGAGGAGGATGAAACACCTATTCACCTTCTCCTCGACTGTCCTGCTCTACTACAGAGCAGGAACAGGCACCTTGGTCACCACGAATACTCATCCACAGAGGAAATTCGTGGCACCAACCCCAACCATATCGTTCAATTTATGAGCAGTATTGGGTTGGGGCTGATTCTCTAGTGCGAAGGAGTCACAATAGATCCTCATGGGTCGCAGTGACGTCAGGGCTATAACGACCTGCCTTCTCTAAAAAAAAAAAAAAATTCTATTGTGTAATCATATTTTCATAAAGAGGTAAATCTTATGTTTCTTTGGAACTTTTGTTTAAATCTTAAGTTATCTAAGAAAATTTAATTAAAATCCGCTAAGCTCAGAGTTATTACACGATATTTTTATGCAGCAAATCACACGCGTTCTGCTTTGTACGTTCTTTTGTTCCCAAGGCAAAAATCAAGAAAATATTACATTGTTAAACTGTGCTGTAAGCATTATATTTAAATGTACCTTAAAATAAACCCGGCCCTTTGAATGCTTCTTTAATCAACGCCGCGTCTTCATAATTAATGTACGATTAAGTAAAGAATTCTTTACAAGATCCTCCGAGATTTAATTAGTTACTCCCTTGTTAACGGACAATTATATTCTCTACCTTCGGGCTATTAGTCTTTTTCAAACCAAATAATGTATAATATTATCTTTTTAAACACAGTCTTTTTTTCAAACCAAACAAGGACTATATCTTTTTAAGCCAAAGTATTTCTCAAAACCAAAGTATTTCTATTTCGAGCAGAAGTTTCTAATTTGATTAAGATAACCTTTCGTAGATTAGGAAAAACATTAGAGCAATTTCTTTGCGATGACTGAGCGTTTTAGTGCATTTGAATACTGCCGGTCATCCTACTATATTTTATGTATGTGACCTTTGAAGGTATACTCAGAAATGTTGAGTGGTTTATTGGGGTGATTAACATGATTTGAAGTAGTATAAACTTTCCGTAGTTTAAGTTTAAGTACCGCGCACTGTAAAACTCTGGAACGAACTGTCACCAGCAGTATTTCCGGACCTATATACGACCTACAAACCTTCAAACCCCTCTTAAAAGGCCGGCAACGCACCTGCAGCTCTTCTGATGTTGCGAGTGTCCATGGGCGACGGCAGTTGCTTTCCATCAAGTGACCCGTTTGCTCGTTTGCCCCCTTATTTCATTATTAAAAAAGTGGAAATCAACAAAATACTATAATTAAAAATTTTATAACCACGCAAAACTTCAATATTTAGACTAGCGTGATTCAGACAATAAACTGTATTTAATATTATTGGAACAGGTGTCACGCTGAAATTGTAAAAATATCGCATTTCAAGGTCATTTCTAGACAATTATTCAAGACGTTCACTGAAGTGATCGGAATTTTGAAGCGAGACACCGATACAGGTGGTATTTTCGTACAAGTGGGTCACCGGTGTTTGGATATTGTTACACAAATATGTAAAGGTTAAACAAGCTAGTGTAACTCGTGTGTTAGCGAGCTGACTTTAAGCGGTATAATGATCTTAGCATGTTAGTCTAGGACTAATAAAACTCATGATAAAAAATGAAAAATTAAAATTGTTACGTGAAGCCGATTTATTAAGATTAAGACACGCGCTTTCGCACACAGTCATATGCATATAACTATGCTACTTCTCGTTTACGTGATTGGTCGGCTGGATGTGCATTAGCATTTGACTCACACAATATACGAAAAATTAATGACCTCAAATTGTTGTTTGATTTTAATATCAACAAATTGATTTTCCTCTCGAGTAGATTTAGCTGGATTCAATTAAATAAGTTTATATCTTCACCTCTCGATCTCTTAATTAGGTAACAAGGATCCTACTAGTTGATTCTTTGCAAATAATGTGGAACCAAAACGTAATTCAATATCAAATCACTGAGACAAGGCAGTAAAATCGATTGCAAATGCAAGAAGTTTTTGCCTTGCACACCACAAAACGTAAAAAGTGCAGCATTTTAAAAAGGTAGAGGTCGTATTGCTTTGAGTACACCTAATGCCTATCTCCCCACTTTGAGGCCACTCGGGCCGAGAGCGCATCTTATTGAGGAGATTGCGCCTGCAATACGACCATATAAAGTTGGAATTCCTCAAGAATCTTGTTTAATAAATCTGACTGTCGTCTTAAAAATACACACTGAAAAGAGATATTAAATATCCTTCTCGGTTTCAATAAGATGAAAATGTTGTTTTATGGTCTTTGTCTATTTTCTCAAGTCATTAACGGTTGAATTCGTTTGCTCAAGTTTGTTATAATTCCAAGTATTTGGAACTTTACCATCCTATTATTTAGCTGCATCAGAAAAAATAATGTTACGGTCGATGAGATACTATAATTTTTAAAGAAGGTAAAATAAATTTTGACATTGAAATACGGTAAAAACTAGAGTTCGAGGCACATACAATACCCGGCAATAAATATTGCACATCGACCTTTGGAAAGAGACATTCGGCTAATTTCGGTTTCATAGAGCGTTATCTTTGTAGCACACACCTATTTGACATTATGTCAGTCGTTGTTCAAATTCAATAGAGTGCAGTCGCGTCCAGTTCAAAATATATATATAGAGTTGTTAACACCCCTAAATTTGCTACAGCTGTAATTTTCCAAAAGAATTTTAAATACGTAAACATAATTTGAACACCCTTTTTTATTTTATTTTACCCGAATATAAAGCCATAACTTATAGAAAATTTGGTGTATTTTATACGAAGAATAATAAAATTGTCAAAAGAAGCAAACCTTAATTGTTTTAACAGCTCCTAATATATATCGGACTTTTTGTATTTCGTGCGTAAGAGATAACGCTCCACAAAACCGAAATTAGCCGACTGTCACTTTCCAAAGGTCGATGTGCAATATTTATTGCCGGGTACTATACTACTTTTAAAAGGGCGTTTTTAATTTATAAAAATTAAGCTAAAAAGTTAGTAAAAGGAAAATATATTTCTCAACGTTAGTTAACGTAACGTTATTTAAAAAGTTAAGAATTTCCCAATTCCGCCCCTCTTCTTACATAATATATATCATGTTTGACATGGCTTAGTAGACTCGTTTCCTTATAAAAATATCTTTAAAACAACTCAACACACAAAAGAGCCATTTTCCTTAACATTGTCTTCGATATTCGTTTCTAAGGCATGTTATAGAAATTCGTTTAAGCTCGATAATAATTTGCTATCCATTTTAATACATTATAATTAAGTATTGATTTTCATGATAATGGATAGTCGAGTTTGTTATTTCATAACGTTGCCTCAAAATTAATAGTTTCTTATCTGCCAAATGTATCGTATTCTATATTATTATACTTATTATCATTATATGCAATAATATTATAATGGATACGACAAATTATACTTCCAAAGTTCGTAAAAATTTTAAGGTGACATTCTAGAAATCCGTCAAAATATTAACACATTTCTCGGAATGCAAAAATGATTCAGATTCCTATACAACGTCTTGTTTATCGTGAGATTCATCGTCTCCTGACGTACGCCATCTATTTTCGGCGTGCAGTGCTCCTTTCACGAATTGGCCTTTTCGTTGGTCTTATTGGAATTCCGATCGCATTTATCTCCACATGCCTGAACTCTGTAATGGCTGAAACGTCGCTTGAAATGTCCTACAGTATTAGCACTCAGAGATTTAATGATTGCAGTAAGCTGTTGCCACAGTATTCTATCTATATTATACTACATATACCTGCGCAACTTTGTAAACGTGTATATTAGGTAGTTTTTATGCAAAAACCGCTAAATGGAGTTCAAGTGGATTTGACATGGAAGTTGTTTAAGCTCTCGATTAAGACTATTTAAGCCAGCCCGGCTTACTCTATACTCTACGTACTTAGAGCGAAAATTATACAAATTGTATTCCATTTTATTTGGGTAAATTACGATTAAATTATTAGTCACAATAACGTAGGAAGTTTATGACGTGTCGATGAAGGTGTCCTGTGACGCACAAATTAAAAATATGACGAAATATTTTATTAATCTTAATTACAAGCCTTTGCAGTAAATCAAAGATGATAAACTAGCTCTATGACTAATGAGTCATACATCTAGGGGGCGTAGTACGAAAATTCGTGTCAAACTCAATATTAATCGAATAAATTGCCAAGACAGATGATGCGTTATTTTGGCCAAAACGCGAGCGCAGACGCATACCTACATACATACCACGCCGCCCACGCGAAGCTCCGGACTAAAACAAAGCAAGAACTCCTCGCGGCGTCAGTTCACTCGCGAACTTTCTGTAAGAAACATCTGCGATTCACACAAAAATCACACACAGTGCAGTTTATTTGTGACCCCATACTCGTTACCAGGTAAATAGTTTTAATATGACTTTAATAAGTTTTCGTGCTGTCCATTAATATCTATTTGTGATTTAAAATCTTTTTAGATTACATTAAAAACAAAAACGTGCTTTGGAAAATTCGTTGTTCACGTTTGATTTGAATGTAATTGAAATTATTAATATACTATTTTATGCCATACAGTTTTATCGTAACTATTTTTTTTTTGTTCTCGGTTACCTGTGCTTAACAAAGGTGCCTTAGATATTATTTCACCGTTTTTATATAACTGAAAGCTAGTGACATTTTCAATCAACTATTGACAATAATTGCTGCAAAATCACTTCAAAACTTAAATTTAATTAAAATTCTGTAGCGAAAAAGCGACTATAATATAATGTAACCTCAGAATAGAGCGAACTGTTAAACTTTTAATACAGCTGGCGGAGCGCCAATAATAATGACTTTCATTAAAGAGTCTATTCGCATCGCTTTTCTTTGTTTATTTTAGAAATTCAATATTACCATTTACCCGAAAACTTTTAAAACTAAGGAGCACCTTGGATTGTTTTAGATAATTAATTAAACACGACAATGTCCGAGAGCAACGTCCTGGAACCCGGCCAGCAGCTTGTCAAAAAGACGATGGACAACCTCGTCCAACAGAAGACCAACGAGAGAGTCACCATCGAGGCCCGGCAGGAGTTTAGCGAGTCCTACGAGGAGTCCTACGAGGAGGAATTCGAGGAGGAGACGTACATCGACGAGCACGGCAACAAGACCACCAAGACCAAGGAGTCCAGCAGCGAGAGCAGCGAGCACACCAAGAGCGCCGACGTCAAGGTCAAAGCCACCGGCCTCAACGCCGAGCAGATGAAGGCGCTCACGGACTGCGCCAACCAGGCCGGCCAGCTCGCGCTCGACTCCCAGCCCGCGCTCGACTCCAAGCCCGCGATCGACTCCAAGCCCGCCAACTAAATATTGTAATTATACATTTTCATACTCCGCTACCGACAGTAATACGACATTCTGTGTCGACACACCTGATACACGGGTTGTTCGAGAACATCATACGATACATTCGCAACACAATTCATCACTATTATTTTTAATACTATCAGCTGAAATTCAATTTATTCACCGTGCGAATTCGTTGTTCCAGGTCATGTGAAACGAATGAGAGTGTCAAAAGGGTGATAAGACTGTGTCCAGTGTTCCTCTGTTTAAATCTATATTTTATAATTATTGTAAAGCTACGCAGGAAACGTACGAGTATGATGTGCATCTTATAGTGTCGTACCCGGAAAGTGATAAGCCCTAGTCGAATTAAAAATGGAGGAGGAGGAGGACGAGCGGAAGCCGCGGCGCCCGAACCTGGCCGCCTTCAGCAACCTCAACGCCAAGGCCGTCCACTCCTCGCTGGAGGAGAGCTGCGTGCGGACGCAGGCCTCCTCGGAGTCCGCCGACGCCAACACGTGCTCGAGCGTGTCGGCCGCACAATACAGCGACCGCAGCTTCGTGTCCAAGGCGAGCACGTTCTCCCGCAGCGGCACTTCCAGCTCCAGCCAGGAGGAGGGCGAGGTGGCGCAGACGACGGTGTCCACTAACCGGTACCTGTCCGCCACGCGCGTGGAGTCGGCGCGCTCCATGGAGTGTCTCCGGCCGAAGGACACGTCACCCGCGCGGCCGGCCAGCTCGTGCACGTCGGTGCGCGTCCACCGCAGCTCGTTCCTAACCGCCAGCGAGCGGGACGTGCGCGAGTCGCGCGGGCCGCCGGCGCGCCGCGCGCTGTCGGGCGAGGACATGGGCAACGCGGAGAAGCGGCGCGGCCTGTTCGCCGGCTCGGAGCGCCGCGCGCTGCAGCAGCTCAGCCTGCCTCCGCCCGAGCGGCGCCTCACCATCCTCAGCCCGCACAGCCCGCTCGCCACCGCCGAGCTGCAGTGGCCGTCCCCGCCCGGCATCCGGGGCCGCCGGAAGAAGGGGATGGTCCTCCCGAAGCTCATCCTCCCGCGGAGCGACTCAGACGGTTCGGAAGTATTTTTCGAAAGGTGCATTTTTTAAATTATATTATATCGTTAAGATTGTAATTAAGTTTTATTTTTCGTTTAAAGTTTATACTACACGAGCTCGCTTTTAATTTTAACAATGTTTACCTTCCGCCTGAAAATTTACGAACCCGCATGAAGCCGCGGCCGACGCGAGCGACGCACGAGCTACACCCGAGCGAAGATAAACAAGAGACGTCGTCGCTGCTGTAAAAATGCTCTATTTTTTTAAACAAACTTTTCGTTTGCGAGAACAAAGCAGATGTATCACATAAAATTTAATACATTCTCGCAACTTTGAAATACTTCTTGGGCATATCAACATAATATTTACGAGGTTCTGCACCATCATCAGCCCCGTGCCAAAACTTCATCACCATTAAACACACAAAGTGATTTAAACATGGCAATTACGAGCATAACGCCACCGAGTATGGTTGTCCTACATTCCAAATGCGGCATCCATTTCAAGACACAATTTCGCTAACGGGTGCCTATCAGTGTGTTCACTTAACGCGAGAAGAGCTGTCATTTGAAGAAAACTCGCACGTATGAAATGAATTCTAGGAGCAACGTGTCTGCCATCAGGGAACTGTTTGCTTTATGCTCGTACGAAAAACTAGCCGTAATGAAATAAACATAATTCTCGGGAGAAGGCGAAAAGCTCTTTGTACAGTCCTGAGATGATAGACAGACCAAAGCGTATTACCTTTATTATAATAATATGCAATATGCATCTACATTTTGCATATTTTATTAATAATATTATATAGCTAATATTGCACTTTATACACACAAAGGAGGTCATATTTTTATTGATTAAATACCTGGTTTTATAATTTCATAATTTGTAATTTGTAAACAAACTAATTATTATCCTAGAAAGAGAAGAAGTACTATTAGAGAAAATCGTAAACCTACGTAATTTGATTAGGTTATTTCAAGACCTCACCTTATCATACTGTCATAGAATGAATTTCCTCAAGAGCTTCTTTAAGAGTACCTTTAATCTCCTTGAAAAATCAATGCCTATTTCTGTAATATTCATCCTAGAATTTATAAACCTCAATACGCTAACTTCAAACCTATTTCTGAGCTCGACTTCGGCAGAAAAACCTTTGGGAGCTGAAATTGCTATGAGGGTCTATTTCGCGGATGAGCGATAAATTTTCATAAGTAGGACATTACTATATTATCAATTATGTATTAACATATAACTATCTTATCTACATGTCGAGCTTACAACATATTGATAAGATATTTAAATCATAGTAAACATCCCGCTAGCTTCCGACAGTTTTCTAAAAGTTTTTCGTGTAGGATTTTATTTGGAAAATAAATTCTGGAAGCTGAGATAAATTACAGATTAGAGAAGTCTGTAATTTAGGATAATTCAAACTTAAAGGCTTTTGAAGAGAATTCGAAATTTAGGTTTAAATTATGATAGTTATTATTAATGATACATTATATAAATACATTGGGTACAGGTATATGAACCAAGATGGTCGGTCTGGTATATAGAATGAAAAAAATAATCCAAATTTACTTTTATCTAAAATTAGCAGGTCGATGTCTGTCAGTGCGAATATCGACGTAAAGAACATTAAAATAACATTCGTATCATCGCGCCTCGTACAGTGGCGGTTGCGACGCTCGCCGCGTCCTTGATAAGGTGAATAGGAGAAAATTATACATTTTATTTTATTAATGACCGAATCATTAATTAACCCCCCCTTCCCCCTCGGTACGCCCATGAGAACAGATGAAACTTTATTTCTTTAATTTGGTTATAAATTTAATGGTTAATACAATAATTATTATTGCTACCTACTATGGTTTAAAATGTTGCAATGGTTGACAAATTAATAAATTAGATAAGGATAGCGAAAATATTGATTTAATGCCAAAATTGCGCTATGATTCACTGCTGATTCACCATCGTAACTTGGCTACTGTAGCCATTTTTTTTCACAAACTGCGCCAAAGTAATCAATATCAGTCGTATGTATTGTTCGCAGTGGTCACTCATTCGGAACGTTGATTGTTAACTAAATAGTCATTAATCAGTCTAGTACAGATTTCTCAGTTTCAACTATGTCATTGAACTAATTGTACTATTTGTATTTCGAATTTTCCTGCACGCATTTGGAGACTGATCCACAAAGCGTAATTCGAAATGGATTCGAATTTTCAGTGCGCGACAGCCAATGAATTCGCTTCTAAGAGTTCACTAGCCAATAACAGCGTGGTAAGTTTCCGAATCATTGTGAATTTTGAATGACTGCTTGAATTCTATATTTCAAAAGAAACTGAGGAATTCCGAGCTCTATTATGAGGCTTCTCATGAAATGTGCTGAGTCCCGGGAGGCAGAAATACAGTTAACACACAATCTTCGCTTTCAGACTAAAACGTTACACAGATTTTGCTTAGTCACAAGTCAGGTTGCAGAAAAAAAGCAAAATAATGGTATCGAGGCGTGTATTCTTAAAAATACTATGAAAGATTTTAGTAAGTATAATAATATTGTCGATAAAGATTTGAATTTGTATTCCTAACAGATAATTTTTGGAAATTCAAGTAAAATGTTTTTTTTTGTCTTAATAACTATCTACTCAGAAAATGAAAATACTCTTAATTATGTCAACACTTTAGGTGCATGCCTACTTAAACACACATGACACTATGTGCACATACACATACACACACACCTGGGTACTCCTTGAGCAGGCTGGTTACAACATGCAACGAAACAAATACTTGGAACCTTAATTAAGAGGGTGAAATATGGTAAGGTTGATATTTCAGTTCACTTGTTGTTAAGGTACTGCCGTCATACATTGTATGATTAGAAGTTAGTTCGCCACTAGTTCACTAATTTGAATAGTTGTAGGTTGCGAGACCTGGATTCATAACAACGTACAGAAACTTCAGTGTAAAGACTTCTTGACTGTATTTCAACAGTATGTGCTAACGAAATATCACATGAAAAAGTTATAAAGCAGTTTTGTATCAAATAAGTATTGTTACCAAATATTTCCACCATTTATGAAAATATTTAAGTGCATATTTTTATGTTTTTTTTTTAATGATTTTTGTCATGATGTTGTGTCATCTCTGTAGTACAAAGTTATTATTACAGGTTTTCAGGTTCAATTCTCAGAATGAATTGTGAATTTTTTGTCAGAAAATATATGAAGCTTATATGAGAATCTTCATCAAATTCAATTAAAATATTCAATAAATGTATCTGAATGCAGCTGTTAGACATTATGAATCAATTATTAAATAGGAAAATAATTTATCTATGTTTTAAGCACACCTGAACACTATACATTATGCTGTGCATAATTTCCACGATACATCTTGAACTTCAAATTGTTACATTCAACCCCTAAAATCAAATGTCGTGTCATATTAGGCAAACTTATAATTAATGTAAAAACTTTTAGCTCTTGTATTTAATTTAATGTTCCATAACATTTCTCAACGCACGTTCACAATCACAATAATTTGAGGAACTTATTAAAAACTTTCTATTTCGAGAAGAAGATAAGGAAAGTCGCACAACGCACCTGCAGCTCTTCTAATATTGCGAGGCATATCCATCCATAGGCAATAGTTGCTTTCTATCCTGTGACTCATTTGCTGGTTTGCTCCCTAATTAAAAAAAAAGAAATTGCAGTGCAACAAATTGGCTTTATTATGCCTTATAGTTTCTGAAGTTTTCTAATAGGAGTTTATGTGTTCAACAGCTTTATTGATTGGTTAGTTTCAATATGAAAATAACCTCAGGATCCTCGCTTTAGTCAAAGTTGTCTTTAGTGACTTTCATTTGATAAAACCAATGTCGGTACTGCTGATTTAAAAAAAAACACGGGTTGCACTCCGGGAGTGCCAGCAGAAGTGAAAACTTGATTATTAACGTTGTGCATTTTTTAACCCATTTTTTATGAAAATCGATTTATAAGCAATCGTCAATCAAGTTGCTTCGATCAAGTTTCGATCAAATTTCAAATCGAGTTCGAGTTCGAGTTCGACACAAAACACTACTCTCCAATCGTCTTACGGTTTTTCCAAGGTTTTTCGATCAGCACGAGAATCTGACGCGAGTTTTTACCTATCCCACAAAAGTGCTCAACGCCGCTAAAGAAGTTTTCACTTCAAAAACTGATATATCTCCCGATTGATTTTAAAATCCCTAATTTTATGTAAAATGTAGGAAATCTTTTCTCGATTAGAACTCTGTGTAACCACGGGACCCTGCGGCATGTGGTCTCTACATCTACTCATTTGCCTAAAAGCCGTTCGAAAAAAATGCAAATTTCACGCAATTTTTAACCCAAACCATTTCCAATATTGACTCTGATTTAATTACTCTGTAGCTCCGTATAAAATGGCCGATTTATTTCACAAATTCGATGACCTACATTCGATTTTAATTCAGTGACAAAACTATTGGGTATTTTTAGTAACATTGTACTGTTACAATATTTAGTTATATCGTATCTGTAAATATACCAACTTCTCTATCTATGCCTATTTTAATTAAGTATTTGCATGTAGTGTTTTTGGAAAACTGCCCTGATTTACAAAAATATTTGTTAAAAATTATGTTTTCATTTATTTGAACTACGAACTAAAGACAGTCTTTCAATTATTACTATCATGAGTGAAATGTACAAAAACGTTAAATTTAACCACGAATTTGTTTAACCACCTAAAACATTCTTAAGCTAATTACGGGCCATTTTTAAAGGATAAAGTTAAATCAAGGAAGCAATTCCGATAGTCGCGAGATAAGGGCGAACTCCGGTGACCTACAAACCCCCCTCCCCATCCCTTACTTCACTTCAATCACTGATAAGGGCTTTGCTGTTAATTTAAGCGAAATTAAAAAGTTCGGACTTACGTCATTCGTCTAGACCGGAGTTTTGTTGAAACTTGTATGGAAAATTGCTAGCTAGTGCTTATTAATAATAATCTTACTTCCTACAAAATCCCCTTTTCTTTTTTGTTTAAGCAAATATAAAAGAAGGGCTGGTAGTTTCCACAATCTATGTAGTTTTATTTGTTCCACCTTGCAATTAAATTACTTTTAAATTTAATTAAAGTTTTTTTACTTACGATTTAAAAAATCAGTAGTAAGGTAGGTAGTAGTAATATCTTTTTATTTCATGGTATATTTTATAAATATAGTCGGTAGATAGTTTTTTAAAATTTGTCCTGGCAACGTAGGCTATGTAAGTTGTATTGTTAGGTTGGATGGTTTTTTTGGTGGCAGCTTTATGACCTTTTATTTCTACATCCTTATAAGAAAATATCGGAAACACCTTTAATAACTAAATTATTTGTTTAGAGCTACTATGGCCGAATTGTTAGTTACGAAATTGGTCTTAAAAGCACAAACACTTTGACGCAAACTAAACAAAATCTACAGAAACAGGACTGAAACTTACAGACGACTGGACTGGACGGTAAATTTTAAATCGAAAATAGTATTATCACTCGAGAAAATGTCAGACCCTGCTCGTGATGTTACACATCATCCAGCTTCGGATAACAGGCGGATGTAACAAACTTTTCTGACATGATGTTTTCTTGTCTGAGACACAAAGGAAAATATTCTTTTAGAAATCGGTCTATGAATTCTTCTTTGTTGCTCATTTATTATCATTTTCCAAACCACAACATCCCTTTTACCTACTGACTTCAGGTCCCTTTATCATTTTGATAATTATAAATTAATATTCCTCTTATCTAAATTAAATAAGATTTACCTGTAATAGTAATTCTTACCTAAGCTATCCTACCCCAATCCTAAATAATTGTTTACACCTTTCTGTCTTTGACCCTCATATTTGCAAACTTTTTTTTTCAGGATTTTATTTGAGTAATACCAAAATTTTAAAATTGCTTCACGTATTTTTTTTTTTCGTTTCGTTAATTATTGTTTCATTACTTGACTCTGGTAGAATGTTGCAGAAAGCGATGATTTGCCATAAATAAAAGAAAAGAAGAAAACATTTCTGTGAAAATGGTAGTTATTTTCAGAGCTATACGTCAAACCTAAAACATAATATTATTTTATTGGTTTATTTATTCAGTAAAAGTCTACGAATAAAAACTAAGGAAGAGTAACTCCGTCAAAAAACATGCTCCAAAATACTTGTCAAAAAGTGTACCTTAGGTTCACTTTTCATACATTTGCAATATTTAGGTGACCTTGAGCGGTATAAAGGCTGACGTTACATGACAGTTCGAATGGAACCAAATTTAAAACTGTATTAGTATGGGAGTTACATTTCCTTAGGTTTTATTATTCGTAGGTAAAAATATATTACGTTAATATATTTTTGACATAAATTTCAGATCCAAAGTATTTATCTTGTCATCCATGATTGATTAAGGCTGTACGTTACGTGACTGACGAACACGTTAGTCTTCTATTACGTGTGATGTGTATATAATATACAGGTTGTAACTAAACTAAGTGATAATACTTCAGAGTGTGTTTAGCTCATAAACTATTTATGAATTCTTGGTAACTTGCTATTGAGTACGTTTATCTTAGTTGTAGGTTTAATATTATAATTATCATTAAGTAGATACACAAGCAAACTAATTAATATGATTGGAGATATATACTTTCAATCGGCACATTACGGATTTACGGATTTTGGTCGGTATATCTTAGGACCAGCCGACAAAATATTACGAGTGCAATGATTGACTTGGCATAATGTAACCAAATAACGGAGGTCTTGTGTCTATTATAGATACGGTCTACTCTTGTGGTACAATGTATATTTTGAACATAATAATAAAAATAATGATGTTATTATGAATATTACAATTTAAAATTATGACCATGAGGCAGACATTTTCTTTTGGAATGCTAATAAAAATAATTATCCATTGGCCTTTTCCTCTGGTATTTCAATATATATGTAAAATTGACTTTATGAACCGTTATTTCATTACTTATGAAATAACGGTTAAAGAAAATGTTAAAATTATTCTCTTCGTTCTTTTATTAATTGTTATCCTTCTTATAATTATACTCTAACTCATAGGATGGGTTGGACCAACTTACTTTAACTAGAACTGTAACTTTAACAATAACTTGAACTATAACTACAACGGAAAATGTCAAATCTCTAGTTAAAGTAAAAAATGGACGCCATATTTAACCAAACTTATATGGAAATTTTTGCGTGAAAATTTACTATGGCTCACAGTGTTATAACAAATATTTTTCCCGTCGATTTTTACGGATAATTCATTTTTATACTCTCAGCCTCGTTAACTGTAGCTTTAACAATAACGTAAACGCAACAGACATATGTCAAATTCTTTGGTCAAAGTTAAGGTTAAAGTTAAAGTTAGCCTTAACTATAACTATAATTTTAACTTTAACCACGCCTCTGGTGCAACCCACCCTTATTGTGCAAAATAAAAGTAGATATAACTTAAATATCAAGCCTAAATTTTACTGAACTCAGTTTATTTGAGCAGTTTGCGAACAGAAGGTAAACAAAAGTTTAGTCAAAGAAATAACCAAGCGTGAAAAACCGTATTATCTGTGCTTTGAAAAAACTTATCGTATAAAATCCTTACGTCTTGTATTATTTAAATATGAACGTATAAAAGTTTATTATTTCCCTAGATTCACATTTTTTACGTGAAAACCACTGAACTGATTTGGGTAATATTTGGTACATTAACTCTGAAACTTTGTACGGAGAAAGAAGAAAGGTATATTTTGTCCCGGAAAAAAAACAGTTGCAGCGCTACAAACGAATTTCAGCAAAGAAAGTGGAATTTTTATGATCAGGAATATAAATCGTAACACGAAGAGATGGCCTGTGCCTGTGGTGAGTATCGCTTACTGTCAGGTGAACCGTTTGCTTGTTTCCTGGTTTATTTCGTAAATAAAATATGGCATCGATACCTAAACACCTGCTTCTTGTCCTACATGACAATAAATGATCACGTACAAAGAATGTGTCTCAGATTTACTACGTAAGTATCACATAATATGCATTTTATAATGCTCATAATATGGTATTCTTCGTGGAATATGGTTGAATTGATACTATAGATAGTGTGGTGTATACTGAATAGTTTGTATGGTGGAATTGATACTAGTCTAGCGACCCGCCCCGGCTTTGCACGGGTATAAAATATATTATAGCTACTGAAAAAATGTATAAAATCTATTCAGCAGTTTTGATTTGTATTCATTATTATTTATTACTACCCGTGGCCCGCATTATTCGGTACCACCGCAAAAACTACGTCTCGCAATTTTTTTATATGTAATAATATCTTTGAAAATATTCATTTAAATGGGCCATATAGATCTACTCGTATATTAAATCAACAATGTATGTAAAGTGTTTAATTGAATAAGTATTAATGCCGTATTGGTTAAAATTGCTTTGAAAATTAGCCATTATTTGTCGTTAAAAGTAAATGACAAAAAACTGTTATTGTGGGATATCCATAAGAGATAGATATATACCATCGCGGAGTTTTCTGTAGACCTTTTCATTGTGTACAATACTTAGTACATTATTTTGATAAATCTCATAGGACTCAGCCTGCGTTTGCAATGTAAGCGGAAAAAAATGTAATTATATACGACATCACATTAGAAACCCCAACAATAGCATTATTTCTCCATTATTTAATAAATGTTATTATACTTATAAACTTTCCTCTTGAAACACTCTATCTATTAAAGAAAACCGCATCAAAATCCGTTGCGTAGTTTTAAAGATTAAAGGGAACAAAGGGATATGAGGGAAAAAAGCGACTTTGTTTTATAATAATACTAGCTGTCCCGGCAAACGTTGCTTTGCCATAATATAAAGTACTACGCTCATATAATTTTATTGAAGTGACTAAATAAGTATGTCGCCATGGCAACATCGATCGCTATCCCGTCGCACAAACTTATGGTCGCCGTCAGTCTCAGGTTGTAATAATTTAATATTATTTATTCAACAAATGCACTTATCAATTATATATAAAGTACCCAGTAGCCAATTCTCAGACCTACTGAATATGCATATAAAATTTGGTAAAAATCAGTAAAGCCGTTTTGGAGGAGTTCGCTGACTGACATTGTGACACGAGAATTTTATATATAAGATAATATGTAGTGATAGTTATGTTATTGCAAGCCGTCGATACAAAACAGGGTAGACAAAGTACTAATGAAATAGAAAACCATGTCATACTTAATTTTTCTAATGAAAATTAGCTGAGCACCTATAGGTACCTACTGATTTTATGTTAACTATACTTTATATAGTATGAAGCTGCTGATTTTATGTTAAACTTTAGTATGAAATAGCTGATTTTATGTTAATTATACTTTAGTATGAAACAGCTGATTTTATGTTAATTATTCTTTAGTATGAAACGGCTGATTTTTATTAACCATGGCACAGTACTAAATAACAACTGAGTATGACAAGTTGACAACAACTGAGTTGTTTACAGCTAATGTTGAGGTGTAATGCAGGTACTTATTTTACGCTATTCTTGACCCGACGATAAACAATTGCACCCAATAGGTAGGTACCTACAAATACACATACAATATTTTACACACCCACACAAACACGAGTCCTAGAAAATTACAAAGGAGCATTTTCTCTGGACATTTTCTTTGCCGACTATCCTATTAATTATTTAGTAATTAGCTTACCTGTGTCCACTGGCCGACTGTGCTTCGATGGACTTTATTCTGCCTCTTTTTTCTGCCTATCCTGTCACTTGTAACTGCCTTACGCCCTGTTAGAGAAGGTAATTGGATGCAATCTCTTATTCAGATTTTCCGATGTAGGTCACGGATTTTCTTTTTTTTAAATTTCAACAGCACATAAAATTACATTCGAAAGAAGAATTTCATTGCAATGTTTAACCGTATTCTGTTTTAAAGTTTAAGTCGGTTTTAAATATTCTGCATTGGGTTTAAACTCTGTGTGAAATGTGGAATTCGCAGTTTATAATAAAGGCTTCGCACACATTATATAGTATAGTGATAATATAAACCTACTACTACCTACTTCCATATTATTCTTGGAAAGATTATTACTTATATAGAAGAAGAAGTAAAAAATAAAAATTCAAAAGCTTTTAAATTCAACAATTCTGATTGAATTATACATCAATTTTTACATTTTAATCTTTATTCATAATAATATTATCTCTTATCTCGAAATTCAGTTACGAGAAATATTTTTGCAACTGTAAAAATGAAAAATCAAACCAATCTCGGTGAATTTTGTTCGTGCAATTTTTAGGGAAGGGAATACATATTTTTCGTTATACAAAACCACATTAGTTGCAAAGAAAAAGGAATATAATTTAGAAAACGGGAAATTAAACATTAAAAGTTCCTCTCGACGCCATTTTTAATCTGAAAGTGGAAGCTGGATAATGCGGTTAGGTATAGAAAAGATTTTCAATTTGGAGAATAAAGGAACCAGAGGAAACAGACTGTATTTTACGAGACCAATGCAAACATTAAATTTTATTACAGAGTCGGATTCGCTGTAAAACGTTATAAGTGTCTTGTTTTTTCAGCGTTTATAAATAAATAAAGCTAAGTAAACTTTGACTGATCTGATATATATTTTATTTGATCCTGCAAATGAAAAACACTTGGCAACTGCACAGTAGCATTGGCCGAATTTGCCACTGTGTTGATAATATATTATGTAAGCGACTAAATTATTTGATTAACGGAAGAAAAAATCTAAAAACGAGCGGATAAATATGTGGCAAAAATAATTAAAAAACTGGCGTTGGCGACTATAAATGAAAAAAAAGTATGGGTGAATAAAAGGTGGTGAAAATAATCTCTAAGCTGGCGTAGCAAGGCGACGTCATTTGCTAGTTGTAGTTGTGTAGCTCAGGCCATCACGAGCTTGGTAAATGATAAAATCCGTGTTCAAAGGCAACAATACGGGGGGGGGGGGGGGCGTATCTTCGTTAAACTAGACGACCTTTGAGGGCTTTGCTCAGGCTCAAAGTATTTCGTACACCGAGCATTCCACGTTTACTTTACTGCTCACGGTTAGAGATTTAGTATTTCAAGAGTGTCCCATCAGACTTGGAACTTTGGAGGCAGACTAATTTTATCTTAAAATAGTAGTTCCTGAGATTAGCGTATTCAAACAAACAAACTTATGATATTATTATATTAGTGTATGTTGTATAATTGAATAAATATTTGACGGTTTTCATAAAGTTTGGCACATTTTTTTTTTTTTTGTGGAAGAACGTATTATTATAATACTTTCAGCAGGGACATTTTTTAATTGTCTGGATAAAGTATATAATGCTAAATTATATAAATAACAGATACCTTGCTTGTCTCCTATTGTATTAGTATTAAATAAAAACGCTTCCAATACCTATAATTCATTACTAAAAAAATAAGAAATGATGTCAGCAGACTTTTCATGGTTTATAGGCAATAAAGTGTCCAATTTTGAGATCTGTTCATTTAAATTAAGTTTATTGATCATAAAGTGTCCGCTTATAAATAAAATTTTAGTAATTTTTATGACAGTCGTATTTTATATTTAACAACCACATTTTTCCTCCAAAAAATACATTATTTTAAATAGAAATCTATTTGATGGTGCAGTTATAGTATTTTTATCGCACTTGATATAACACAAAACTAAATATAAAAGTGTTAGGTTAGTTAAGTTGGAAAAAGTTGAATCACAAAATAGCAGATAGAAACTTTACCAATAAACCAATATTGCAAAAACTTCAACGTTTTTCTGTATTTTTCTTTCACCTCTTTGTGGTATAAATATTGTGATTATTGCGTGAAAATTGAAAGGAAAATAGTATTTTGTGGAATATAATATTTTGTTTTATTTTTGTAACGTAACAAAGGGATACTGAGCCAGTTATAGAAGTAGTTACCTTGATTAATATAAAACACCCGAGGGCTTCGATCAAACCCTCAGGCTATTTCTTAGATATCTGCAGGCAGCCTTTTGTCTTTATTATCTCTATTGTAATAAGGCAATAATATGCGAAAATAAATATGCATTCTATTATCTTAGTAATTTTTAAACAAGAAAAAAGATTATGTGGATTAAAAAAACTTTCACAAATAAGACAAGCGTAGATTCGACAACCTGTTACACACAATATTAGTGCATATTATTTCATTTTATTACTTTGTTATTAACATAAAACTTGATTTTTGAGAGATCAAATCCACACTTAATATTTAAAAATGCGAATGTATGTCTGTCTGTACTCTGTTGCCTATTCACGCCCAGACCGCTAATCTGATTTTATGAAGATACTTCCGTCCCGGGAAAGGACAATATAGGATATTTTTATTCCCACGTGGTAAACAAATTTTGCTGCAATGAAGTCGCGGGCGACATCTAGTAAGACTACAATAATAAAACTTAGTCTTACTATGATAACAAAATCAATACTTCACCGGGGCTAGGATTTACTAAAGCTCGCGCCCCCGCAGCTTTCGTTCTAAGCTTTTGACGTGTCCCCAGAGCTTTCTAAGACATTCAATAATGTGTTTGCTTCACAAAGCTCCAACAAGACAGATCCTAAGACTTTAATCTTGAAGCTATTCTACTCTATCAAAGAGGTATCAGGCAATATTCAAGTATATTTTGTAATTTAAAGCAACTAAAGCATTTGCAAGAAAAACTCTTTTCCCTTTTTGAGCCAGCAGAGATTGTCGTCAGATGACCAACAGTCTCTAAAATATTCGGTAATAAATGAATTAAATAGGAGCGCTCTCCACAAATATATTTCTACTGAGAGTTGTTAGTCACAGATATGAAAATAAAGAATATCATAATATTTATAAATAGAGTATTCGTTAAATCTACATTTTACTAGTTTAGTCACCTACTAAATGTTATTAATAAAACACATAAATGTGCTACGTATATACTAACAAGGTTTTTGAATTGATGTCTTATTAGAGTGCTGACTGTTTTAGCTGGTACCAAAATTAGTTTATTGCTGAGAAACCGTAAAATTTTTCGGAAAAAAACTATTATATGTTTACCCTTAGCCTCAAACTATCTTGATCTTCTTCTCTTCGATATCGATACTTAGTTTCAACAAAATCTGTTGGTTTAAGCGAGAAGAGTTCACTGACAGACAGACGGGTGGACAGACACACTTCCACATTTATTTATTAATGTATAATAAGCCGTCAAACTAAATTTTTTTTTCCAAGAAGGAATAACATTCAGAAAACTTTTTTGTGAATATTCAGTTCGATTGGCTTAAGTAGTGAATGTGGTGTGAATATCTTATTTTGTACCGTAATGGCGGCCGGCAAATGGCTAAACAACATTTTGTGACCCCGGGGGAAATACCTTTTACATTTTTAAAACGATAGGCCCACGGTGTTAAGCCGGGAAATTGTGGACACAAAAATACACGTCATAACCTCAGATTTTTGTCACACTATATTAGTTGGCTTTATTTGGCCTTTTATTAAAAAACTATAAATGCAATAAACAAACATCGAATAAATTCCTATATAATTTTTTATAAAATTGAAAAGATCAATTTTGTAAATATTTTTGTTCCCGAATAAGGACACCGGATGGTTTTCTTTGCCACTAAATGTACCTGTGAAATACGTGGGTAACATGTAGTTTAATAGCAATAATAAATAACTCTGTTGGAAATAAAATATGTCTTCTGAAACAAGTTTGTGGCAATTGCTACGGTCGGCTACAGCCTTGCTACGACAACTGCTACGAAGCTACGAGTAATATCAACTTGAAGCAATTTTTTTATAATACTTTTATTATTCCTATCTATCTACGAGTAATTAAGAGGCCGGGTGTCATCGAAATTCTCATACATACGTCATACTAAAATCATTTCCTCATACGAAAATATTTAACATGTTTGAGTTATTTTTCAGCTTAAAATAGTAATTACCTAGGTTCCTGCACAAAAATTTACTACAAAATAATATTTTTTAGTGTTTAAATATTTTGTAGTAAATTTTTATGCAGGAACCTAGGTAATTACTATTTTAAGCTGAAAAATGACTCAAACATGTTAAATATTTTCGTATCAGAAAATGATTTTGGTATTACATATGTATCAGAATTTCGATGGCATCCGGCCTCTTAATATGCGAGCGAAAAACTGGATCCCTTTTGACGATAAATGCGGGAACGTAGGTGAATGAAATTTTGTACAGTTATAGTTTACTAGATGACGCCCGCAACTCTGTTGGGCCAAAACTCGTTTATCGTAGCCGTACATTTTTCGGGGATAAAAAGTATCCTATGTCCATTCCTGTGACTCAAAGTATCTCCCTATCAAATTTCAGCAAAATCGGTTCAACGGTGAAGAGGTAACAGACAGACAGACACACTTTCGCATTTATAATATTAGTATTGATATGGATATGGCGAATGAGTGCATCGAGCTAATATTATTTTGAAATAATGCTTCTATCATAAAAAAATGACATATAAAACATTACACACACTACAATGTGCACACTACCGTCTTTTTGAATGGCTAGCCTATACAATATACGAATTATACACTTTTGTTATTGGTTGAAGTGTATTGTCAAATTAAAAATGGATAGTTGTTTTTTTTTTATTAAATTTGAAATAGTCAATACTTTAATCGGGGAGCCAAAAGAAGATAATTAAATTTAAGGTCGAATTTCGACCATTGGGCGATCTCTAGTAATACGAATTTAGTCGTTTTTGACGTTGGATTTTTCTATATCATTGATTCTGAAAGTTTAAAACAGTATAAAGCTTAAAACAAACCTAAGCGTTAGTGACGCGGTACGCGATACGGGAGCGTCTGCAACGCGAAACTGGCCGTGCACACCTGCGCGACTACGGTTCGAACCGTCAAACGTTAATATCGTGACACAATCTATCAAAGCGTATACAAATCAAAAAATAATAAACTAAAGAGTTGTAGAAAATAATATAAAAAAAGGCTTTAAAAAAGAAGTCTAGTCATGTATACTTCAAAACACGCGTCTGACAACTTGACGCGCACGTTCCGCTTGCCGACGCGAACATCCCGCGTCGCGGTCGTGCAGGTGTGCACAGCGCTATAAGATTACATAGGCGGCCGCGCGGTAGACGCTACCGCTTCGCAGTCGCTTTGGTCAATCCTTTAGAAACATTTTTAGAAATGATTGAACAAAAATTCTGTTTTTATCCAGGCGATATCGATTTGTAATTCGGGTGAACAGTCTAAACAGACAGACACGTCTTAATCATTAATTTAGTAGATATGGATCTATTTGGGCTCTTTTCTAACATTTTCTAACATTTCTCGCTAAAGCAATATTGGCATATTACTTTAGGGAGAAATAGTAAGGTATTTGATAACTCCTATAATACAGTAATATCCAGCTAAATAGAGAAATTCTTGAGCCATTGTGGCGCTTGCGAGCAATTTTCTCGCGCAAACGACAATGGACAAGTTGTTTAGTGTTTGCGTGTGAAGCGTGACCGGTGTGTCTTTATTGTGAGCTTAGACTATAAGCGCTGGGAAGTTCTCACTGAAACGCGATGCGGCGTTTTGAAGAGCGATTCATTGTTTAATTTTTGTTTCTCCTCGTGTTATATTCTTATTACGTATTATAAAAATTAATAAAACGTCTTTATTTTAGGTATATACCAATACTAATAAAAATATGTAATATATTAGAACAGCAAGCTTTTTTCAGTTATTCGACCTTGTTCACGTTCGTGTTAGAGAAATCCCATAATCTTAATGTCTAAACACACCATGCCGAAGTTCCGCGGTGGAAGTTCGGCATGATTACGTCAGCAATGTAAAACGCATACAATATAACGCGACGTTATTTCGGCACAAATTACCGATGACACACTGTCATCGGTAATTTAAAATACATTGCAGGCGGAATCATGCTGAACTTCCGCCGCGGAACTTCGGCATGGTGTGTTTAGACACTAATAGCTTTTAGAAATTATTCATTTTCATTCTCACCAAGTATTTCTTATACGTATTAACCACAGTTTCAATATAATATGTACTTAATACCTAGACGATAAAAATATATTATTATTAGCAAAGTACATATATTTTTTTTATTTTACGCCTTTAGAAATGACCTGTCAGCCAGAAAAACAAAAAAAAATTGTCTCGATAATATAATTATTTTAAAAGCTTTTTGCTCTAAAAAAAGCTTCTTAAACTAAAAGGGATAATAATTTATGGATGCTTTAAAATATGTATTACAATAAAATCAAATAATCTTTTTTTTTCTTTGTTTTCAGGTAAGCTTCTGAACATCAAAGACGCGCCGAAAGTTGGTATAAGAAAAAAAGTATAAATATTTTATTTTGTATTCGAAATTCAAAAGAAAAATAATTTGAATATTGACAGGGGAAACTCGAAATTGTTTACAACTTCTTATTTATGTTGGAAATTTGGACAAAGCGAGAGCTCGCAGCACTTCATCAAGTTGTTTCAATACTTAAACCGTAACTTATTTGTGTACTTACCTTAACTTATTTTGTTATTCATAAAATAATGAAAACAATAACTTACCAATAGAGGTGTTATTCCACAGGTTTTTTTTTATTTCGTTTTTGTTTTATCCATACTCTATATTCTGGTTTTATATTATCTAAATGAAATTTAACTGTTATTAGATTTTGAAATTACACCTTTCATCTATTATAATGTAATTTATTTTTTATGAAATAAGGGGGCAAACGAGCAAACGGGTCACCTGATGGAAAGCAACTTCCGTCGCCCATGGACACTTCAGCATCGTTGCGTGCGTTGCCGGCCTTTAAGAGGGAATATGGTAAGGGAGGGTAGGAAAGGGAAAATGCTAGGGGATTGCGCCTCCGGTAAACTCACTCACTCGGCGAAACACAGCGCAAGCGCTGTTTTACGCCGGTTTTCTGTGAGCCCGTGGTATTTCTCCGATATTTCCCACGTATTTGTAGCTTTATTATAAATTATACATATAACGCGACACGTAAAGTGCATGAAATAATAAATTTTTAAGAAATGTTCTATAATTATAATATTATAACTAGATGACGCCCGCAACTTCGTTGCGTCAAAATTTGTTTATCGCGCGGGAACCGTACATTTTTTCGGGACAAAAAGTATCCTATGTCCTTTCCCGGGACTCAAAGTATCTCCATGCCAAATTTCAGCGAAATCGGTTCAGCGGTTTGAGCGTGAAGAGGTAACAGACAGACAGACAGACAGACAGACACACAATTTCGCATTTATAATATTAGTATGGATTTATCTAAAAAAACAGGGTTGTCTCTGGTGACTCTCATAATTATTATTTATTTAAAACATACCCGGATTTGAAATTATTCTGCCATCTCATTGTCTTTACGACTGTACACATGAATCTCGAATCCAAATTTAGGTAAATCCTACATACGCCGAAAAAACTACCTCATTGAATTTTATTATCGCTTAGACCTTTGTGTACACATAAATCCATTTTCAGATCCTCACTGAGGGTATACAATATACATACAAAACAGAAGAATAAAACTGTTAAATTAAAAAGAATATATATTATGCTTTATTATGAAAATAAAATTGTGTTATAAAAAAATAAACGTTAATATTCTGACAAAACTAATGAAGTTCATGTTCATCAACGTTTTAAGATACATAATCATGAAGCTCATATTGATAATGATTGTTCAATAACTGAATATAATGTTAACAATTTTCCAAACCGCCAATACACGTTAAAAGTTAAAATAACTATAACTACGTACAGAGTTTCATTGTGTTCGAACTTTTGTCTAGCTCGGCTTTTGTGGTGTCGAATTTTGAGAGTAAAATAAAATAAGTAAAATAAAATGAGAGTAAAACGGTTATAAATACTTTTTTACTCTTTTGTAGAACATTTTGAGTGTGAGAGAGTACACGAATAGGATTTATTGGACAAGTATGATGCTTCTATGCGACGTGAAACGAAAACCTGTAAAACAGAGTAAAGAAAAGGTTCCACATAGTATCTTATTGTGTTATTTATCTTATAGCCTAAAGGTTCCTTTTTTATCTATCTACTGTTTTTCCGATACTATCCTTAAATTAATTTATATAATTATTTTTAATTTGAAAATGTGTGATTGTTTATTATCTTTCTACTCTTCACTGAACTGAGATAAAAGATAAGATCGTTAAAGTCTCAGGAAAGGACTTATTACATATTTTTTATCACAAAAAAGTACAAGTTCCGCTCGAATTTCGACACGAACGAAATTATGGGCATAATTAATCATTTGAGACAAATATTATTATCGAAAAGCGCATCACTTCGATCAGTTTCTATTAAAATGAAGAGAATGTCCAATAGGGTAATAAGTAATTTTCAGGGCATTTCAGAAAGGAAAAGGTCGCAGGGCATCATAAATATTTCACATTTCTCTAACGCAATTTGAACATTTTAAGACTTACTTTGAGCACGGTAATATTTATCCAAATTAAATTCCACTACTTTAAATGCAGGAGTATTTAGTGGTTTACCTTTAACTTTTGGGTTTTTGTATTTAAAAACTGTTATAGCTATAGGTAATATAATTTTTGGGGCTAAGTGAACATTAAACGTAATTGATAATCGTATTTTAACTATATTTGAATGCAACATGCTTGCGGAAACGGTATATTTTTTCGGCACTTAAAGTATACTATTAAGAAAGACCAAAATCCGTTTAGCCGCTTAAAAATCAACTTGAAAATTAAGCCATAGACAGGGTGGAACTCTTTCGAGTTACCATTATTAAGATACTTAAATTTTTTTTTGTTTATATTAATTTCAATTCAAACTAAATAAAGACTAATGTTCGTGGCATTAGGCTAGCTCTAACATGGCGGCATTAGGCGCCATATAACAAATCGCCTCGCAGAATGGCGTAAGTAAATAATCCTGGTGGATAAACACGAATTGCACCTGAAATTCCACTGGTATTTCGTTTTCAGTTAGTTTCAGAGTTTCAGGGAATTTATACTCATCCTTTGTGTGGTTGGTAATTTACATAGATTTAGGAAGAAATTAAATATCTAAAATTTTCATCTGGAATACCATTTAACTATATCAAATTAGTCCTGGTCAGTGCCGGATTTATATTTTTTATGAGTGTAGGCCACTTTATTTCCGTCGCCCCATGTACGAAATACGCAGCAGCCCCTAGGCCGCGGCCTATACGGCCTATACAGCCTGGTCCAGTCCTGCCCTTGTTAGGTATACATTATTTTTTTCAATTCAATTCAATTCCTTTATTTGCAAAATGTGTGTTAGTAAAGATGTTAGTTGTTTACGTGCCATAAATCATTTATGGCACGTAAAAATTTCAATGTTATTTTGGAACGTTTCATTTATAAATGAAGAATTTTAGAACGTTTTATTTATAAATGAAACGTTCCAAAATAACATTGAAAGCATGGAATACGAAACGATGACCGATGATTAGAAACTGTCCAAAGTTTTCTGACAGGAGCTTCTAACCAATTATCGCCAACCGTTGATTGGTCAGCCAATCGATCAGTATTTGACGTTAGCCAATCAAAAGCTCGTGTGAAGTATAATAATCTCTGAATATATAAAAAATCTCAGAAACTAATAACTAAACATTCAAACAACCACTCACATGCCTGTAGTTTCAACATGCAGTGACATAATAATTAATAGCTTACAAATCAACGCGCAACGGGCTGTGGCGTACATTTGTTAGCCGTTATGATCTAAATTAAATAATCGTCCAACTGCGACTCGGACACGCGCGCGAAGGGTCCCGCACCATTATAGGACAAAAGTAGTAAAAATAGGCCTAAAATTGTGTTTTTTGTATGGGAGCCCCCTTAAATGTTTATGATTAAATATTAAAGTACTCTGTATATTGATATAACTAAGGATTTTGAGAAAAATTCAAGAGGAGGAAGAGAACAGGTGGGCTGTTGCCATTATTGATATAGAGCAAAAATGCCAAAAAAAAATCACGTTTGCTGTATGGGAGCCGCCTTAAGTATTAATTTTATTTTGTTATTAGTATTAATTGTAATAGCGGCAATAGAAATACAATATTTATATTATAATCTGAGAAAATTTCAACTCTCTAGCTATTACCGTTCTTGAGTTACAACTTTTTTTTTCTTCTTTTTTTTTGGTGACAGAAGACGGATAGACGTCGAACAGACATCGAAGTCTCAGTAATAGGGTCTCGTTTTACCCTTTGGGTACGGAACCCTAAAAACGACAGGCATTTACCACACGAATTCGGTTAAGTATGGTCAATAGTCCGACCATCACCACATACAGTCTCCTTTAGTTCTTTATATTCATCACAAAGATCTAATTATAATACTACTAGATGACGCCCGCAACTCCGTTGCGCCAAAATTCGTTTATCGCGCGAGAGCCGTACATTTTTCCGGGATAAAAAGTATTCTATGTTCTTTCCCGGGACTCGAAGTATCTCCGGCAAACTACCCTCCATACAGGTTCAGAGGTTTGGGCCTGAAGAGGTAACAAGACAGACAGACACATTTTTAACCGACTTCAAAAAGAGGAGGTTATCAATTCGACGCGTATGTATATAATATTTCCAGAACTGCTCAGTTTTTGTATATGTTAATCTATAACAGCTTCTGAACAAATGTGCCAAATTTTAAAAGTGTATCTTTCGTGGGATAGCCATGCTTCGGAACGAATGAGCCGGCTCGACCGGAGAAATACCACGGGCTCACAGAAAACCGGCGAGAAACAGCGCTTGCGGTGTGTTTCGCCGAGTGAGCGAGTTTTCCGGAGGTCCAATCCCCTACCGTTTTCCCTTCCCTACCCTCCCCTATTTCCTTCCCTACTCCCCCTATTTCCCTATTACCCCGTTCCCTCTTAAAAGGCCGGCAACGCACCTGCAGTTCTTTGATGCTGCGAGTGTCCATGGGCGACGGAAGTTGCTTTTCATCAGGTGACCCGTTTACTCGTTTGCCCCCTTATTTCATAAAAAAAAAGTATGTATATGTATGTATGTATGTATGTTTTTATGTTTGTGCACGCATATCTCCGGAACCACAAGTCCGATTTTTGTGATTATTTTTTATTGTACTAGGTATTGTTCAATTTAGGGAATACTGCAAGTTTCATCAAAATTGGTTCAGTAGTTTTGGAGGTAGGGAATTTTAATTCTTAATTACGTACAAAAATTTGAAGTCGGTTTTATCTTTTTAAATTAAAATACTATTATTGCGTATTTTATAATATTAGTATGGATTTAGTTATGGAAGTCTTTGTGTGCGGGTCCGCCTCATAATTAATTGGTCTGTTTAACTTTATTACCAACTCAAGCAATGTACTATCGAGTGCAGATTATATCTTTAGTATTTATTATTCGTAGTTTACCCCTAATACTTAAACTAATATAACAAGCGCTTTTTTATGTTTTCATAAATTATGCAATGAATAAGCTTGGCTGAAGCACTGCAATTATGCTTCATAAAGATTATTCGTTATAAAACGATATGCCACTTGGAATAAGAGCAAGCATAAAAGCGTTAAGCAGAAAAAAAGCTCAAGTACAAAAAACGTTAAAATTTTAAATTAAATATTTTGATTGCCTTTATTTAATTAGGTACTTCTAATTTATTTTATTGTATTTCAAAAATAATACAATATACTTATTTTAATAAAACTTATAGTGTAGTAGGCAGGACAGGCAATCCTTTTATTTATTTAGCTTTATATTTATATGAGTAACCAAATTAAAAGATAAATGATGATCTATATGTATTCGGTAGGTACATTAATATTATACTAGCATTGATCAATCACTATCCATAGATTTACTAACGATTACTATTCATCAAATCAACAAATCTGATTAATGAACTAATAATTATGCATAACTTTAGGTAATTATTGATTAATTCTCGTAAGTAATTGATAATAATAATTACTTACAATAAAAAAACCTGGATAATATTCTTAAACTACAATAATTATATTGAGTTACAATTTATACCTACAAATGAGGTATTTACATGAAACTTAATGTTGCAACTTTGTATGCGCAAAAGTTAGATTATCACGCAGACACTGTAAATTTTTTCCCTATTATAATAATTTATAACTGACCCATATCCTTTTTAAAGTATCTCCATATTATAACTGTTCATAAAATTGGTTCAACAATTTAAACGTGAAGGAGTTACAAACAATTTTTATGCATAGATAAATAAAAATGAGTATAATAGATAAACCTGATTTTATCTTTTATATATTAAAACGATTTGCAGAATTACCAGCAATTAGTGGTTAATGAAATTGCGGACGTACGCGTCGATATAACTTAATGTAACAGACGATTTATTATCCTGTTACCACCGGCAAATGTTCAAATTCAATTCAAATTCAGAGTTCTTATTCAAAACGCCACATTCGATAGCTAATAGATGTCAACAATGTATGGGATTTGACATAACGCATCGCAAGCGCCATCATGACACGTAGCAATGCGTTATCGGTTATGTCAAATCCCATACATTTTTGACATCTAAATTCTCTATCGAAACTGCGGTTAGCTAAGTCTGTTTTATATTTTGACCCTGTTCGCCCACGCTAAGGGCGAAGCCAAACGAGGGTAATTTGTGAGTTGTGAGTCGCATAATTTCTGCCGCGTAAGTATCTTTTCATACAAATCATGACTCACAAAATTACGCTCGTGTGAATCAAACAGGACGTTTGTATGAAACTGAATGTAGCAGAATTCCGCCGAACCGAAATTCTGCGACTCACAACTCACAAATTACGCTCGTTTGGCTTCCGCGCGAACAAGCGGTTTGGCCGCTACATCACAAGTTCACAGGTAGTTACTATTATTTGCTTGCAACACATTATTTGCTTGTGATCTCGTGCGGCCAACCAGCTCGTTGACTCGGACGGATATTTAAAATTGACCCTAAACGCAAATTCAGTTTATTCTATCATTATTCATCATAGTAATCAGCCATAAACCACGCGAATAATCGCTCGCCCGTGAAGGCTAGTTCGTACTAGGCCAGTATTTTAGTTAAGTAGCGAGTATTTTAGAAGCTAAACGTGTCTGAACACAATTTTTTTAAAGTAATTTAGTCAAGTAGATTAGTAAGTAATTTAGTCGAGTCAAAACATTTTATTCTATTTTTCGCGGGCGAGTAGCACCTCCCACCACGCGTCCGCGCTACTGGCGCGCCGGCTAAACAAGTCCGACCCAGTCGAATTAGTCGAGTTCATTAGTGCTTCAAGCCCCAAGCGGTCGCACGCGACCGCGATAACAATACAAATCTATTGTGTCTCGTTTTTTCCACGATCGAGGGACTTACCGCCAAAATTATCCAACTTTCAGACATTCTCAATCTTTCGAAGTATTCTTTGGGATCTTCCAATGCTAATTCCTTCAGAAGACAATTAGTAGCTCCTAGTTTATCCCTTCTATCGATCCATCTTCGTACCTATCCATAACTTCTTTTTATTGATCACACTTTCCTCATCTATCTCTTCTAAAATCGCCGTTAAGATTAACTTAATCAGTTTATTTATAGTCTGTCAAGAAAGTCATGACAGGCGGGAATTTTTTTAAATGAAATAAAAAATAAGAGAACTTTATTAATTCGAGATAAAAATGTGCAAGGTGACAATATTTAAAATGTTATAAGCGTTCTCTGTGAAAATACAAAGAAAAAAATACATATTATAAGCGTGATTACGTTTAGAAAAATTATACTTTATTGCGCTGTAAGCTGTTCATCTTATAAACATCACTCACTTGTGAACTGTACTCGAACGAAGTGCGAACGATTTTGGGGCAGAAGCGAGAATTTTAGCTACTAAAAAATATATACTCGGTACTAAACTAAAATACTGGCCTAATACGAACTAGCCTTAACTGAGCAACGCGGTGTGACTGCGAGCCATTTCGACCTTAATACATGATAATAAGGTTGAAAAGTTCACCGGATCCATCGGCGACTTCATAAATAATACAAAAGCCGTGTCTTATCCGTCGTCTTCAGTTTACTTTTTAACAGCCGAGTAATTTATAAGTGAGACATTAAAAATTCTTCTAGTTTAAAAAAAAGATCTTATTTATTACAATTCGTCTGGTAAACAAATCCAAACAATACTTAATTCATCAAGTCCCATACGGTCACCGGTGAACGAGAGATAATAGAATATCTATTGTGTCTCGTTTTCCCACGATCGACGGGTTAATTAGGTAAAAAACTCCTATGTTCCTTATTTATTTTTGGTTGTAGGTCAATGACCTACAACCAAAAATAAATAGACCTGCGTTCCTATTAACCTACAGGCTAAAACCAAAAAGAAAATATATTTATTTTGCCTCAACTAAGCATAAAGCAAATTTTCCTTGAGGGTTCGTAAATTATGACGTGTCGGTCTATTTATAATGACCCCACGATCAGGGAAGGTCAAGGAAAATGCAGGGGTTGGAATAACCTTAAGCCAACAAACTTTTCGATAAGCCCTATCTTTTCATTTTCTTAGAAATCAAAATATTATCGCATTTCGCCGTCAGACGTTCAGAAGTTCATCTGATTTTAAAAAGTCTAAGGTAGAAGTGACTTATATTTTATTCCCTAAATTATTATAAATAATCATAAAAATATTTTATATTTAGCGCATAATACTTTTTAAATAAACTTAAAAGTTAGTAGTACGGGAGCCCTAGAACAATTTTTTTTGTCATTACTAACAAGCAAATTTTTTGTGAGTAGCTTCATTTTGATAAGACAAACAACTTTTTTATCTGCGAAAAATCTTGAAAGTGGTAGCTAACAGAGATAGAAAGGAATTCATACTTTGATTTGATAGTCCTAAAATATGGACTGTTCTATTTGTAGGACAATGTTACTCTTAAATTATATAACTATTAACCTACCAATATACAAAAAGTTAGAGTTCCGTTTTAGGGTACCGTAGTCAACCAAGTTTTGTTGATTACAGAACCCTAAAACGGAACCCTAACCAGCAGATATATAATAATACCCATCAAGTCCCGTAAGGCCCAAGTGGGCCGCGATAACAAAAGATTTCCAAGAATTGGCGATCGAAGGATTAAAATAATAGTTATTTCAATGGTTTATTAAAATAATATAAGACGTGTTTTAACTAAAAACTGATATTATTATTATCTACTAGGTAACTAAATTCTAAATTACATAACATTATT
Source organism: Lysandra bellargus (assembly GCA_905333045.1). Classification (NCBI taxonomy): domain Eukaryota; kingdom Metazoa; phylum Arthropoda; class Insecta; order Lepidoptera; family Lycaenidae; genus Lysandra; species Lysandra bellargus. The sequence goes on from HG995344.1 coordinate 2,410,841, forward strand.
AACATAATTTCATTTTTTAAACGCTATGCTTTCATCACACTAATCTTATATATAAAATTCTCGTGTCACAATGTTAGTCCACGAACTCCTCCGAAACGGCTTTACTGATTTTTACCAAATTTTATATGCATATTCAGTAGGTCTGAGAATCGGCTACTCGGTACTTTATATATTGATAAGTGCATTTGTTGAATAAATAATAGTAAATTATTACAACCTGAGACTGACGGCGACCATTGTTTGTGCGACGGGATAGCGATCGACGTTGCCATGGTGACATATTTATTTAGTCACTTCAATAAAATAATATTGCAAATATATTATGGCAAAGCAGCGTTTGCCGGGACAACTAGTAATATTATAATAATATTATTATTTAAAAGTCAAAAGTTTGTGAGTTTGTATGCTTGTTACTTCTTCAGGTCTAAACGGCTGGAGGGATTTTAATAAAATTTGGTAGGTATGGAGTTAGTTGATACCCAGTATTAACATATAGGGTACTTTTTACTGCGGGAAAATATTACAATTAATTATTTTCTCTAATAAACCGCGGGTAACACCGCGGGGCACAGCTAGTGTAAAATAATTCTCAATTATTTTGAAAATAGAACGCATGCCTTCAGCGCCATCTGTATTTATAAAGTGGTAACTGGTGCAACATAGAAACTGAAACGCTCACGAAACGTTTGCCAATTACAGCTGCTTTTCAGGCCACGCTTCACACCTAATAGTTAGTGAAAATTCCGCTAGATGGCGTTGGGTGATGGCAGAATTAAATCTTTTAATTCATTGTAATATTAATCAGTTTTAAATTTGGTTCCATTCGAACTGTCATGTAACGTCAGCCTTTATACCGCTCAAGGTCACCTAAATATTGCAAATGTATGAAAAGTGAACCTAAGGTACACTTTTTTGACAAGACGTATTTTGGAGCATGTTTTTTGGCGGAGTTACTCTTCCTTAGTTTTTATTATTCGTAGATTGTAGTATTGATATAGCTGTAATATGAGTACATTGTAAGTTTGATTTAAAGAATAATAATTAATATTATTACCTTACATCTTTATATATTATGAGTCCTTATTATCTATTTTATAATATCAAAGTAATGTATTAAGAAACTAATTATGTATGAGCACAATCAATTTTATTAAAGCTGCCCCAGCTTCTAATGTTTTTCCATGTTTTATTAAACTCTTACTAAATCAATACATTCAAACTTAAAAATAGTACTGACATTTAATCAAGAACTAATTTACTTAATTTAATTTTGGAATCTGATGAATAAATTGAATGAATCGAAATCTTTCCCGGAGCGCGTAGGCGGTCGGTGCTTCTAATTAAAACGTTTAATTTTATTAAATATTATAGAAAAATACTAATCTAACAGAAGGGAGAATAGAAAAAATATATTAAATGTAGATTTGAATAAAATAAAAAAAAACAGTTCCTTCATTGGCACAAAATTAGACAATAAAGACAATAAAATAGTATTTTTACGTCTTTAGGTGGACGTTAGGGTGGGTTGCACCAGAGGCGTGATTAAAGTTAAAGTTATGGTTAAAGTTATGGTTATAGTTAAGGCTTTAACCTTTACTTTAACCTTAACTTTGACCACAGAATTTGACAGATGTACTGTTGCTGATTTTCTTATTAAAGCTACAGGTAATGGGATTGAGAGTATAAAAAATTTAATTATCCGTAAAAATCATCAGGAAAAATATTTCTTATAAATTTTCACGAAAAAATTTCGATATACTTAACTAAGTAAGTATGAGCGGTTATGGTTATCGTTAAATATCGTCCTTAACCAAAGATTTGACATTTTGCACTGTAGTTATAGTTAAAGTTATAGTTAAAGTTACAGTTATAGTTAAAGTAAGTTGGTCTAACCCACCCTAAGAATTCAAGGAAATATAAATAGCAGAATCATCTTAATTTAGCATCTTATGGCACACATTAATTTACCTATACTCAAAATAGATTGGTGGCACCAGCGGTCATTGACCTTTTTAGTCTAGGAGCTATTTAAAAATGCTCGCACTGTATTCTGTTAACTTGAAAAAAATGAATCCCAATAGAACATAATAACGAATATTGCATTATACCTATTTCATACATTTTCTCCCTTTTCCTAACAAATCCAGGTTTACAGTCATTTACACAACTTTCCTGTTGGCTTTGACTTTTGTAACTTAGGACATTGGACCATAATTCGCAAAGCTCAGGCAAGAAACGAGATGCAATTAGGGACCTATATCATAAATTATTAATTAGTTACTACGTAAGCTATAGCAAATTTCACCACCTTTGCTCGCGCATAATATCTTATTTGCTATGGCTGCTAAGAGGCAAAAAACCTCCCTTTTAAACCGTAGATAATAGATATAATATAGTAGTCTCCTATATTTTATTAGATAAGTATTCGTGTCACCTATAAACCTTCTCTGAACTTCCACGATTATTTCAAGGCTAAAATTAGCTAAATTCTTGAGTTTTAGCGAGACTTACAAAATTTAAAATTATTCATTTTTATTTATACCTAATATTATGATATTGGTAGGTAGATTAATTGATTTTAATATCCCAGGTAATTTACAGGGTTAATTTTTTCACAGTTAACTAGGTAATTGAACTTTCTAGTACAAAGGCCACTAATACTACCTCTAGTTAATACCACCTTACTATGTAAAAGTTCAGAGCTATCTTATTCCGAAGCTTCACAAATCAACCCCTATGTCCCTAACATTAAGGACCTGTCAGAAGTAAAATACCTCCGAATGATACAAGGAAGTGAACAAAGTGAAGAAGCCAGGACACGTCGTGCATTTTATATCGGGCGGTGAACGTCCGCCCCGCCCATTGACGTCATAGCTCCTACGTCATCACTCACCGCCCCCCCCCCCTCTCCGCCCCCTTCGACCCCCTCGCCGCCCCCCGCTTCAGTTTCAAGGCTCGGCTCGACGTATTTCAAATTTCATTTTATGATCGCCTTTTATATTTTATGTTTAAAACTTTTTAATTAATTCTGCTTTATTTGTTGGTTTCATGCATTTGACATGATTAATGCTGCCACAGGTTTTAACCATTCGGATTAGAAATAAATAACAATGAAGTTAAAGCCTATAGTCCTTTGACACTATAATAATCGGCCAAGTGCGAGTCGGACTCGCGCACGAAGGGTTCGGTACCGCTCGCGCTATAGAGCAAAAATTGCGTTTTTGTATGGGAGCCCCCCCCCTTAAAATTAATTTTATTTTAATATTATAATTAAATATTAAAGTAAACATAAAATAAAGGACTTTGTATAAAATTCAAGTGCCTACCTGTTCCATTATTGATATAGAGCTAAAAAGCCTGAAAAAATTACGTTTGTTGTATGTGATAAAATTTTATTAAATATTTATTTTATTTCGTTTTTAGTATTTGTTGTTATAGCGGCAACAGATATACACAATCTGTGAAAATTTCAAAAGTCTAGCTATAGCGGTTCTTGAGATACAGCCTGTCACTGACAGGCTGTATCTCAATAGGGTCCCGTTTTTACCATTTGGTTACGGAACCCTAAAAAAGCTTTTCTGCATACTATAACGATATACTATTTTAAGTAATAAATGTTGCCCGCAACTTCATAACACAGTACACACGTACATTTTCCGCTATGAAAACTATTCCAGTAGGTATGTTCAGTTCCTGTATCCTGCCAATATCCATGCTCAATTTCATTTATATACTGTGTCTATTAACTCTATACAGACAGAGATATTCAATCTTGAATAATTTTACTTGCGACGATAAATAGCACTTTATATTTTTCTAGTTATATTAACAGTACACACTTAAGATATCTAAGTTAAGGTATTACGTTCCTGCAGACAGCTGTCGTGTAACTGGTGCTTAAGAGGGCGACTAACGCAAACAATCAAACATCCTCCTTGTCTCTTCACACTCACGCCCGTCTTTCATAGGCCAGGTGAAAAAGGACGACGCGGATTCATCGCCAAATTAGTTTTTTCTCAATAACTCGATATATATACAACATTTTAAAAATTCCGCTAGGTCAGATTTTCAATGATAGAATTTTATACAAAATGTTAAAATATTAACTTAGTTCAATGCACGGTTATGGCAATATGTAAAAAATTCGTGAAAATTAGATGCGTCTTTGTGATTTTTTTCTATCGAGAAAATTTTAAGATATCGTGTTTTCACTAGGCCGGATCCTCGGAAATATAATGTAGTATCTATGTTTAGAAAATGAAACAATTCGGGCCTTTTTTCAAGTATAAAAATGAATTATAAAATCGTCAATTTAAGGTTAGTCGCCCCCTTAAGTGTCCACTTGAGTGGCGAACAGCGACACTCGATACTCCCCGGAACCAATACTTACTGTGTTCAGTGTAATTAACCTCATTTTTAACTGTTATATATTTTATAACTTTGAAAAAATATTATTCACCAGATGATGCCCGCAACCCAGTTGCGCCAAAATTCATTTATCACGCGGGAGCCGTACAATTTTCGGGGATAAAAATATCCTATGTCCTTTTCCCCGGGACTCAAAGTATCTCCATACCAAATTTCAGCAAAATCGGCGGTTTAGGCGTGAAGAGGTAACCGACAGACAGACAGACAGACATACAAACAGACAGACGGATAGACAGACACACTTTCGCATATAAATGCGAAAGTGTGTCTATAGGATTTCGAGGATTCCGCCGCGTGCTATCGCATCATGCTTTCTGTCTCAGTCTATCAAATGGCAGTTCTAAGTACTGTTGGGTAGGACATGAATTTTATACGAGGATGTAAGAGGTGCCACTTTTTCGTAGTGAGCCGGTACAGTGTCCCACTTTAAGGCCGTCCCCCGAGCAAACGACCTTGGCCATACATTTGCCGCGTTGCCAAGATCGCACCAAAACCCTATTTTTTACTTATCTTAGTTAAAAATTGACCTAAAAAAATGTAAAACCGGGAATATGTAGTTTATGATATTGTCTATCTATTGGCGTGTGTTTCAAATAAAAGTAATTTGTAAATACTAAGGAGATGCTGAATGTATGCTTGAATTTTAATAACTTGGCTTTGGAAGCTGATATCATGAGTATAATAAACGAAAATAGAAAATTTAAAACATGGAAAGGAATGTTGAGATACTGAAGATTATTGCTGTATTTTTATTATAACTCTGTAGCTTTCAAATTGTGAGTTTATATGGCTCTAAATACGGTAAATTACGGATTCTCCGTAGGGAAGGCCCTTAAACGAGGCGAGGCGTTTGAATCGTAGCAGTACGTTTGACTTGCCGCGACATGTGAGCCGTCTTGAGGCGTGTATTTATATTTACTTACTTATGTATTTTCCCCCTAAAAATATATAAATATAAATTCATAATGATTTAGAAATAACATACTGTAATATACATAATATGTTTCAAAATCTTTTTATTAAAAATTAATATTATTTCGTCTTCATCTAAAGATTCAGATTTTTTGAAATCATAGGAAGGTACATAATATATTATAATATGCTGACATTGAATAAATTCAACATTTTATTGGATGGATGAAATGTTACACAATATCCATCATTTCGATTTAAAAACTTTAAAGAGTCAAAAAATCTCTTAACATACCCCTAAAAAATTCAGACCACCGCGACAATCATTTTGAAGCGGTACATGTTATAACAATGACCTATATCAGACTAGTACAAACATCGGGCTAGAAATGAACATTGAAAAGACAAAAATATTAACAAATCACCAGAATACGCCAATACTCGTTAATAATATTCCTATCGAATATGTAGAATCATATATATATATATATATCTAGGCAAACAAATTTCCTTTAAAAAAGAGAGAAACATAGAAGAAGTAGACAGAAGAATAGCCATAACGTGGAAAAAATATTGGGCTCATAAGGAAATATTCAAATCCAATAACATTCCACTGCCATCCAAAAAAATAGTAATGGATTCAGAGATTTTACCATGCCTTACATATGGATGTCAGACTTGGATTTACGATTTAAAGACTCAAACAAAAATCTTGACTTCACAAAGGAAAATGGAAAGGAGCCTACTTAACATAAAATTAAAAAACAGAATAAAAAACACCGAAATTCGTAAAAAAACAAAGGTAACCGATGCCCTATCATTATCTTTACAAAGAAAATGGAAGTGGGCCAGCCACGTAGCTAGATATCATGACGACAGATGGACTATAAGATCAGCAGCTTGGGTCGGACCAACAGGCAGCAGAGCGAGAGGCCGCCCACGCGCAAGATGGGCAGACGAAATAAAGGCGGTAGCGGGAAATGACTGGCTAGACATGGCAAAAGATAGAGCACATTGGATCTCTGTGGAGGAGGCTTTTACCCTTAGGGTGTCCATACAGAAATAAAAGTCCTAAATTTCTGCATGCTATTTATAATTTTTGACAATTTTCCTATTAAATGCTAAAATCATTTATAGAATTTTTATGTTGTGACATTTAAATTATTATTTATATATTTGACATCTGATAATTTGATTTAAATTAATTTTATTTTAGATTTTTTTATTATAATAATTGACACGCAGAAATTGCTAAAATAATGATTAAGAATTTGTTTACATTAATTTGATTTTTTGTTATAATAATTATTGACATGCAGAAAACTTTTATAATTACTTTTTCTAAACTCTGTAAACCAAAACTGTATGGAATTAATAAAGCTATATTTATTTATTTATTTATTTTATTTACATGTTATAATGCTGAGCCGCTCTTACATTTGCCGTCTTGTCCCGGACAATTGTAATGCCTCTTGCAGCCTCTTGTAAGTCCTACCCAGCACTAGTTCTAAGCGACAGAAAGAGAAAAGGCGATTCCGTGCTGCTAGATGAGGTCCAACCCTAATATGCTATTTTATTTTGCGAATTATAATGCATTTGTAAATTCTTAATATGTTTGATGCTTTTGCGATTTTCCGATAATACTTTTTTAACAATTAAGTAATTAAGTCACAATCCTACTAACGCTTGTTAGTTCATCGCTAATCAAAATGCCTTCTCTTCCATTGATACGATGACCAAGGAGATGAGATAACAGTAAACAACTGTTAAGGCCGTCCCCCGAGCAAACGACCTTGACCATTCATTTGCCGCGTTGCCGAGATCGCACCAAAACCTTATTTTTTTACTTATCTTAGTTCAAAATTGACCTAAAAAAAAATTAAAACGTGGAACGTAGTTTATGATATTGTCGATCTATTGGCGTGTGTTTCTAATAAAAGTCATTTGTAAATACTAAGGAGATGCTGAATGTATGCTTGAATTTTAATAAATTGGTTTTACTTTGGAAGCTGATATCTCATGATATCAGTTTATTATACTCATGTATAATAAACAAAAATAGAAAATTTAAAACGTGGAAAGGAATCAGAGCAATAATACTGAAGATTATTGCTCTATTTTTATTATAACTTTGTGGCTTTAAAATTATGAGTTTATAGGTCTCTAAAAACGGTAAATTACGAAATCTCCGTAGTGAAGGCCCTTAACTTAGGGTGAAGCCAAACGAGCGTAATTTGTAAGTTGTGAGTCGCAGAATTTCGGCTGGCAGAAATTCTGTTGCATTCAGTTTCATACAAACGTCCTGTTTGATTCACACGAGTGTAATTTTGTGGGTCATGATTTGTATGAAAAAATATTTACGCGACCAAAATTCTGCGACTCACGACTCACAAAATTACGCTCGTTTGGCCTCACCCTTAATCCTAACGCCTAATCCATATTATTTCGATCCATGATGAACAATAATTATACAAGTATTTTACGAAGTTATTAAAATTGACGTCGAGTGGGCCTTAGCCTGTTACCAAGAGGTTTTTTTTTTTTTTTTTTATCGCATCTTTATTGAATCGACGCCTAAAATGTGTGGAATTGAGACTAGACGAGTCGAACGTCAACTTCATATGAATATCAAGTATATTGTATATTTTAAGTTACAGCATTGTAAATTTTATTTTAGAAGATTAATCTTTTCTTCACTTTTTTTTGGTAAAAAAGTGGGCCCCGTGCGAGTTTCTTACGCCGGTTCTTTTCGCCGGGTTAGTTCCCGAACCGGTGGTAGGCACCAGTAGTATCAACGTTCTGAAAGCATTTTTTTAAAATCTATTCAGAAATAAATATTTTTTTTTATTTTTAATGAACGAATGCTTATGCCCATTGCATACATATTATATATATATATATATATATATATATATATATATATATATATATATATATATATATATATAAACTAGGCGATAGTACAGAACTATCACGTGCAAAAATAATCAATTAAGGTCAACTTGGGGAAGACCGGCATACTTTATTTGAAGTTGGCTTTGAGCTGCCCTTATTTCTTTTGTAATGAGCCTAGAAAGACGGTGTTCACAGTAGATGATAAAGTAATCTTTTATAAACCTAATACAGACGTTAGATGTCCCCACATATCAATTGTGTGGCAAATATAGCTGATATTTCAAAGAAACATCTTGTAGACGGTCTTTCCCAGTCTTTGAGGCAAGTCCGTCTAAGGCAATTTTCGACATCGTATGTACACTAAACACACTAAAAACCAGATAGTGACTGTAAGTAAGATTTATTGAAAAAGAAACTATACTGTTATAATTTTAAAGCCTCATTTGGTTTTTATTTAGTAAAAAAAATAATTGGGGCAAGTCTTTGTTTGGGCTCAGGGCTATCAAACTTTTTTTTTGAAAAACAATTAACATCTAGTAGATTTGGCATCTGTCCATGACATAAAAAATCTGAAACGAATAATTAAGGCATTATGAAAAAGTTAATTTTACAAGTTTTTTTGTTTACGATACAGGGGGTAGACGAGGAAACGGATCCCCTGATAGTAAGTGAACTACCGTCGCCCTTGGACACCTGTCACCCAAGAGTACTAATGTGCTGTCGACATTTTAAAAGGGAGAACACTCTTTTCGTGCAGTAAAATTTGGACAATGGATAGCATTGCCAAAATAGTAGGTTTGAAAAGGTTGACAACATCTCATTGGAGGCAAGACCGGCATATGACGGCCTTTCCTTATGCAAGCTAGACGGACTTCCCCACTATTGCACTTTTAGGTTAGAAATATTTCGCAGGTGGTAATAACCAAATTAAAGCCATATTAATAAATTGAACCGGTAATAAGTAAAAGGATCAGTAAATTACTTACGTAATCCAAGAAACTCCAAAAACTCCTTTGTTTTGCCACTTTTTTAAAATTTTTCGGCAGAGACTTACCACTCCGAATGCGAGTACAAAACGGGAAAAAAATTGCCGATCGATTTTTTTGTAACAGGTAAGTAGTAGTAACATGTGTTTGCGATAATATATTTGCCATATTATTTTATTGAAGTGACTAAATAAGTATGTCACCATGGCAACGTCGATCGCTATCCCGTCGCACAAGCAATGGTTGCCGTCAGTCTCAGGTTGTAATAATTTACTATTATTTATTCAACAAATGCACTTATCAATATATAAAGTACCGAGTAGCTGATTCTCAGACCTACTGAATATGCATATAAAATTTGGTAAAAATCAGTAAAGCCGTTTCGGAGAAGTTCGTGGACTAACATTGTGACACGAGAATTTTATATATAAGAACTAGCTATCCCGGCAAACGTTGCTTTGCCATAATATATTTGCCATATTATTTTATTGAAGTGACTAAACACGAGAATTTTATATATAAGAAGATATTATTTTGTGTAAGCTGTGTTCAGAACACAGCTTACACAAAATAATATGTATGTATAAACGTTGTTTTTGTTCAATATTTTTTACTAGATGACGCCCGCAACTCCGTTGCGCCATAATTTGTATATCGCGCGGGAACCGTAAATTTTTTCGGGATGAAAAGTATCCTATATCCTTTCCCGGCACTCAAAGTATCTATATGCCAAATTTCAGCAAAATCGGTTTAGCGGTTTGGTCTTGAAGAGGTAACAGACAGACAGACAGACACACTTTCGCATTTATAATATTAAGTATGAAAGTATGGATTGCACTTACAGTTTAAAAACAATACGAACAATTTCTATTAAATAACATGTTATTATCCGGTTAATGGTGACAATGAGATCAATTTAGGTAAAAAAAAAAGTCCTGGAGCAAAAACCTTACTAAAGTCGTATTCGTTTCGTTTTTTCAACGCGTATTTTATTTTTCTGTAAGACAAAAAAGAATTGGGCAAAATTTGCCGCCCCTCTAAATCTGCCGCCCTAGGCTCCAGCCTACTCAACCTATTGGTAAATCCGCCACTGCAATGCTGGGAACTCAAAAAAATGCCGTCTTCATACCCATAGGTACGGATGCCCGGATCGGCAATTTGTACGGGTATGAAGACGGATTTTTTTGAGTTCCCAGCATTGTTCTCATAAAAAAGTTATTCATTTTGACGGGCTCATTTGATGGTTTCAAGGATAACGGTGTTTACACTACCATCTTGTATACTTCACAATCGGTTTTTTAATTTTTTATTGTATTTTTAAGAGGAGCTTATATACCTTTTAAGTTTTAATGCACCTCTGAACGTAAATAATTATGGCACGCGGGTACCTCGCTCATGTCAGGTCTAGGCGGCTGGCGTCAGATGCGATGTGAGGTCGCTACGTAGTAGACAGAACTAAGGAGCACCTCGACTTCAAACAAGCGGGTAACACTAAACATACGCGAGTTTTTCGCGACTGTCACTTTCAACCTTTTTCATAATGCTGAGTCGCAAGTACATACTGCGCGCGCCGGCCGATATAACTTTATTATGTCTAACGTATCGAGATCTCTTCTGAAACGGCCTACTCGTTAGTTCTGTCTACTCTGGTCGCTAGTAACAGGGATAGCATCATCATTATTCATTATCACAATTATTACTCATTAGTCATTATCATCACTGCACATTCTGAGAATATTGTCGATTAGCGACTGATGAATTTGGAGATTACCACTTAAGTATTTTTGCAAGTAATTGAACAATGTTTGATATACTCATATTATTAATATGAACAAGGAAAGAATACTGCCAAATTGACTGTGATCACTCGCAGTAAAGCAGACTTCTGAATCATGTAGTTTTGCGTGCGTTGTTGGAATCAATTTCTCTTCTCAGGTCTCTAGGAACACTTTGTCTTATAATTTGATGCTGTTCTACTTCTAGCAAATAAGCAAAGATAACATGTAGGAAGCACTTTAAAGAAAAAATATGACCGAGTTGCGCCTACTCCTACCTAAACCAATTATTGAAATAAGCGTGTGAATGAAAACAAAACATAATATTAAAGAGAATGTTACTGTAATTTTTACTTGGATAGTAGTAACTAGAAGGTTACAAATTTATCAGACCTACGTAAACTAGCTTTCGAAAAGGCTGTGTTATGATTCGTATCCACCACCACTGGATTTGATAAGAACTCTCCTGTGAAAGCGATAATAATATCGGCCATTCGTTTCATATGCATCGTTTCGATCCGTCGTAAATGAACTGCCATGAACCAGTTTTCTTAGAAAGCAGATACCTTCCCAGCATCTGTATATTTACAAAGATATCTTGAGAATTCTTTCAAATTAGCTCGGATTTTTCGCTCAAGATACACGCATTCTAATTGTAACACCATGAAATCCGGTTACATCTATATCGAAAAGCTCAAAAATCGATTGGGTCCCTAAGCGGATTTGAGGTCTCAAGGTGTAGGGCCCTCGTCGGGTACGGGCAGCGCGCAGGCGCGGGGCTGCCACGCGCTGACGTCACGTCAGTCCCCCAGCCAGTGCTGCCGCGACCCGCGGGCTGTCACAACTGACACCGGACCCCAGTACCCTGGTGGTACACACGAGCTTCCGATTGCCAATACGTGCATGACAGTGCTGACACTAAGTATATATAGAGTAGAGGTAGACAGAGTAGTTGTAGTATTTTGTATCTTTTGCGCTTTCTACGCATGCTGGTTTTCACTTGACATTCTAAAGTTCTAGTTCTTAGTTTTGATACTTAGTTCTTGTAGTATATATTTTACTTTTGATTCAGTATTTCTCACTGGTTTTTTTACTATTAAACAACGCAAAATATGCTCGTTCTTTCTCGATAACATTCAAAGACGTAAACAATCCACATGGGAGGGGAAACATGTTACAATTTTGTCTTCACCCTACACATTAACCTAAGTGACATGTAGGCAGATAGTAACAAACTTTACCAAACTACATATTCATATGAACATAGTTTTGATATACAAACAAGATATAAACGAAAATTATGCTACAGAACATCTTTCATAATATCTAAGCGTTGTTTTAATCTAGGATGTAGCTTATTAATAATTTATTATTAATACCTAAAAGACAACAAAATAAAATAAAGCTAGTAGAGATAATTTGATGTAGAATTTATGTAACGAACTGATTAATTTCTTAAATCTTTCCAAGAATATTTGACAGAGATCATTAAAGATGACCTCTTTTGTTCAGAATTCAAGAAATATTTTCCGTGGTATTCACTTCTTTTGGAATTTCCAATTAGGCGCTGATTACAAAAACCCCTCTTTACCATAATACATTTGAATATGCATTTACTTTGGGTTTTCCATCTTTAAATTAAGCTTATAGGCTTAAGACGCGCCACATCTCAAAAGTTTAATTAACTATAGACATGAGCATCAACACGTGGGCTTATATTCCTACTCTGATATATTTTTAATCCAACATTAATGAAGTATTATCTAGTAAGCATCCTTTTTAGGGTTCCGTAGCCAAAATGGCAAAAAACGGAACCCTTATAGATTCGTCATGTCTGTGACGTCTGTCTGTCTGTCCGTCCGTATGTCACAGTTACTTTTCTCCGAAACTATAAGAGCTATACTATTGAAACTTGATAAGTAGATGTAGTCTGTGAACCGCATTAAGATTTTTATACAAAAATGGAAAAATTATAAAAAAAATTTAGGGGTCCCCCTACCTATGTACTCCCTCATATCATTTTTTTCTAACCTGAATAGTTTGCGAGAGAGACTCTTCCAAAGTGGCAAAATGTGTGTCCCCCCCCCCCCTCTAACTTCTAAAGTAGGGGCATGATAATTCTAAAAAAAAATATATGATGTACATTACTATAAAAACTACCAACGAAAATTGGTTTGAACGAGATCTAGCCAGGAGTTTTTTTATACGTCATAAATGATAAACCTTAATTTAACTTTCATTATATCAAAAATGAAATATTAAAATAAATCAAAAACCTTACAATTTCATAGAAATAATTCTTATTGCTGCTGCGGAACCCTTCATGGGCGAGTCCAACTCGCACTTGGCCGGTTTTTAATACTAAAATGAGTATACCATTTATTTTTTTGGAGTTTTGACCAATCAAACATGTTTAACGATGGTCTGTCTTATAATTTCATAAGGTATCCATATTAACTAAACTGGATTGTTGTAAGACTAATAGCAGAATAGAATAAAAAGGGCCTTCTTTATGCTATAAGAAATTGTTGTAATACATGCTGTAGCTTCACAAAAATACATCTGTAAATAAATACAAGTGTAGTTTCTTGTGTTAAGATTTTGTCTTTATTGCGCAAGTGGCAATCCCGCAAGAAACCTTAGATACATTTTTCAACGCGTTTTCCCGCGTTCTACATAATGATACAACTCAGCCAGATTAAGTATATCCAGCTATCCATTCCTATATGATATAATATGCCTACTTCCATACTAATACATATTATTATAAATATGAAAGGGTGTCTATCTGTCTGTATGTTACCTATTCGCACCTAAGCCGTTGAATTTTGATTATTTTTGGTATGCAGAATGCATACAGAACATAATATTAGGATAGTTTTTACCACTGAAAATGTACGGTTCCCACGCGATACACTAATTTCGGTGCAACGGAGTTGCGGACATCATCTGACCTAAATAATTCGGTCAAAAATGTTTTTGGTCACATTGAGGAGAAAGCTATAAAAATATATAAGGCCATAAGCTTAGTGGCGACTATAAAGGTGTATCGCACTTTATACGTTCATAATGTTTGGCTCTAAGCAACATTGTGTATATTGTTGGCCGAGCTAAAGGTCAGTTCACATTGCAACTTGACGAGGCTATATTTTGCATTTTGTAATGAGCTATGCCACTAAATTACTCATAATTTCTAGAAGCATAGTATATTTTTAAGACACTTTAGCGTGTGTAATAAATGTAAAAAAATCTGAAGATACTTTTGAAAAAAAAATTGTTCATAATGACACTGTACATTCTTCTTTTTAGGATTCCGTAGCACAAAATATGCAAAAAAAAACAGAACCCTTCAACTAAAGTTTGCTTCTTTTCCGGAAAAGCCGGCGAAAATTGGAAAACGAAAATGGAACGTAGCTGTTTGTTTTGGTCTTCCCATACACTCTACATGACCTAGGTCTCGCAGGTTCCTACAAATCTAGGTCTCTACAAGTATCCGAGGTAATACACACTGATATGATACACTATTTAATGAATTAATGACGTTTTCAAGTAGTCATACAAGCTTACTTAAAACTACTCTAATCAGATTCAATACCCAAAAAATAATATTATACTGTCATTTAAAAAAATATTATGCCACATATGATCCGGAATTCCGAATACAGCACAAAATTATAATGAGTCAATAATTACACAATTTTTTTATTTGGAAAAATATTATTAAGTAGAGATCAACTACGATAACATGGCGCGCCTGTTACAATAGTGGTGGTAATATAAAAAGTGGTCTATTTTATATATGTGTCAAATAACATAAAAAATCCTTCAGCAGTTTGTGAGATAAGTTCCTTCAAATAATTTTCCCCGTTTTTCCACATTTTCCTCTGTTTCTTTGCCCCTATTGGTGGCAACGTGATGTTATGTAGCTCAAATCTTCCTCGATAAATAAGACTATCCAACGTAAAACGAATTTTTCAAATCAAACCAGCAGTTCCACAAATTTTTCAACTTTATAATATAAGACATAAAGTATGATTTTCCCAAACTTTAAACCCGCAAATCATGAGGAAGGGTAAGTCGTATGAAAAAAGTGTCTGAATATTTTTTGTAGATAATTCTATGATCTGCACTCTTGCCATACCTATTTTTATGATAAAATGTACAGTTTGGAAAAAAACGGGAAAAACATAATTTTCATACCTTTGACCTTAAATAAAATTTTTTGCACAAGGAGGATCGCCGAGGACTTTTGAGGTTTTATTTATAATGGTGTATTTAACGTCTCTACCAATTTTCAGCTCTATGCGAATTATTCCGAGATTACGATTTTTTTGCGTCTAAATAGACCGGGCTATGTAGTAAGTATTCAACCAATCACAGTACACGTAATATTTCTGTTATTGTCACTTATTACCGAGATTTGTTTGTCAACTAATCATAACTAGTCTACTGCGCAAGACAGCGCACTTCAAACGTTTTGACAACGTACTTCAAACGTTTTGAATTTTGGAGGGGCGCGCCATGTTATCGTAGTTAATCTCTATACTAGTTGATGCCCGCAACGCCGTTGCGCCGAAACTCGTTTATCGCGCAGGAATCGTAGATTTTTCCGGGACAAAAAGTACTCTATGTCCTTTCCCGGGACTTAAAGTATCTCCATACCAAATTTCAGCCAAATCGGTTCAGCGGTTTGGGCGTGAAGAAGTAACAGACAGACAGATAGACAGATAGACGGACAGACAGACAGATACACTTTCGCATTTATAATATTAGTATGGATATGAAAGTATGGATTTAAGTTCATATAAAATTGGAATTAATCATCCTAGGCCGTCTTACCTACGATTTTTTTTATAAAATAAGGGGGCAAACGGGTCACCTGATGGAAAGCATCGTCAGAAGAGCTGAGCTTTTAAGAGTTAATACGCTCTCAATTCAACCTTATTATATCATATGCTGAAACTTCTTTAAAAATTATTTAAAACTACTCAGCCCAGTCTTTTTAAAATAAATGCAGATCAGAGCAGTAACTACCTAAATTACCTTTTAGCTGTTAAACAAACTTATTAAAAAGTTTGTAGAGATTAGAACGGAACTGCTTCGTAAGCTTTTTGCTACGCTTTTAATTTAACGGAACATTTAAGCACCTTTATTAACACAATGCTATGCGATTTTTTATTCCTAAGAAGGAATAAAAAATCGCATGCAAAATGATGGAGCCATGCCACTTTCACTGAATGAATTCTATACAGATGACTTTAATTTGTTACACGCTATAAAAACTGCTAAGGTAGATACAAAATCGCATAGCATTATGTTAATAAAGGTGTTTGAATCTTCCGTTAAATCATAGACTAAGGAAAATATATCTATGGTTATATTAAAAGCGTAGCAAAAAGCTTTTGAAGCTTAAGTTCGAAGCTAATCTCTGCTTACTTTTTAATAAGTTTGTTTAACCGCTAAAAAGTAATTTAGGTAGTTTTCTGCTCTATACAAGTAAGGGGACTTAAATCTTATATCTTAAAACGAGCAATTCTTGTATATTATATATATATATACACATATATAATTGAAATCTCGGAATCGGCTCAAACGATTTTCATGAAATTTAGTATATAGGGAGTTTCGGGGGCGATAAATCGATCTAGCTAGGAATCCTTTTTAGAAAATGTCATTTTATTCGTGTTTTATCGAATACCGAGCAAAGCTCGGTCAAGTAACTAGCACATCCTAAAGTATTATCAATTTGTTTTGTTACACCTGTATAAGGAAAAAGTATATTTCGCAGTGCCCCAAAATTAGACGCATAGCTTATCTAGAAGGTTTGCATCTAAATTCTAAAGGAGCTCGATTAAATTCTCTCCAATTAAGGCGCTATATTGAAAAAACGGTCCTTTTTGACGTAATACTATAGGACCCTCAGAAATGTTACAAATCTGGTAATGAGATATACATATCTTCATAGCCTTATCTAGGTTTGAGAAGAACTAGAAACACGATTAATGTATTTTGCCTCGATACATTTCATTTTCGAAAGGACCTCTTAAAAATACGAAATTTGAAGGTTATTTTTAAACGAAAATAGATGTATTGTAGGAAATTAGTCTAATTGATAGACACCTTTGAAACTCATCGTATAGAAGCATTTTGCTTAAATGCTCCTAGTTATTTTTTAAATGATTATAATTACGTTTTTTCGCATGTTTTCCGAGCGAGCCGATAGCTTCTGGCCGCAGCGTATTCACGACTTTATAGTCATACAAATTAAGTATAAAATCGCCCTTGCGGTAAAATTACTTTCGATATAGCGCCTTAAGCTATACCTCACATAATAAGCGATTGTAAAATAGACCAAAAAGCATTTCAGAAAACATTGTATTTCATATTATAGTCAAAATAGTGTAGTATAGACGTAAAATCTTATAATGCGCTACAATGAAACACTATTAAAATTTTCAATTTAGCTAATTTTATGTTCGTCTAAATTGTTGCTTGTTGTAAATTTTGGAGTATCGGAACTACAAAGTAGCTTTTATTATCCTAAGCTTCAAAGTATAGTAGCTTTAAAATGAAAATGTAACATTGTTATGCTAAAGCTGATAGGGTTATGTACCTAGGCATTTCCTATCTGTATTATAAATCATAATTTATAAATATACTTTCCTACTTCTCATAACGATATAAGCAATTTGCGTTGACTTATTTGGAATTATTCATAGAAATTATTTTTGATATATATATTATATACAAATCCTAAATAGGCTAGACACAATTGCTACAAAATATGCTATTTATGTCGAATTTGTTTTTATCTGCACGCCGGCATCGACTACTCATATTTTTTTTCGTAGACTTTCTGTAGAAACAATGCATTTCTTTCCACTATAATAGGAGCAGCTTGTATGTAAAATATACTTGCTTATTTTTTCCATCACACAGACATCAACACAGACATCCCACAGGCATCACACAAAAACAATAATAAAAATTAGACTCAGAAATAAAAATAATCCACGTGTCTCAGTAACAAAGTTGATTATGATGAACTATTACTAAGTACAATCTCAAATTCCTATCATGTTAGATATTTTATAAAGAAAACTTTGATCTCAATCTACATTGCGATGTTACGATGCTATGGACAGACACACAGACAGACAAACACCTCCCTTTTTTCGACGGAAGTTAATAATAATTTTCTGGAACATTCCTATTCTAAATGGCATACACTTGGAATTAGCACATTCCCTACAGCCATTTCCGACAGAGTTCGTCTTAGCATCTCAAAGAGATTGACCTCCTTATATATTTATCCCTCCTCCTCCTGCCTGAAAAATGGTATGACAGCGCCCCTAGATAAATACACAGTTTTCCTTCTACATTGCTTATGAAAAGGGGCTATGTATGCAGAGGAACTGAACTACATAAGCCTTCATGGCGAGTAAAGTTGTGTTGTTTGCATTCTCACCGAAGATACAAATTTTAGGGAAAATTAGATAATGGATTATGGGATTTAATTTTGCACCTTCTGATTTGCAGAAAAATATTGTAAAAGTTCGTTTACAACGTATCTAAAACATGTTACTCTTAATCACATACAATATAGATGAACCGAAACTGCGCTGCTTTACTCTCCTTAAAATTTTGTTTAACACCCAAGAACATACTTATTTCAAAAGATAAAACTGAAACTAGGGTTGTCTACTCTGAAACAAAAACGACCTCTGAATCTAGTTTAAAAAAAAACTCACTCAATAATCGCTATCTTCAAAATGCAGACCCTTATCTGCTCTCGCTGTGATCTGAGATTTATTGCTAACAAGCAGGCTTAACAACTTTCGAAGATCAATACTTACACAATTTGCCTCTTAGCATTTATATTAATGCATTTGTAACTTATAGGTCATTGAAATTTTAATTTTATACTTAATTTGTATGACTATAAAGTCGTGAATACGCTGCGGCCAGAAGCTATCGGCTCGCTCGGAAAACATGGGAAAAAACGTAATTATAATCATTTAAAAAATAACTAGGAGCATTTAAGCAAAATGCTTCTATACGATTGTAGTGTATATTGTTCTTTATTATCGTAAATGTGCATGCTCCTTAATAATGTCTTACGCAGCGTAATACAAACTTATTGTTCAAGTACTTTGTTTTCCATATTGCAATAATTATGTGTTTTTTTTTAATTAATAATAAATTGGATCTTGACCTAACCAGTCGTTTCCATTCCCCTTCTCAAAGTGGCTGACCATCGCCACACTTCACGATTTTGAGTTGCAAAGGTGTCTATCAATTGGACTAATTTCCTACAATACATCTATTTTCGTTTAAAAATAATCTTCAAATTTCGTATTTTTAAGAGGTCATTTCGAAAATTAAATGTATCGAGGCAAAATACATTAATCGTGTTTCTAGTTCTTCTCAAACCTAGATAAGGCTATGAAGATATATATGTATATCTCATTACCAGATTTGTAACATTTCTGAGGGTCCTATAGTATTACGTCAAAAAGGACAGTTTTTTCAATATAGCGCCTTAAGAAATAATAATTGCAGCTGTGCACTGTGCAATTTACTACTCAGTAAAACCTGTACATTTATTTATGGTTAAAGAGGTACATGTAATTTTATCAGACGACTATTATTATCATTAGTATTGGTTTATAATCAGCTTAAATCTATCCGTTTGTAATAATACTACGTTTTTGTTCAAATAACATTCATACTTTTATTTTTTGTTTATGTGTAGTAAGTAGACAACTAGAGACTGACTTAGCGTGCTTTTTATAAAGTTTTCTTTCATATTAATTCTACTTACATAAAACTACTAATAGTTGCTACCCTTACTTTAGAGGCACGTAAACGTAATCTATATAATTCAATCACAAAACTTAATATTATAAACGTCGAAAAATCTAATTTATTTTAACTTGAACCAAAACAAAAATCTTCAAACGATACAAACAAAGAATGTTGAACTCCACAGAAATACAAAAAGCTTTTGCCGTTAATTTGAAATCTTCTAAATAAAATCGGAAGCTCGTTTGAAACAAACCGATATGTAATTGTAACAATAAATCTTTTAAAGAACTCCAGTAAACATAAATCTGCTAAAGACAATAGTGCTTCAAAAGTCAATGAACGTACTGTATGTTAAACTTCAAAACTAATGTTTAACTGAGCATTCGATGAACATAACAAGTGTGGACAGTGGACAGTTGAAAGTGTAAAAATTCCGAAGCTGATTCCGCGTGTAAACAGTGCTTAAAACTTCGAAGTGAACGAACGTGACAACAATAAAAATTGAATAAACTTTGAAAATTAAAGTTAATGAATGTAACCGGTTCAGTAAACCTTGAAGTGAATGAAATGAAAATTGAGGACAGTGTCTTCGAAAGTTCGAATGAACAACTGATGATAGTGAATTCAAAGTCGATGAGTGTGCCGACTTCGGCCAGTGTATAAACTTGTATATGAGTGTACCGACTGCAGCCAGTGTATAAACTTCCAAATCAATGAGTGTGCCGACCTCATTCTGTGTATAAGCTTCGAAGTTGATGTGTGTAACTGCAGCTAGTGTATAAACTTTGAAGTCGATGAGTGTGCCGACTTCAGCCAGTGTATAAGCTTGTAGATGAGTGTACCGACTGTAGCCAATGTATAAACTTCGAAATCGATGAGTGTGCCGACTTCGGCCAGTATATAAACTTGTAGATGAGTGTACCGACTGCAGCCAGTGTATAAACTTCGAAGTCGAAGTGATGAAGTTATGACAATGCGAGCGAGTGAAGTGATGCTGGGGGCGTGAGGAAGGCGCGCTGGGCGGCGGGGGTTCCCGGCAAGTCGGTTGTGATGCGATGGGCCAGGACTGGTGCTTCCGACGCAAGAGGAAGCGCAGCAGTCAAGATGACACCCAGCCGCATCACACCCGGTAAATTTAGTCTTATAATGTGTAAAATATATTATACTTATTAAGGTTTGCATGTGCCCCTTACATAAAGAGTTCCCTGTGAAAGTAGCAGCACTGCAAGAGTTGCTACAGGGGGAACTCTGTACGCATACACATCTTATAGTTATATCTATTAGTATTAAATCACTAATTTATATCACCCTGTAGTTTATAAGAATAATATGTCCAGTAGCCTCTTCTGTGTCACGTCAAAATATATATTTTTATGCTGTCTGTCATTCCTCTCATTGGCACACCGACAGAAGGGGGTTTTTTATAGTTAGAATTTGGTTCTAATTAGATTTCCCAGATTCTAATTGAAATTATTTTAATTGACATTACAAATCATAAAGTATATTAAATAGTCTTTATTTTCTTCTAACTTTGTGTCTGGCTAAATATAAAAATGAATCTAGTACAGAACTTAAAAAAAAAAGTTAATGTGAAATCTAAACTTTGTTCTGATTTATATTTAAAAACAATATTAGATTCTCAAATTGTATTTTATTTACACTTCAGCATAATTAGGTATAAGATACAAATAAAACTTTACATGCCACTATAATACATTTTATTTACACAACACATGTTTTAAAATAATCACAAGGGTCAGCCACTTGAATGAAATCTCAAGTGGGTGTCATATTTGAACAAAAAACTAAATGACTAATGCTATTTTATGGACACAGATGCCCCACCCCCCTGGAAGGTAAAATAAACGTAATTTTTTCTGGAAAGTGGGAATTCAAAACGTGTTATCTACTCTGCGTAAAATGAAGTGTAGGAAACAACAGGCCAGTTCGAAAAGACTGATTTTTAAGCTCTTACACCAAAATGAATGTAGACTCAAAAAGGAACAAAGTAAAAAAAATAACCGAACAGAATATTGAAAAATGGCATGGCAATTCTGTAAAAGAATCTTGAATATCACCACTGACAAGTAGCACAGTGTAATAAATAGAAGAAGTACGTAGTTAAGTGAATATCGCCATAAAAATACACTTCAAATTCGAACATCTCGTAATTTATGATTTTTTTTAAAAAAAAAAAGATAGCTTTTTTATAGTTCTAAGGAAATAACCAAAGATCTCTATGGAAATAACCGAATAGTTTTTAATAAATGATTCGGTCATTAATAAAAGTCGCACTGACAGGGGGGGAGCTCATGCTGGGAATTCCTGGGTAAGCCCATGCTTATTGCCTAATATAGATTTATCATACGAACCAAAGCATATTTACCGATGCCCAAAAATATTACTAATTCTCTTATAAGGCGTTTAAACGATCGCTAAATATATAATGGCATGTGAAATCTGGTTGCACCTGCAAAAACGAAAGCAATGCGACTCGGGGTGTAGAAATTTACGATCACGCCTTTTATGGCCGACCTGACACCACCTGCTCGACTGTTGATGGCTGTTACCGTCAAATTGTAAATACCGTTAGATTGTAATATCGCTAAGTATTTTATTGTAAGAAGTGTCGACTTTATGTGATTTTTGCACTTCCTGTTCTGAGAATTTTTGATTGATTTCGTGTTCAAATCAGCAGCAGTTTTATCTCTATAAAAATGTCGTAGATATTAAAGTTTAAAGTTTAAGAGCCTGTTTCACCACTCCCTGATAAGTGCCGAATAGGTTATCTACTACTTAACTTGACAGATGAGATGAAGTATGAAGAATCTGTCAAAAAAGTTGTGAATAGCCTATTCGACACTTTATCAGAAAGTGGTGAAACAGGTCCTTAGGCTACTAATAGTTTGGTAAGTGGAACTAACTAAATTATTTTATTATCATTGCAACTGGATTTATTTATTTAAACACAGATTCACGAACATTTTATACACCTAATAGATATCATGTATAAAATACATACAATACGCAAAGGTCGGAGCAGAGGGCGCTACTAGCACATATAATCCGACCAAAATCTGGCTAGTTGACAGACGTCATCCATACTTTATAAATTCGAATGTATGTCTGTCTATCCGTCTGTCGGCTTGTCTGTTACCTCTTTATGCCCAAACTGCTGAACCGATTTTGCTGAACTTAGGTAGGTATAGAGCTTTTTGAGTCCCAGGAAGGATACTTTTTATCCCGGAGAAATGTACGGTTCTCGCGCGATTTAAAACGAATTTTGGCGCAACTGAGTTGCGGGCGTCATCTAGTGTCAGAATATTGACAGAAACGTTATCAAATGTCAAAGAAAACTTTTTGTTTACTGTATAATGTCTATGCTGGTGCTGCCGCTTGCGTGAAAACATTGCAATGATATTTTAAAACTAAATGTGTGTTTTTTTTTTTCAAACCCGACGTAAATCGACAATTAACGCCAAAACACTGTTTGTTTACAATCAATTAAATAATATTACAAGCTAACCTTATTTACAATTTGACGCAAAGTAAAAGTCTGTGCAGTGAGTAGTGACTGAGGTAGTGACGCTTACGAGCGAAGTGGAACCTCAATACATGTTTTGCTTGAACCTTCTTTTTTAGTCCTTGCTTCTGCTCATAGATGGCGTTGTATAGTCTACATGCAGTTTTACGTCAAAACGATTTCTAGATTTAACTAAGTGAAAATCATAGTAACTCAAACTCAAAAAAACTCAAACTCAATTTTTTTTATTCAGAATAAATTTTTGCAAATATTTTCTGAAAGTCTACATGATGCCTACCACCGGTTCGGGGGCTAACCCGGCGAGAAGAACCGAAAGTAAAAACTAAAATCTTCGAAAAACTTAACTTGATACAAAAGTTATAAAAAATGCCTAGTGACAATATTAATAGTTTTTCCCGAAGTTCAGACTCAATCGGTGACAAGAATTAAGTGATGATGATAGTTATAATCACAGTAATCGCATATCACATAAAAACAAATGCCTGTATTATGCATTGTATGTAAAATTTATTATTTAATACAAAGGCTGGCTAGTACGTGGATAAAAATACTTTGGAACGTGACCGTGAGCGCTACGTAGGTCTACGTGGCGTGACGTAGGCTCTATTACCTAAGACAAGACGCATATCGGTTTTTCTAGAGACTTTTACGTTTTACTGTGCAACAGAAGGGAGTTATGTTTTTCACTTTATACATTTACGCAGCGTGTAACTATTTAGGTCTATCTAATATATGTCTTATATATAAAATTCTCGTGCCACAGTGTTAGTCCGCGAACTCCTCCGAAACGGCTTTACTGATTTTTACCAAATTTTATATACAAATTCAGTAGGTCTGAGAATCGGCTACTCGGTACTTTATATATTGATAAGTGCATTTGTTGAATAAATAATAGTAAATTATTACAACCTGAGACTGACGGCGACCATTGTTTGTGCGACGGGATAGCGATCGACATTGCCATGGTGACATACTTATTTAGTCGCTTCAATAAAATAATATGGGCGAAATCTATACTTATAAAATTACATGTCCTGACTGACTGACTAATTCATCATCGCTGTGCAAATACTATTAAAGTTACAGTCACGAAATTTGGTGAGTAAGGTTGTTTTATTAAGTAGACACCCACTAAGGAAGGAATTTTGAAAATTTTACCCCGAAGGGGGTGAAATAGGGGTTGAAAGTTAGGAACATGAAACCCATCTAAGTTATTATACTATGCTAACGCGGACGAAGTCGCGGGCAACAACTAGTATATATATATATATATATATATATATATATATATATATATATATCTTCCATGAGACTTTTCCAGTGTGCCAGACAAAAACAAGGATATCTTATATCCGCTAGTTGGTTGAGAATGACAGTTTTTTGTGTTTTATATACTCGTATGTATTATGTATATCTGGCGTAAATCCGAACCTGACGATGATAAACTGATGCTAGGAACTTACCCTAGGATCTGTATTTAATGAATGAAACGAAGATTAAGTAAACTAAAACCTGGTTGTTCAGTAGATCTACGTAGATCTTAGTTTGTGGATTAAGTATAAGCATAATAATTATTATGAAGTAAGTATTTCAAAGGAGCTATTCCCTGAGAGGATACCTCAGGGAATAGTTTGAGTGTCGTAGCACTCGTAGCCCGTCTACGACTAAATAATACTACGACTAAATAAATACGAGAAACGATGAAAAACTGAAGTTTGTTTTCGATCGATACTTACTAGCATAGTAGATCAAATATAATATATTATAGGCTGTTTTTAATAACAGTGATGTTTTCACAGTGAGGGAGACCTGAAAATTAGATATTTTAAACACATATTTTTTTCATTATTCTATGTGTTATTCTTATTTTATATATGGAATGCGTTTCAATGCATCAGTTGGAAGCACTTGTCCAACTCTCGAGCAATGTACAGCTATAATTGGCCAGCATCATCAAGGTTGAATAGACGCACCACTAGCAATTAGCCTTAATACCATGTTTTAACCGTCTTGACGTCTCCGCGAGACGAGTAAGGATAACGTGACCCGAAGCATGCCTTTGAATGTGTTTGAATTAATTACTCTTGAGGTAGCTGATAACTTTGTAGACTATTTCAAATTTATGCTATATTTCGATGTTTATTCGATGGATGAAATTTTCATGTGATTGCCCCTTAATCTCCACAATGTTCTTCTCCAGTGCCGTTACCTAATGTAAATAAATCCTTGCAATTTCATTCTATGTAATCCTTCGAAATGTAATTTATTTTAACATTAATTCTGTTAAGTTATCGGGGCAGGGTAAATTGATTAGGCGTTTAAGCATTCAAATTCCCCTAAGCTAAAAATATAAAATCAAAAACAGTTCACTTGATTCGCAGCTAGCTTCGGGGCAATTACGTGACCTACAAATGAACGCACAATTTCTGTTGAACGGAAAATAGTCCTTCGGGCCGGGGGGCAAGGCTCCGCCGGCACCCATCTAGATAGGACTTGCGTCGTTTCCTACACGGGGGTTGCGTGCCGGCTCACGCATGCGGGTTGTACTTTTCGACCCCCTGGCAAAATGGCGGCGCAAACATGGCCGCCCCTGCGCCGCAGGATGCCTGACAGTTTACCGCTCTTCAAAACAAAAATAAATCGCGTAGCGTGCGAGCCCTTCGCGACCGTTCAGACGCGCGGGGTCGAGCCGGGGTCCGCCGGCGGAGGTTGGAAGGCGACGTGCCGCGAGCTGGGCCCGTGCAACAAGTGATACCGTCGGGACCGTCGACACCCGGACGTCGATGCGACCGCGGCCCGCGTAAATATAGAACGTGCGCTTTCGTGCGAACGGCGCGGGTGAGCCGGGTGAGCCGGCAGCCGGCGCGCCGCGGGGTGACGTCGGCCGCCCGCGTCCCGCGCCCGCTACGTCAACAGTGACACGCCGACCGCGATATCAACACGCGATCGCGCCGGGCGCCGCGCGAGGTCGGCCGCGTATCGCGAGCGGAGTCGGTGAATAGAGTCGATCTGATATGATAAAACGAGCGATCGTACAAAAGATGCACCGTCGCCCTCGTGCGTCCAGTAGCGGTCGCGATCGCGCGAGTGCCGTCCGCTAGCCGTCGCTGCGAGTTTGATGCTTTCGTTTTCCACGTGGCCCGGTGCAGGGCGCAAGAATGGCGACGTGAGCCGGGACGCGGGGGCGCGGGGGGCCGAGCGCCATGGTGACGATACTGTACTCGGTGTGGCTGGCGGTGCGCTGGGCAACCGCGGCGGGCGCGCGGCCCCCGGGCTCCCCCGAGGCGGAGGAGGCGCCGGCGCTGCCGCTGCTGCGGTCGGCGCGCGCCTTCAGCGACCTGTCCACCCTCAGCACGACCACCTCCAGCTCGAGCCAGACGAGCCCCGGGGATCACTCCAAGAGGTCGCGGCCTCCTGGCCTATCGCACCCGCGACACACCGCTCTACATGTTGAGGATCCGCGCTCGCGTCTTGCATCGTAATTAACACCGCAATTAGGCACGTTTTAATAAATATGATATGACGAAATGTTTTATATACGTTTACGAGCAGCCGTAAAGTAGAAATTTAATTTATTTCTCGTTAATAAGACAACTCGAGAGGGCGGGACTGGCGGGTGCTAATTAATGTACCGTTTCGGCGTATTTGTTTCATATAATTTTCTTATATGAGGTACGATGTTCTATTTATACGTCTTCACGATGGGTAGACGTACTCTATTCTTCACGGATGCTTATTTACAAAACGTTAGGTATAAACTAGCACATAAGTACTTTGCTGTTTTTACGTGTCTGGCAATATAAGAACCAATAATATAACGTTTGTTTATTATAACCATTGACGTGGATCATAATTTCATAAAGAATAATATAATAATGTATTATTATTAATTAATATTAAACTATTTACTTATTAACAACCTGCCGATAATTTCAAATATGAAGCAAACACAATTCAAGTAATCAATACTCATTAATTAGGTCACAGATAACAAAAAACTTGAATATTCCGTCATTATTATTCCCATTGAAACGTTATATTGAAAATATATAATAAGTCTTTGTTCGATTATTATTGGCTCGACGTGTAACATCTATTTTAATCTGTTCAATTCGGTATTGTTTGTTAATTAACATGCCTTTTGCGGTTGCTTGAAGTTAGTAATCATCACAATCATGTTCAATTTCTTAAAATCATCTTATTTTCCTTCTTTTAATTAACATAATATTACAAAGAAAATATACGAAAATAAGATACTTTTTCCATTGTTGTGAAAAATAACAGTCAGCTTTTCGTCCCATGAAAAACGAATGTTGTTGAAAAGCTTGGGACTTTTTGAATACGACCCTTTACATTGAATCGAACTTTAATAAGAATAGCGGTGATGAAACTCACGATGATGATGATCTTTACATTACCCAGATTTATCACGCGATACAACAATTGCGACTCAAAAGGTCTTTACTATCACTTTCACGTTTTCGTCACAAAATGTCACTGTGTGAGACAAGTGAATGGTTCGGCTAGTGTATATTATAAGCAAGAAAAATCAATTTCTTGACAAAAAATATAATTTCTGAACATAATATTATTAAACTGTGGTCAATCTAGTTCAATCTACGCAAAAAGTCGTAAAATATTTAATGGTGATTTCATTTACGCGCCCTTCCCGGCTATTCGTCGCTAACATTTTAGAAACATAATAAAAACTAATATCCAAAAGGAGTAAATTGATTCGGAAAGAATTAACACTTTGTAAAGAAGAGGACATTTCATTGTCTCTGAAAAATTTCATTCACCCGTTTTATTGCGTAATCGCTTTTTGTTCCCGGGCGAAGTATTCGTCGGGAAATGAAGTGAGGAGCAGTGAGCTATTAGGAATATTTGTTCATTCCTCGCACAAAAATAGAAACGTTATTGAAACCTACTTAATTGATATTGCTTTTCGTTGGTGCTGGAAAAAGGAGGCAGTTCCACCAAACATCAATTTTATGTAACAGTTTGAACGTTGTTGGTGTTTATGGGCATTAACATAGGTTATTCATTTCCCATACTAGTAAGAAAATCCCCTTTTCCATATTTTAATTCTAGGTTTTGTAGAGTTGATATTCCCAAAAGAAAATTAAACGGACTTGTACATTTTCCTGCGGTAGAAACTCTTCTTATTCT
The DNA here is from genome assembly GCA_905333045.1 of Lysandra bellargus. Classification (NCBI taxonomy): domain Eukaryota; kingdom Metazoa; phylum Arthropoda; class Insecta; order Lepidoptera; family Lycaenidae; genus Lysandra; species Lysandra bellargus. The sequence continues at coordinate 2,439,358 of HG995344.1, forward strand.
TCTTATGTCTATCTTATAATCAGTCAGTTTTTTTTAAACCAACTTGATTTCAACAGACAAACCATTGCTCTTTCTTGCATCAATTGTTAAAATAAAGCAGTGACGACAGCTGTAGAAATTATCGCTCAGATGTTTTCAATTTTAATCAGATTGTAGATATTGTAGGTTGATAGCAAATAAATATGAGTTGTTGATAATAATAATACAACAGCTATATTTTAACAGTATTATCTTTTTTATATACTGTAAGTAATATTATCATTGATAACATATATCGATAAATAAACGGAAACAGAAAACTATTTGAAATTTTAAAATTACAAATAGTAAAACTACATTTAATTTAAATTGTACCCAATAATTTCTCGCAATTTGTACCCTTTGGTTATTTCGTCCCTGTCCCGAATTGATTAAGTTCCCGAACATATTAATTCTGTTTGATCTGTCCAAACCAGTAACTCTGTTACCGGTTCCCGTACAATAAGATTTCATAGACTTGACATAACTTGATTAACATAAAGTACAAAGTATAACGAAGTTTTTATATTAACGTAAATATAAATGGTTTAGATACAAGTAGGTAATGCATATTTTTATATTTTTTTTTAATGTTCTTACAACGGTTACTTTGGTATCTCGGTGTTCACTTATAAGTACCATAATAGCGTAAAATATATTGAAATCAGAGTGAAACATGATCTGCTGAATAATGCAAAATGGACCAACTATTAACTTGGTCGAAATGAAATTTTTACTAGTAGTTCTTTAGATATACTCTAAGAGCTCGTACATATTTTGTTATACCTAAGCTATGCGCTATCGATGCGGTTTCTTGCTGCTTGCATAGTCGGTAATAAAAAATATAATTCGCGAACGATCCTCAGTATGACATGTAGAGTGGTGTGTTATGGCAACACCATGTTTTATGGCGACTGGTATATGGCATGGCGGTGGTCGTGACTGTACGCTCTGGCAGCAGGTGGAGCGACGCGCCGCGGCGGTGGAGCGCGCGGGGCTCAACTCGGAAACCGCTACGTAGGCCGCTGTCATCTGCCAGGAGACGGACGACTGGCAGGTTAGCCATAAATTATGGAGATGACACGCCATGAGATTATTGTGTTTTTTATTTACAGTGCAATATTAAATTCTATTTTCAGTTTTCATACATTCCATCGTTGGACTCTCAGAAAGATATTGTGACTCGCAATAAGTGTACAATCAGAAATACGGAACCCTAAAAAATTTTGGGTGTACCTTCGTTATTTGGTTTTTGGTATGTCAAGTCCAGCCACATCCCCACTAACTTGACATAACCCGACCAAATAACGTCGATGATTTTTCTATGAACTATCAAAGAATAATCATCGACGTTATTTGGTTGAGCTATATCAAGTTAGAGTGCGGTAAAAAATAATCGTCGAAATATTATTTTGTACTGCTTAAGTTTAGACTAAACTTGTGCAATACAAAATAATATTCCGTCGATTGTTCTTTTGTTTACGTTTAAAATTGGAATATGAACCCTTGCAACAAATAAAATACTTGCACTATACAGAACTGAGAACAGTTTTTATAGACCTTTCTGTATAGTGCAAGAATCGAGTTTCGAAGTTTCTCAGGAACCGTTTGTATTATCTTTTTCAACAAACTTGTAAGCCACTTATAAATTTTACTTCGAGTGCATTAAGAACCAGTAGTTGCACTTTAAATAGTGTTTTTAAACAAGTCCATCGTCGTCATCTATCTATCTTCTTCTTCTATAATAATAAATAAACATGAATTTCAAATGTCAAAATCGCTAAACTCGAAAACGGCTGAACTGATTTTAGTCTTAGAATATTCGTAGGAGTTTAAAAAAGTTTATTTATTAGTGTTTTGTCAATTTTATTTTTAATCAAGGTTTTCCGATGAAAGTGGTAGACCACCGCATTTTAATCATAATTATAATATTTCCACAAACAATATGGTCTAGGGCACATGCATATCGCGGCTTGCGGTTATGTTCCCTTATGGCCGGAACCACAATATGCGTCACCGGCAAAACACCGGACACTTGTCACTGACACAATACATTTGAAACTCGATTATCCGGCCCTCAGTTATACGGATCCGCGATTGTCCGGGACCGAAAAACGCATCTCCTGATAATTCATACTAATATTATAAACTAGACGTTCCGCGCGGATTCGCCCGCGTAAATTAGATATCCCATCAAAAACATACCTATAAAAATGGGGCCAAGTTCCTATCGGCTAATTTTTGGCCTAAAAAAGAGTTGAAATCCAATCCAATGCCAAGTTCAGATGCACTTCATCGATCGTAATCATCTTCATCAACAGCCTGATCCATAATACTTCTAAATTTGAACTTGGCAGGTTTTCGTCCTATACATAACACTTAATTGAGTATATAAAATTTATATACTTAAATTAACCTGAGAAATCGATTCGGGCTAACCATCGATAATGACTTAGAATTATACAAGCGTGAAAATTGTACAGGTTAATTTAATTATATTATTCAATTATACAATTAATCAAGTGTTACGTATAGCACGAAAACCTGCCAAGTTCAAATTTAGAAGTATTATGGATCAGGCTGTTGATGAAGATGATTACGATCGATGAAGTGCATCTGAACTTGGCATTGGATTGGATTTCAACTCTTTTTAGGCCAAAAATTAGCCGATAGGAACTTGGCCTCATTTTTACAGGTATCTTTTTGATGGGATTTCAATACTTTTTTTTCAAGAAATCTTATACTTATGGTTTTTGTGCCACACCCGAAATAAACAATACTTTCGATGGATTGCACTAGTGGTACTATTTGTTAAACTATCAATAGAAGCCAAATTATTAAGTTAACAGTATTTATTTAATAAGCTATACAGTGCTGTGCATTATACGTGACAATATTATGTTATACCCCCCCCCCCCCCCCCGCTCCTCCTCCCACCCTCCTCATCGTATTCTCATTGTATCACTGGTACATAAGAATTTTTATCTATAGTTCAGGTACATAAGTATAGGTACATAAGAATTTTTATCTATAGTTCGTAGATGAGCCGACTCACGCTTGATCGATTTCTTAAATTTATTTATTGTTTTTAATCTACATATTTTATGCCACACGACCTGTGTGCCAAATTTCATAACGCTAGGACAATTGGAAGTGGCATCTTAAGTTCGAAGATAAATCAACTCACGCTTGACCGATTTATTAAATTTCGAATTTTTTTGTTAATCCACACATAACACTCGACCTGCGTCACATAATATATATTAGTAGTACCAACCTGCGTGCCAAATTTCATAACGCTAGGACAATTGGAAGTGGTCTCTATAGTTCGTAGATGAGCCGACTCACGCTTGACCGATTTCTTACATTTCTTAATTTTTGTTAATCTACTTATAACACACGACCTGTGTGCCAAATTTCATTACGATAGGGCAATTGGAAGTGGCCTCTTAATTTCGTAGATGAACCGACTCACGCTTGATCAATTTCTTAAATTTCTAAAATTTCTGAATTTTTTGTTAATCTACCTAAATCACCCGACCTGTGTGCCAAATTTCATAACGTTAGGACAATTGGAAGTGGCCTAGAGGTTTTGATTACCTGTCAGTGAGTGAGTGAGTCAGTCAGTGCCAAAATTAGCTATTTTTACAGGGAGATATCTCAGGATCTACCGAAGCTATATCTATGAAATTTGGTATACTGCTCAAGTACTAATATATAATTACGTAGGTACAATTTTATCTTTGTATTCGCAATAGGCATTGAGCTACAGGGGGGTCAAAAGTGCGTCGATACGTTTCGTGTAAATAGTGCACGGCAAGCGCGCGGCCTGCTGGAACTTGGCCGCGCACGACCGTGCGCTTTGATTTTACAGACAAATCAGTCCACAAAAAATAGCCTATGATCCTTCACGTGGTTTACTTCTTATCTGTGCCAAATAACAGAGTGATTGCTCCAGTAGTTCGTGAGATAAGCCCTTTTAAATAATTGCCCCCGTTTTTTTCCACATTTTCCCCTTTTTCTTCGCTACTATTAGTCTTAGCGTAATAAAATATAGCATATAGCCTTTTTCGATAAATAGGCTATCTAAAACTGAAAGAAATTTTTTAATCGGATCAGTAGTTCCTGAGATTAGCGCGTTCAAACTAACAAATAAACTCTTCCGCAAACTAACAAATAAACTCTTCCGTATTTATAATATTACAAAGCGGAAGAGTTACTTAATATATATTAAGTATAGATAAGAAAGTATATCTCTCTGTCTATCTGTAACCTCTTCACGTCTGAACCACTGAACCGATTTTGTTAAAATTTGATATGGAGTCCCGGGAGTGGACACAGGGTATTTTTTATCCCGGAAAAATTTACTGTTCCTTCGCGATAAACGTATGTAGGCGCAAAGGAGTTGTGGGCGTCATCTAGTTTCTCTTCTCATTGATTTTCGGTATTATGTAAGCAAACACGTATTATTCTGTACCATACATCTGCACCGAACCCGCTGTTTTTCATACACTCAATTAGCCGGATTATTAATTATCCGAATGCCTTAAACAATTAGTCAGGTTATTACACCTGCATATCAATAAACAGGGTGTAATAGGTAAAACAATGAGAGAATATTTTAGGCTATGTGTCCCATTAACCCATCAAGCCCCGTAAGTACGCGATAACAAAAGATTTCCAAGAATTGGCGATCGAAGGATAGAGTATCTACTTTGATGGTAGCAACGAAATAGTCACTTTTGACTTCTATTTTTATGATAGTATCATAACGTCATGTATTTTCTCATTTTAAAAATGAATTCTTTCAGCGCTGCTACTGACTTGACTGCTAAGTGCTAACAGTCAATTCTATATAAAGGACAAGTACACACCCTAGTATTTTCATTAAGTTCTGTTACACCTCCTAAAGATCGTGAAATTGTTAAATCTTTTATTAGAACGCCAAAATCGAGCCCATGCACATATTTATAAGCGTGTTTTCAGATAACTTCAGAGGGACCTTTTATTTTGACCCCTAGCACATAATTGGCTACCACCACTAATTCATTAATTAATACAAGCTTTTATATACTTTCAAAGTAATTAAAGAAAGAAGAGGAATAGTACATTACGCATAGGGCAGGAAAATAAGAAATGCCTCGGATCACATGTTTGTTTACTGCCCTGAACTGAGGCTTTCTTATTTACTGCCCATGGTGCGTATACTATTTTTCTCATCGACGGAGGCGGAAAACGGCAACATCGGTAAGCGCAGCGGGAAGAAAGTTGACGTTTTCCGCCCGGAGGTGAGAAAAAATTTGTCCATAATATGACACGAACTTGATTTCAAGTTGTCCGCTGCATCAATTGATATTTACTAATATTATAATTTACTCGAAAGTGTGTCTGTCTGTTACCTCTTTACGCTCAAACAGCTGAAACGATTTTGCTGAAATTTGGTATGTAGACATTTGAGACCCCGAAAAGAACATAGGATACTTTAATTTATCCCGGAAAAATAATCCCACGATAGAAGATACGATAGACGAATTTTGACGCAACGGAGTTACGGGCGTCATCTGGTATTTTTATAAGGGGTTTACCCCTTTTACAGCATACATCTATACTTATTATAAAACAAAGTCACTTTTTTTCCCTCATGTCCCTTTGTTCCCTTTAATCTTTAAAACTACGCAACGGATTTTGATAATTCTTTCAGTGTTAGATAGTCCATTTATCGAGGAAGGCTATATTTTATCACGCTAAGACTAATAGGAGCGAAAAAATAGAGGAAAATGTGGAAAAAACGGAGAAAATTATTTGAAAGGGCTAACTTGAACGCGCTAATCTCAGGAACTACTGGTCCGATTTGAAAAATTCTTACAGTATTAAATACTTAGCTCATTTATTGAGGAAGGCTATAGTCTATATTTTATCACGCTAAGACTAACAGGAGAAAGTGGAAAAAACGGGGGAAATTTTTTGAAAGGACTTATCTCGCGAACTACTGGAGCAATTTTTATGTTATTTGGCACAGATAAGAAGCAGACCACGTGAAGGATCATAAGCTATCGATTTTAATAATTTTTTCAGTGGCTATATATTTCATACCCGTGCGACGCCGGGGCGGGTCGCTAGTCATCTTATAAAAGTAAGTTCTTCACATTTTGAATTCGTTGTTTTGATCCAAGTGTTTAATTTTATTCTGGAATCACAGCTATTTTCAGGTGATTGTTATAATTTATAAACAATATCTCAATTGGACAGTGTTTATACGATAAACACAGTTCTCATTGCAAAGAAAACACTTTAATATTCATGCTAATTGGATAATAATTACCTTAAGGTCAGTTCACACCGAACGCGACGCGGCAAGCTCGTTTCTGTGTAAGTAGAACATAAGTTTATTCTATCTTGGTGGAAATGAGTATAATCCTTAAAGATTTTTCCGGGATAAAAAGAATCCTAGTATGTCCTTTCCCGGGACTCAGAGTATATCTATAGCAAATTTCGGCAAAACCGGTTCAGTGGTTTAGGCGTGAAGAGGTAACAAACAGACAGGCAGACTTTTTCGTTTATAATATTAGTATGACACATTAATATTATATTAAAGCCATTACAAACCTGTAGAGAGGAATATTCATAATATTATGATTGCCCACGAATCACGATTGACGTTATAGTAGAGGAGGGGAGGGTGCTATTTTTGTCGTCACTCGAGCGTCATGGAGACCTAGTAGGTTTTGTACATTAGGTAAAGCTGATAAAAAAATAAGAGCGTTTTTTTTTTTATTTTAGCGGTGGGTTCAAAAACTGCAGCCATTTTAAAGTTTTGAAAAAGTTAATATATACAGAAAATTGCTTATTTAGGTAAACTATAAATATATTATAGACAACAAGGACTAAATCATTTAGTTTAGAGCAAAATAAAATATCTGCGAAGCTTAGTTATGAAAATATGAAGCTTTGTTTTTTTATATTTTAAAATGTCCCTACAGGCTTACCTAACCTTTGAATCGTCAGTGCTTTACATGGAAGCTTCTTTGGGGTATACTTATAAATATCCCCTATCTTAATCTGACAGATCCGGCGACATTTCAATATTTAAAAAAAATTACCCACCACGTGAGAAATCTGATTTCTATACCATGATATCTAGGCACATGTCGGAAGTCTATGCAAGCTTAATCTGACACGCTCGAGCTACTCCCGAAATCCCCTCTTCTCCTCCCCAACTATTAGTGCTGAATTGCTAATACCAGCTTCTTCAATCTTCAATCTTGTCTATCTATCATGGCCCAATAACCTTCGTAATAAGTCAGAATAGGCAGTTTTTTTTTAATTTAAAAAACATCACTTGTCATTATGAAACAAGTAGTTGTCATGACCTAAGAGCTAGTTATTATGAGCGATCATTGTATACTAACGATTATGACTATATGGGTCTATTCACTATTAGTACGTGCTATTACCGTAAGTAGTGTGTACCATCTACAAAGTTACCCCTTGACCAGGCATACGAAGAAAATCACTTAGTAGCGCCGTTGCATCATAAATACGTAAATTACGTAGATCTTTACGATGGACGTGGTCACGTTTTTCGAGTATAATTTTTGACGTCATATTGCAGAAGCAAAGTATTGAATGTGGTCGAGCGAAATTTAAAAAAATATACAACTTTATATTTTTAGCTGTAATTTATGATGTTTGCCATTCCACAATAATAATTTTACTTGTCTTAAGGTGCCAAGCGATAAATTATGTAAAAGGATAACAATATAAAATATCTTCCATAGCTACACTACAGGTAAATAAAATTTAACTTATAAATTTTAACTAATAAGTAATCGTCTGAAACATATTTTTTTATAATGCATCGATAATAATAGTAGAGGTAATATTAAATAACAATTATTACCATAACCATAATAAAAACATTACATAAATTTCTAATTAAATTCTGCAAAGCGATTATATCTGTGTAAAAATGTACCTTAAATGAGTATTAAATAAATGCACTAGCAAATTATGACAAAATTATTAACTATAGGTCAAATAACTGTAACAAGTACTAAAATCCGAACTCTACAATTTGTATATACACATAGCGACCTCTGTTGGATAAAACCAGCACTACTGTAGGTGCTCTAGCGAGTACTCTCCGTAGTTACGTTCGTATAGATGTCTCTATTATAGAAGATTAGATAAATAACTCTAGCTAGAGCTATTTTCACCTGTTTATTGGAAAAATTTAAAGATGGCATTGTTATGTCAAGGCTTACCTGCTTATAAAATATGAAATAGTATTCTCAAATTCTTAAACAGGTAAAGTATTCTCATAGTTTGATTAGGTATAATTGAAATGTCGACATGCAAAAATATGACATGTCAATTTCGAATAACTGTATAATAAATTAAAAATACGAATGAAGTTTTTTCGACTGAAAAAAGAAAAAACGCAAGGTAGTTTTATCGAAATTAAAATTATTGAGGTTTTGTTTCAAAACAATTCCATATTCAGCATTGTACAAGATTGTACTTACATAATATATTATATCTGTTACCAAAAGCTATAATTATTCTATTTTCTCCACAATAATGGCACCAATAATAATCACGAGTTTAGTATATTTACCGTAAAATGCAAATACAAATAGACAATGGGTTGTATTGTATAGTGTAAAATGGCCACTATTCTGTCAGTTTCTTTTGTGAAACTTTCGTAAACAAAACAAGGTCTCATCACAAACGCTATATTATAATAACAATACGAAGATGAATTTCATTTAAATGTATTATTTCGCCTGTTGTGTCCTATGTTAAGACTTTAAACTAGAATATTATATAGACTATATTATAATATATAGACTACAAATAGTGACTGTGTCAAAATAGAGTTTTAACCTGAGATGTTAACTCTAAATTGTAATTTATGTCACTTTTTACGTTTGTGTATACTTTTTTACGTGTGTGTACAAATATTTTTTGGTATATACCTATACTCAACTCTACGCCTCGTCCACTGACCTCCATTATACATTGTATATTGGAGGTCAGTGGCCTCGTCTAATTTTTTATTTTTTATTTCATTTTACGCCCACAGCTGATTTCAAATTATTCAATTCAGGCTAATAAATTTTAAAATCTATCTCTCAGGCTTATGCCTGACAGGTCTCTACATTTAGGAATCGTGAATTATGCATCACAGCTATTAGAGGGCGCTATAATAAAACAATAAGTCTCTAATCTCTAACATGAAATATAATTTAGTCAGTACTAAGGACCCGCGTAGACTAAAAGTTATTTATTATTAAAATACCTTAACATTGGGATGAAAGGACTCCATTAGCCGTTTGTTATCAACTTATCAGTGTAAGTTTATACTTATTACTTTACTAGACGATGCCCGCAACCTCGTGCGTTGCAAAAAGATTGCTCACGAGAATCGCACATTTTTCTGGGATAAGAGAATGATAGTATCGTATGTTTTTTCTTGGGACTCAAAGTATCTCCATACCTAATTTCAGCAAAATCGGTTCAGTGGTTTGGGTGTGACGAGGTAACAGACAGACACGCTTTCGCATTTATAATAATAGTATGGATATGAAACTAATCAAAACTTTTCCCTTTAAATTTTAGTTTGAAAACAACTCACAATGTGATGGGATGATAAGTTAATTTAAATTTTAACATCCGCTTCCAGTTCCTTGATACTAGCGTGATATTTATTAACTTAGTCTTCATAGAAATAGTTCTCAAGGGGGTGACAGATACGCTAGTAAGTACACGGACTTGGCTCGACGATCTTAATCGCCTGTGTGTCAGCAAAGAGCCGCGAGCCGCGAGCCTGGGGGATACCATGCCCCCAGGCTCGCGGCTCGCGGCGCGTGTGAGTGATTCTCGTGTGTCACCGACGCGAGCCGAGTAAGTTCGCGAACTTGAAACCCGCGTACTTTAAGTTCGTACGTGTGTCACCCCTTTCAAAAAAGTCTTTTCGAAAACTATAATTTTAAAAAGTTAGAATAAAATAAAATAAAAATAAAATACGTTTACCCATAGAAAAAATTCTTAAACTAGAAGGAAATAATTAGGAATGAATCAAATTAAATGGGAATAGAATTTAAATAGAATACATATCATTTTTGATTTCAAATCAAAACTAAGAAATTACTACTCAAAATGCTTGTTACTTATTTTATTTATTTTGTCATGCAATATTGCTATTTTCACAACTAAATAATTTAAATTTAATTTTTATTTTCAAGTATGTAACGTAAACTCTATCTTCCGATGGCACTTGAATGTGAAACTACTTTCATAATGTCATTTCTACAATAAACTTACAATAGAAGTGAGTCATATGAACACTGGAGAATATTATCTGAGTTATGACAGTGTTGTTCACAATATTGACAATACCGCAGAGATAAAGTTAGTTCATTGTATTACGACTTACCTCACTCGTTATCGATACGATACAAATCATACTAATATTATAAATGTGAAAGTCCATCTGTTTGTAATTTTTTCACGCCCAACCGTTGAACAGAGTTTGCTAAATTTTTACATGGCGATACTTTGAGTCCCGGGAATGGACATAGGATACTTTTATCCCGGAAAATGTACGGTTCTCGAGTGATAAACAGATTTTGACGCAACGGAGTTACGGGCGTCATCTAGTCTAATATAAGGTAGCGACATCGTGTAGGAAAATTTTCTACGGCAAAATTATTAAGACGATAATTCTTAATTCTATCTAGGTATCGAGGTATCGATCGCTTGAGAATGGAATGAATGTTTTGGATGTTTAAAAAGATAACTTGCTTTTGAATATTTTTCGCCATTCAATATAAATTACGCAATAAATGCAATGACAAGTCGTATCAGTATATTTTGTAGACTCTAAGTCTAGAGTCTAGAGTTTAAAACAATCTAGGACTCTAGGTGTTATAAAACTTATACTTTTGTGCATGTGAGCCATAAAGGTGATAAGTTCTTTTGAAATAAAAAAGTAATAATATGTTTCTTACGATTTAAAAACAAAATTGTGTTTCCAAAAAATATAATATATTTGTCTTATAAATTATAATATTAAACCTACCAATGCCAAGCAGATCGTTTTGTCCAAATTCCACGTATCATCGTCTGTAATTCTTTAACTTTTAAAACAAAATTGTTTGTTTCTAAAAAATTGCCTCAAAAATGAAACAACTACCAATAAGCTCGTTTTGTCCAAATTCCACTTATGATCATCCGTGATTCTTTAACTTGTTTATTAATCTATATCGTTTTGTTTCAGCTTCGATGTGGAAAACGGCGGGCCGGGGGCGGCGGGCGGGGCGCGCTCCCCGCTCGAGGGGGGCTCCCCCTCCACCGCCCTGGTCCTCCAAGCCTTGCCGCAGCGCCGCGAGTCCTTCCTCTATAGATCCGATTCCGACTTCGAAATGTCACCCAAGTCGATGTCCCGAAATAGCTCGATCGCTAGTGAAAGGTAAATAACGATTACTCGGTGCAAAGGTGATATCGATTTCTGTTCTTGATGGTTTAGTTTTGAGTCACTTTTGCACTGAAAGCTATACTATGATAATATTAAGATACAATTAGTACTTTATTGTGATTTTTGTTCCCATATCTTATATATAAAATTTTCGTGTCACAATGTTAGTTACTGTACTCCTTCGAAACGGCTTTACTGATTTTTGGGGCGTTCCACGCCAAGCGGACAGGAAAAAATAGTCGATGTCTCCGATTTTGATAATATTTGGATATGTTATACCTACACGTGTTATTAATACGTGCGCCAAATATTTTTGTAATATAATGGCTAGATTAAAAATGATGGGACTTTGAAACATGACTTTTCTATTCGTCACTCCGTGCTTCAAAGTCGATTATAGATTTAAAATATATATATTAGAATAATTAAACCACTGAATTTGTTACTTCATTTAATGAGCTCTTTAAGTGCATTTTTGAAAATAAAAAAAATGTTTTTTTCTTTGAAAAAAATGCAAATTAATTTTTTTCTCTTGATTTTCTCAAAGAGGGACCCTTTTGATTTTTCTTATATTTTTTGTGTAAATAGCTAATATTCTATAGAACATTCCTGCACAACTTCTATAATGGGCCGGGAAGTGGATTAGGAGCTAGACTGAAAATACTTCCGAAGGGTGGCGTCCAGCGCCATACTGTACTATGGGCAGAAATCGCTAAGTAGTGGAAATCGCCAAAATACTTCGATTTTGATGTGGAGAAATGAACCTTTAGAAAATTTTTTTTTAAAGAGTAACATAATTTAAAAAAAAAGAAAAAATTTTTTTTCACGAATTTTTTTTTCTTGTAAGTAAACATTTTTTGTCTATTTCTCTTTCAAAAATCTATTAAATGTTACTCTTCACTATATCGAAATTGATGTTATTTGGCAATTTCCACTATGTATCGATCTCTGCCCATAGTGTTGCATGGCGCTGGACGCCACCCTTCGGAAGTATTTTCAGTCTAGCTCCTAATCCACTTCCCGGCCCATTATAGACGTTGTGCAGGAATGTTCTATAGAATATTAGCTATTTACATAAAAAATATAAAAAAAATCAAAAGGGTCCCTCTTTGAGAAAATCAAGAAAAAAAAAAATTTACATTTTTTCCAAAGAAAAAAACATTTTTTTTTATTTTTAAAAACACACTTAAAGAGCTCGTTAAATGAAGTAACAAGTTCAGTGATTTAATTATTTTAATGTATATATTTTTTAATCTATAATCGGCTTTGAAGCACCGAGTGTCGAATAGAAAAGTCACGTTTCAAAGTCCCATCATTTTTAATCCAGCCATTATATAACAAAAATATTTGGCACACGTATTAATAACACGTG